>WAAF01019709.1:748171-813171 GCA_013400475.1 Tricholaema leucomelas
ACAAAAAAAAAAAAAAAAGAAAAAAAAGGAAAAAAAAAAGGAAAAAAAAAAGCCATGACTGCTATCCCACAATTCATCTTCCCTGCGCCATCTTTGTATTATTTCTAATTTATTTTGGATGTCAAAAGACATTGATGAAGATATTTTCTCTGGAGTCTCCTTCCTCTCTAACCCGTCTCTCCCGATGTGAACCAAGCGACTCACAAGCCACCGAAGCCACCAACCCACCATGTCGCGCCNCCCTTGCACAAAAAA
Organism: Tricholaema leucomelas; assembly: GCA_013400475.1. Classification (NCBI taxonomy): domain Eukaryota; kingdom Metazoa; phylum Chordata; class Aves; order Piciformes; family Lybiidae; genus Tricholaema lacrymosa; species Tricholaema leucomelas. The sequence continues at coordinate 748,427 of WAAF01019709.1, forward strand.
AAAAAAAAAAAAAAAAAAAGGAAAAAAAAAAGGAAAAAAAAAAGCCATGACTGCTATCCCACAATTCATCTTCCCTGCGCCATCTTTGTATTATTTCTAATTTATTTTGGATGTCAAAAGACATTGATGAAGATATTTTCTCTGGAGTCTCCTTCCTCTCTAACCCGTCTCTCCCGATGTGAACCAAGCGACTCACAAGCCACCGAAGCCACCAACCCACCATGTCGCGCCGCAAGCAAGGCAAACCCCAGCACTTAAGCAAACGGGAATTTTCACGTAAGTAACCCGGAGAGCAATTTATTTATTTTTCTTTCCATGTATTTAATTTTTAATATGAGCGAGATAGAGGAAAAAAAAAAAAAACAGAGGGGGTAAGAAAGAAAAAAGTAACAGCGAGTCAAGGAAAAGAATTAACTCATCCATCTCGGGATTCTCGGCGTTCAGGTTAATTTCTCCCTCTCTAATTTAATCACCTTGATCACTTTTATTCTCTTTCTCTCTTACCCTGAGCTCTTGGCACTGCGCTCCCTTTTCCCCGCCTCTCCCGCTTTCCCTGCTCTTTGGCGGCAAGCGCGGTGGATTTCGCCCCGGTACTGGCGGCCAGCCGCTCCGCGCGGGCTCGGTGCGGAGCTACCGCGAGTCAGAATCGACCGAAAGTGTAAAGAAATTCCATCCGGAGCGGCGGGATGGATATCGGACAAGTTGACCGGGAGGGTGGGAGGTGCGGACGCGAGGGGAGAGAGGAGTTAAGTCCAGAGACTGCAGCCCATCGGCTACCGGCAGGCTCACCCTGTTCTCCCTGCGGCCACCCTCCCGGGGAGGGGGGGAGCCCAACTGAGTCGCCTCCCTTTTGTTCCCGCCGCGGGGTTGCGGGGTGGCCGTCCACGGCCCGGCACCGTGCGTGACTCCGCCGCCTCGACCTCACCCCGCGCTCGTCCCACCGCCGATCGGGCTCGGGGCTGGCTAGGGCGGGGGGCGGCAACCGGGAGGCGAAGGAGCCGAGCTGAGCCGTGCTGGGAGGGATTCCCTCCTCGCCTTCGCTTCGCGTTCTGCCGCTCGCTTACTATTTTTTGGAAGATTTTCAAAAAAAAAAAAAAAAAAAGTGGAAGTGGATTTTGATTGGGAAAAATCTCGTGTCTGAATGTTTACAAGCACCGCGTGTGCGGGGAGCCTCCTGCCAACAAACACAGGCGAGCCTGGAGCCCGGGCTGAGCACACACACACGCACACGCTCATACACACTCGCATCCGCGAACGGCCCTGTTCTCACCCTGCGCGTTTCAACCCCAAACCAAATTCCCTCTCTCCGGGAGAGAAGGAAAAAAAAAAAGAGGAAAGAAAGAAAAAGCGAGTAACTAAACCCCCGATCCCCACCGTGCATAGTTCGCAACAAAAACTCCTTGGCTGCCTCCCTCTCTCTAGCCACCAGTACGCACACCAGGGCTAGATTGAAGATAAGCGGGAGCGCTCTTTGCACAACAAAAGGCAACTCGAGCCGGAAAGGTTTTGGACGAAGGGGGTGGGAAAAGAGGGATTAAAAAAACCCCAACACAACAACCCCCAAACAAACCAAACAACACAATAACAAATCCCCTTTTCCTTCGGGAAGGGGGGAGGGGGGGAGTAATGCTGCATGTTTCTCGCTTCTTTCAATAACACCCCCACCCCCCCCTTTTTTTTTTTTTCCTCTTTCTCTTTCCCCTATTACTCCTTGGGTTTTACTCTATCCTAGGGATAGCAAAGAAAGTCGAGGGCAATTTCTTCCTGCCGTCTCTCTCCGTTTGCAAAGGACCCCAAACTTTACGCTGCTATTTTTCTCCCCACACGGCTGCAGAGACGTTTCCAGCCAGGTTCGCACATGGAGCACCCCTCAGCGAAACGCTGCCAGCTGGGGAGCTCTGCCCTGCCCAAAGTTTTCCCTAAAACTCGGTGGGAAATCGAAGGACTCATTCTCTCAACTTCCTCAACCCGCCGTTTTCGCCTCTTTTGCTCTTTCATTTCTCAGGGCTTTCCCCCCCACGCCTGCCTTTCTTTGAATTGCCCGTTAGGGTGAGGGTTACAAGCTTACGATGTCTGCGACACCCTCCCCCCCCCCGGGTATATGGGGATGTATGTGTGGGCGCTTTCCCGAGTGGGTAAAAGGCATCATGGAGAGGAAGGAGTCTCGACTCGTCCCCGGGGGCAGAGGAGACGGGCGAGATTCCCCCGCTGAGATACCCGCGGTCCGGCGCGGAGTTTCCGCACGTGTAGGGCGGGAGTGGCGGCGGCTCGGCCAGTCCCGAGGAAAGGGGGTGTGTGTGGCTCCCTTCGGCGAGAGCCGCCCAGGGGCTGAGGATGGGAAAGGGGGAGGTGTGAGTGGGTTGGGAGAAGCAGGGAGGAGGGGGAGGCCGAGCTGGGAGAGCCGAGCGGCGGGGGGATGCCGGTGCCAGTGTGGCGGAGGGGCCGCCTGCCCGATTCGGTCGCTAGGAGGCACAGCGAGATCAAACAAGGACCGGGCAGCCCCGCGAACTTGAACCTGGCCGGTTCTTGTGCTGCCTCCCGGCCGGCGGCGAAAGGGGGGAGGGCGCCCAGTTCCCCCACCCCCTTCCCCTTCTTTGTTCTTAATTTTGAGCGGAGCTTGCTTGCTCGGGCAGGCAGTGATGCTCTCCTCTACTCTCCCGGGTTTCCTCCACTCCCCAAACCTGTTGGTTCTTATTACACCACCCAAGTTTTATCCCCTTTCCACGATCCCAGGACGTAAACTTGGAATTAAACAGCCCCTTGAACATCCTTCCCGTGGTACGGCGAAGGGAAGTGCTTCGGCAGTGTGTCTGCGCTGCTGGGGCATTTCCCTTCGCCGTGTCGGGGCATCCCACCTCCCCTCCCCATCACCCCCCGTACCTCCTTTCTCTCCAAAATCCATCCCGCTTTTTGCCGGAGAGACGGTGCGGTTGTTCGGGTGACTGAGAAAGGGGGGGGGGGGGGGGGGGGGGGAGTAGGGAGTAGGAGGGCAAAGAAAAGGCATGTTGGTGTAAGGGCAATTTGCATGAAAAACAGGGCCGGATGATTAGGGATCCAGACAGGGAATTCTGATTGCCCCAGAATTAAAACGCTCATCCTGCAAATCAGTGGTGAGACCAGGTGAACTGTGTTTTTATCGTTTTCTTTGTAAATCCAGTGGCTTTGATACTGTTTTAAAAGTAGCATCAACAATAAACCTCATTTTTTTCCGATTCTGCCTGCGTGAGGAGCCAAATGTTTTGCAGTGAATGCAGTGCCAAACGTTTTTCATACATTAGTATATAATTCTTGTTAATTAGCAATAATTTACATTAAGAGCATAGAAAATGTTGAGGTTACAGGTTTTATATCTGTACATTTGATCATCTTGTTATTTTCAAGAACTTTGCCTCCTATAAAATTAATTAGGTGAAATGTGGAGGTGTAATCAGCAACCTCTGAATTACCACTTCATTTCCTGGTTTGGACTGTAAATCAGTCCAGCCAGTATAGACTTTAGCAAAGTCTATTTTTGTTTAATGCTTCTTCTAACTGACTGGTGTCGAAGCAGTGGGTTACCTTCCCCTGCTAAATAATACTGACAGTGTCAGAAAGAAATCAGGCCGCGGGAAAACATTGTAATTGAACAATGATTATGCAGAGCTCCTCACTAAGCCACTTGTAAGGGGAATACGGGTTATTTTGTGTCTTTTGCTGCCGAGAGTTGGTGAGCTAGAAGTTAGCTTTGCAAAATACCTTTGTCTGTGGTGTGCGGTGAGCTGCTGGTGGAATTAGCCCTGCCATAACTTATTCCCTCGGTGTGAACGCAGAGGAATGGCTGAGAAGAAAAAATGCCATGCCCAGCAATCCCGCAGAAACACAGTGGTCCGCTCCCGGCTTCCCGAGGAGCGTGGAACGCACATTGTGCGTCTTATCATGTCGGTCTGTAAGTTCAGAAGAAAACCCCAGCGATTAAGACGTTGTTTTTATTAATCTGAATGTAACCTTCATATTCCTGTGGTTGACCTTATGTTAAATTAGAAGTAGTACTAGAGGCAAGAAATGATGGGCTGGATCCCTGTGTCCTAGTTGGAGCTGAGGTACGACGAGGTAGTGTGCTCTTTCAATATTATTTTACCCAGCACAACTGGGAGCTACTCCAGATCTTCCTCCTCAATATGCAGCCTGGGTAGGGTTGAAATAAATTTAACCTGAGTTCACTGGATTTTTGCACTTTATCAGAATCAGTTCCAATATCGTGCTGTCAAATTAAAATCTATTTTTTGATTCTCTGTGGCTTTAAGTTCATTAAATGTGAAATTGGCAGCCAGCTAAAGAAGGTCAGACTGATTAACTGTTTAGGAGTTATCGTTTCTCCCACTACGATACCTGGCAGTGTTTTGAGGTGGGTTGTATTTGTAGTACCCTTTCCTGCTCGCTGCTGTTAGCCTGGGTGGTGTATTGCGCAGAGAGAGGAATACCAACACGCTGCTGGTATTTATATTTTTTTCCTGTTGTGAAAAGCAGTAGTGATGGAGGCTGTACGCAGATTGCCATGGTATTTTTCTGCAAACTTAGCAGCAAAAAAACCCAAACCAACCAAACAAACAAAAAAAAAAAGCCAAGAGAAAAGAGAGCTACGTCTGCCTCGTTAGAGCATCTACTGACAATTCTGTGAACAGAAATAGCCTCATAATGTAGCTTTTTGGAGCTCATTCAGGAAATTTGTCAACTTTGACAACACTAGGCAAGGTATTTTCAGATTAAAGAAGTCGCTTCTCACTGCTGTGAGGAAATGTGGCAGTTGCTTGGCCATGCTGATTTTTAGGTGCTGAGGGCCACCAGTGCCAACACATTTAAGGTAATTTAGGCATTCCTTTATTTCAGGATAAAAATGAAGAAATGACTGATTGCCTGCTTTCCTTAAGTACTAAAAAAATATCCCATTTAGCTAATATCTTGGTGTGAACTCCATCATGAATTTGGTGTTCAAGTCCCAAAGAGTAACTGAAAAGTGAGAAGTGTCTCCCCTTGCCCTGTAGGCATTTCTGCTGCACTTGCTTATCATTTTGGAATCTGCCATTCATTTATTTATTTGCCCCATCCCCTCCCTCCCCCAAAAGAACTCCTGCCTTTTGACTTTTTAAATTGGAAACAGAACATTGGCTGATTTGGCACAGTAGCACAAATACATACATATACATGTACACGTGCATTATAAAGCTGTATGTGCCCTGCATATCACTGCTTGGGTGTGTTTGGTCATGCAATCTGGCTCTCCTTTTCTTTTACCGCATGCTACCTACATGGCCTGTGTAGGGAATGTGCAGTATCTATATGTTGAAACACCTTTTGTCTGCACCTGTGTAGTTCAGCCTTCTGAATTTCAGAAAGTAGGTCTCGCTGTTGGAAAATACACACCCATATGTGTGTGAGAGTATGTTCAGTGTCTTTAGCCTTGAATTCATATACATGAGTAGTGTACCTGGCAGTAAAACACCGTATTTGCTTCTCTTTGTAGTACCACAAGAGTTTTGCAGTGTATTCTCCCAACCTATTCATTTAATTTTAGCGCCGAACCATTCAGACGAGTCAGAAATTTGTCCTCATTTAGGAGCACAGAGAGGGTTGCAGTGCTTGCTTTCTGAGTTCTGCATGCTACAGCTGCTTCTGCAGAACGTCTTCCTTGTAACTGATGAATTCATCTCCTCGCTGCTGTGCTGATAGCTGTGTTGGATGGGTTTAGTTGGGGGGGAGCAGGCGGATGTTTTGAGCGGGGTGTAATATTCATGAACAGGGGGGCTCTGCGCGTTCCTCAGCCTCCCTCCCCCCCCACCCCCCCCACCCCGCACCCAGTGCCTTTCCCCACAAGCTCTAACGATTTTCCTTTTGTTTCTCAAACTGCAGCCGAACCTCTTGAAGCCATTCTCACTGATGACGAACCTGAACATGGCACATTGGGAGCTCCAGAAGGGGACCACGACCTCCTCACTTGTGGCCAGTGTCAGATGAACTTCCCGTTGGGGGACATTCTTATTTTTATTGAGCACAAACGGAAACAATGCAATGGCAGTCTCTGCTTAGAGAAGGCTGTGGATAAGCCACCTTCACCCTCACCAAGTGAGCTGAAAAAAGCATCCAATCCTGTGGAGGTTGGCATCCAGGTTACGCCAGAGGATGACGATTGTTTATCAACGTCATCTAGAGGAATTTGCCCTAAACAGGAACATATAGCAGGTAAATTAAAGCAAGGAGAAGTGTTTGCGAGTGTATTTCTGTTTCAGTTGCAACGTAGCATGTTCACAGTTGTAAACTGCCGTTGTCTGTCTCTGTTCTGCTTGCTGTGACTGCCGACGTGTTAAATACCCTGCCTTTGGTTAGTAGTGAGCACAGGACTGGTGTTTCCTAGTGCCTGCACAGAGGCAGGATCAACAGGCACGTGCCGCGCCAGCCGGTATTTCTAGCGGTATTGTTTGAGGCTGCTCTCATGATTTGTCTGTATTGTAGTCACCGTTTCCCAGTGTCTTGCCTGCCGTAGCGCTGCAGGAGATTTCATAGCCTGCTGAGCGATACAGCAAGGAGCTTGTGAGTCTTTGGCAAAATCGGGGTGAAAGAGTTAACTGAGCATCAGCCAGCCTTGGTTCCATATTGGCTGTCAGCATATGGACTGTAATTAAACACAGCCCCATGGCAAAGTGACACCACCGACCTTGACTTTAAGATGCCATTTTCAACTGGCCAGGCCAGAGTAGAGAGGGCAGTTGCTGAAGCGCACAGGCATGCTTATTCGAAAAGTTTAAGGGCATGTTGGAAATTTCAAAAGGTTGGTTTGACAGGAAAGGCCGCTCACTGCAGGCTGCCTCCTCAGCCAAATGATAAATGCTTCACTGTGCTCTCTCTTGTCTCTGATGTGGTTTTGACAGATGTATCTTGATTTTGTTTGTGGTTTACACAACCACATGTCAGCCGTACAAATGTCCAAGGCAGAGTTCTGTTTTTTGTAACAAACAATATGAAATGTAGGTTTTTTTAACAAAAAGAGTAAATAATTCCATTTCTCAGCATAATTACTATTTTTTTTTTCCCATTAAGTCAGTAAACTGTTCACTGGGCAGATATTTTCACAAACGAGGTTAAAAAGAGAGAGTGTGGTATGTGAGAGAAAATCCCAGAGCCCTGGGAGTGTAAGAAGGCATGCTCTGCTTTTAAAATCCTGCTAGTAAACAGAAGTACTACCCGTTTCCAACAAACGTTGCAAATCACATCAAAGGGCGCCAATACTACCAGTCAAAGAAGACGAGACTGCAGGCTATCCATGCCAATAAATACCTGAACTGGTTTTAGAACCCCCGCTCCCAGCGATGTCTGGGCTGTGGCACTGCTGGTATCTCTCTTTGGGGAGCCCATAGGACCTGCTCTGGGTTGTCAGAGGCACAGTACATCATCACATGATGTGCTGGAGCTTGTCATGGGCTTGCTTTGGCCACAAAGTTAAACCATAATAGGGCAGTAGGAGCTGGGAGGTTCAGCTCAATCCTTCTGCAGCCTCCCTGGCTTCCAAACTGGTCAGTAAATCAACGCTGGAGAGCTGTAGCTAGAAGGGTTTGTGGTGGCAGCAATTAAGTATCAGTGCACGCATGTATTTCTGTGTACATATATGTGTGCAAAGCCATCTGCGTACACTTGTGTACCTTGTGAACAAATACATCCTGTTTCTGCACAGTTTAGGTATTATTTTTAATGCATGTATATATGCATGTTTAAGAGGAAAAGGAGGCTTAGCTGCTGCTTCACTGTGTTTTAAACAAGACTTAAAAATCCTCATAATCCCACATACTGCACTTCTCAGACATAGATGTTAAAGGTGTTCTTTTTTTCTCCCAGAGTGGTAGAGGGCAGTGCCCATTTCCATGTGCTGCCTGCAATCTGATGGAAAAGGAGCAGAAACGTAGGCATGATTAATGAAGCAGGAGCCTGGTGGAAGGGATTTGTAGTCTTCCGAGCTCTGGAGCCATACTAAATCACCAAATATGGAGGAGCGGCGATGTGATGTAAGGCTGTATTTACGTACAGCGCTGCTCTGTTGAAAAGACAAAACACAGTATCTGTCAAGCAAGAATTAAATGCGTTCTCTGCCCCATGGACCCAAATAGGTCCCTTGGCTGAAGGGATGGCCACAGTAAGGAGGTCTTCATAAGGGAAACTCCTCAGCTGAGGGTTTTGCTCTGCCGCTCATTCAGAGCAGGTGACGTGAAGTGAGCAGGATTTGGCCTTGTGCGATGTCATGAGGATTTTAACTCAGTAAAGACTCTGGTTTTAACTGACTTTAAGTAGTTCAGGAGCAGAGAGCAGTGAATGTGAATAGGTGCACATGGGTAGAGGCTTTATTCTGCTCACTCTTAAATGTCTGCCTTTGCTCTGCAGTGGGCCTGACTGGCAGCAGCTGCATTGCTGTGCAGGGGGGAAGTCTGTGGTGCACGTGTTGTTCACAGGATCACAGGATGTTAGGGGTTGGAAGGGATCCAAAGAGATCATGGAGTCCAACCCCTCTGCCAGAGCAGGACCGTACGATCTATCTCAGGTCATAGAGGAACACATCCAGACAGGCCTTGAAAGTCTTCAGAGAAGGAGACCCCACAACCTCTCTGGAGAGCCTGTTCCAGTGCTCTGTGACCCTTACAGTAAAGAAGTTCCCACTTGTGAGCAAAGACTGAGCTGTGTCTGTCCAGGTGTCTCCTGCGCCAAGTTTTCAGCTTGTATGTAGGAGATCCAAAAGCACAGGTCTTCTCCTGCACCTTCCTGACTGGGAGTTGAGAGGCAGTGAGGTCTCCCTGTTGTTCCTAGAGGTGGGAAATACAACCCAACTTTCAGAGAGGGTATGGAGCACCAGGAGTTACAGTCTTGGCATTGCTCCTCCTTTTTGTGTTTTCATCTCCCCTTTCATTTGAGTTGAGCTCCCTCTTACAGCAAAGAAGCATGGCTGTAGCTGGAGTGACCCATTGCTTGTAGCCAGGAGTTTGTGGAGTCTAGCAGTAATATTCCCAGCAGGGGTCTTGGAGGGAACTGTGGAGTTCAGGTTTCTGGAAGGCCCCTGCAGTGAACCTCTTTCAGTTCTGGCATTTTATATCTGATTTCTGGGCAAGAATGCAAAATCCAAAAATATATGAGTGTGTAATTGAAAAACAAAAAAACAGGATAGAGGCTGTCTTCATAACAATATACAGGAGCCGAGGGCTCTAATACTGTCTGGTAAGAGACCAGAAAGTGCAATGTAAAAGTGTCCCCAGTTGGTTGTTGGGCTGAAGGAGTATGGTTGTAGATAGGCCCTAGGTATGGATGTGCTCTGTCTGCAGTTCTGTAGCCGATAGGTTGGTATGTTCCAGAAAAAGATCATCTGAAGATAAGTAATGGTTAAGGATCAACTTAAGACAAGGAAGGAGACATCGAGTCATTCAAATGCAGGGAGAAATGGTGTTGGGAGAAATGGTGTTGGGAGAAATAGTGTCTATTTTAACTGTTGATAAGCTGCCCTCTGTCTTCACCGTTTTCCAGAGACAGGGATGATTCTGAGAGCTTATATATGTGTGTGCAACCTATGCAGTAGCTGTGAGATCCACCGAAGCGCAGGCGTGCGTACCTGCCTCTTCCATGTGGATGTCTTGACTGTGACTTACTATAAAAATTTTGAGTGATGCTGATCCAGTGCCGGGGCTGAAATGTCATAAATTTAACAGAAAATTAATAGGATATGTTGTGTGGGTCCAATGAGGCAGCTTTCATCAATATGTATGTCAAAGCCTCACCACCAGATACCGGCAGCCCGTGATTTGCAGTGAGTGCTACGGCAGGGCTTTACTTATCCGCTCTCATATTTTACAATAGGGGGAAATATTAACTGAAGTATCTGGAGATCAGTGAATGTAAAATTGCTGCTCACTTATTGAAAAGGCTGAAGAAATATTTATTGGCTGCTGGTGTCAGGTTTTAGCGGTTTGTTTGTTGAATGTATAAATCCGAGGGAATTAATGAAAGGTTGTTTTTTTTGAGTGAGGAAGGATCTTAAATGTAACTTGGATTCAGTTGGTAGGAACACTTTCGAGTGCTGCTGCTTATTCCCCATTACAATGCTGAATGTGTATCTGCAGATGCTGTATTTACTGTACAAAGAGGGGAGGAGGAGGGGACGTCATTTTTACTTGCTAGAATCCTTTATTCTCTATCTGCTTGTGGCATTCAAATAAAATACATAGGAAAATAACAGAAAAATCCTCTCTCTGCAGGAGTGGGGGAAAGGTGGACACAATTCAGTGCAAAATTTTTTCACCAATTACATTCGATTATTGCAGTTCTCAGGAGGTAGCGTCTTAGAGTAGTCATTACACCACAGATATTTTCTTGGGCGATTATTTGTAGTTGCCATTATAATTCTGTGGGTTGTAAATTGCAATTCCTTATGATTTTGTTCTGTTGTGGAGACAAAAAAATTATTGACGCCTGCCTTAATTAGCATTGAAGGTTTAAAAAAAAAAAGGGTGAAAAAAGGGTATATGGAAAGATTTTGAAGTCAATGTCTGCTTTCCCCATACAAAGAAACAGCACAAACCAGGGAAAAGAGTCACAGGCAGGAGAAATAGTGAGGGTGCTACCACAAGGCTCCCACTCGGAGCCCTGTGTACAAGCTATATTTGTAAATAAGACAGATAAAGGTTGTGAACCAGCAGCTTGCTGTTTTGTCAAAGTACAATGTCAGAGAAACTCTTTCTAAGACAAATTGTAAATAGAAGTGTCAGGATGATTGCATGATTGAACTCCAGAAGTGTCCTGCAATTGTTGGCATTGTCAGAAGACTTTTGAAAGCTTAATTAAAGGCGGTGGCCTGTGTGGCTGTGAAATCTATTTCTTGAGGGGAGGGGGAATGTAAAAAATGTAGGGGATCAAAAAGTTACTCTAATGGTACTGGTGTGGGGATAAAGGGGAGAGTCTTGCTTTCCGTGTTACCTTTTATAAAAAAACACTTTTTAAAGAAGCGAACACGTGACACCAGTATCATCTTTTGTACAAGGTAAAGATTGTGTTAGTTTTCCTACTCCCTGCTGTTACAGACATCTCATGTAAAAATGGCTTTTTATTTGAGACAAATATGAATTCACTCGAAGCACAGAAGCAGGATAGAAAGTTTTCCTCTGCCTGGTCATGATTCTTCCTGGGGAGCATGAGGGTGTTGCGATGCCGTGAATCCTAGTCTGTTGTTTCCTGCAAGTCAGATCTGGTATAGAGGCTGGGAAGTACGTTTTGCATTCTTTCTCCTATTGTATGGGACATGTAATTGTGGAGCTCATCCTGGGCAGAAGCATTGCTGCATCCAAAAATGTTTGTGGTTGTTGAAGAGGCAGCCTGGCATGCGTTAAACTTTGTATAGATCTGCAAAGGTGCACGTTAGCATCATGTGCTCAAAGCTTTGAAAATGATGTGTGGAGTGAATGCACAGACGATTAGAGAGCCCTGCAAGGTAGTGACGGGCAATGGGGAGTTCAGCCTCTAGTTTACCTGCACTCATCCTCATTGCAGAATTTTTTTTTGGGGGGGGGGGGTAAAATTCCCCTCAGGCTTCAGTCTATTTTTATATCAAATAGTACCAGCTTTGTGTACAATAAAAGGTGTTTAGTATCAAGCTGGACATGTCCTGGCATGTTGCCACTTGTGGTCTTTTTTTTTATTTATTTTTTAGCTAATTGCTGAGGATCTCTCCTTACCTTTCTGCTTGTTGTGATTTTGGTCTGATTGTGCTGCTGCCAGTGATCTCATGAGTCCAGGGAGGTCATCATCTCAGCCTGGCAAGCATCAGAATGCAGCTTCTATCCATCTGGGCTTTATTTTACATGTTAGCACAAGTTCATAAAATGCACCAAGCTCATATATTTTAGTACTTTAAGACCCCTAAATATATATATATATATATATATGTTCATACTGGTAACATGGCTTTAAAATTAACCATTGGTTGTGGGTTTTTTTTGCCTTTTTTTTTTCTTCCCCTGGGCTAATGAACATATTGCTTTGTACAAATGCAGTACCTCCAGCCTGCCTTCTGGTAATGCTGGGCATAGCAGTGGTATCAATGGTGGTTGATACAAGTTGCATATATTGCTTTTCAAAATAACAGGCACATTAGTGGACCCACAAACTGTCCGAGCACTTGGGATTATTTTCTATTTCATACTGAATTTCTGTTAAAATCTTATGGGTTGCCATTCTGAGTGCACTTTGCCCCGTAGAGGACACAGGCTGAACAGCCCCTGTCCGCTTAAATGCTTGAAGGAGCTGGACCAGCACCTGTGGACCCTCATGGAGAGGTAGAGCAAATGCTCACCTTTTTAAAACCCTCCAGTGTTAATCCCAAGCCCATTTTGAGGCCAATAAACATCTTTTTTTTGGTCTTCATAATCAGGTTTAGTATGCAGTACATCCTGCATGGGGTTCAGTGAGTTTGTTTCCCAACCTTTATTGGACAGCTGCACTCGCTGTGCATCTTTAAAATCTCTCAGTGAGGTTTTTCACTCTTCTTCCACGTGGGCTGGTAATTTGGTGGCTGCTCCCCGTCTCATTCTTCATTCGGAGGTGGCATCTCCTTGGGTTGGCAAGGGAAAGGTTTGCGGTGTGGGGTGTGGTGAGGTCAGCCCCAATCCCAGCAGGGAATTTGTGTTCTTCATTTGCCTTTACAATCGGAGCACAGCTACTGTACCTTGGAGCAGCTCTCAGGTGTGAGCTCAGATGGGCGCATGTAAATGTCCTGACAGATGCAACACAGGAATATTAATGTTTCCTCCCCACCACACTATAATAAAGCTGTATGCAGCCAGCTTAATATGCAGCCGAGCTGGGAATTGGATAAAACTTCGATAGCCTACTGTGAATGACAGCAGTGTCAAAAAATACTCTGTGTGCCACAGTTTGCATTCTTGTTTGCCTTTGATCTAAAGCAAAATGAAAACATCCACTTCTTTCTGTCCTCATTGTGTATAGGTGTTACTCCTCTGCAAAACTGGCTAGTAAGTAGGGAAAGAAAAGAAAGTATAGGGACAGTGCAGAATTACTTGAACCACATTAATGCCAGCTTGATGGGGATGTCATTTTCCCAAGTATTAACAAACTTTTTTTTTTTCATATATTTGGGATTGTTTGCTTTGCTTTTCATTCTTGTTTAATATCTGGGCCTGTTTGAAACAAAGAAAATGGAGTTGCTACAAGCGGGCTGGAGCCCACTTTGCCCCCAAGGCTGCAGACACAGCCCAGGCTCTGCACCCTTTTCACAGAGGTTTCACATGCATTGTCCAGGTTCAGGTCTTCAGTTCCATCCAAAGATACCTGTTTTTCAGTGTGTCTCTGTTAGAATATTTTTAATAATGTGCTCATTTAACTGAATCATCAGCTGTCAGGAGCAGTTGTAGTAAATCCACACAGTGCACAAAGAAAAATATATACGTTTCCTGAAACAAAACACTTGAAACAAATTGGCTGCCAAAAAAAGCTGCTGGATTCTGGGTTTCCAGACAGTGCACCAAAGTGTTTCTTCTCTCTGCTCTCCCAGGAGACCCCCCCGCCCCGCTGCAGTTCTGCTGAAACTTTTTACCTGAAACAGGTTGTTGTTCAAAACCCCACTGCTTTCCCGATTTGATGGGTGTGGAGCTCAGCTTGAGCACACATTTTTGTGTTTTCCATTAAATAGCTAGGCCATCGAGACTGGAGCAAGAAGCAAAACCCAAATAACCATATTACCGTCAGGGAAATGAGGCTTAATATCCCTATGAAATAGTTGTGGAGGAGAAGCAATGCTTCAGCTTTGCCTTTCCAGGTAGGTGTTGTCAGTGTGCTGTTGAGATCTGAAGCAGCTTCAGAGTGTGCTGAATTGACACTGGAATGGGTGCAATAGTGGAGGGAGACCTGGGGAGCAAGCTTTGGTCAGTCAAAACCAAGGAGTTTCTTCTTCCATCCTCCTTCAGCTTTGTCTTAAGTGCTCAACAATTACACCTACAATTTGATTGTAGTTTCAGATAGAAAAACCTCTGCCTAAATAAACAATGGAATTGCTGCTGAACAACAAAGGCTTAAAGAAGCGCCCTGCCTTTAGTGGTGTTTTTGTTGTTGTTGTGGATATTATTATTATTATTACTGCTATTACTACAACTATTACCTTTAAAAAATAAACACTCATTACAGTTTCCTGCTCCTGAGGAAGCAAGGAATTGAATTTTGCATTAATTTCTTGCTTAATTGATTTAGCAGGCAGTGAAATATGAAATGCAAAAATGAAAATATCCCTGCCGCCCCTTCCCAAGTTCACAGCAATTAATTCATCACCCAGCGTTACTTTGCAACAGCATCACAGCTGGGTTTTTTTTTTGGATGTTGCATGAATCATCTGGGTTTTGTTGCATTTTAGCTACTGAGTTTATTCTTTCTGAAGTAAGAGAATGTATCAGCAAAACCATCGTGTTTCAACCAGGGCATTTGCAAGCACGTGGAGCATTTACTCTGTAAGGGTAGCCAGGGGCTTTTCACTGTTTTCTGTGTTCTTTATGCTGATTTTTGTGTTTAGGAAATAGTTGTTGTGCGAAAGGAAAGAGTCGCTGAGAAGCCTTGTTCTCTAAAACACAGTGGGATGCATTTAGAAAAAGAGAGTATTATCCCCCAGAAGATTATTTAGAGGCTGTGTTATTTTGTAATAAACTATAAACTGTCCTGTGTTAAATTTGTGTTACGTTTAGAAAAAAAATCAATAATGAAAAATTAAATTCTGATAAAGATACTCTTGGATCTTTGGAAACAACTGCTGTCCTTTTAACTAAAACATTTGAGGAGCTTCAAAGAGTATGTATTTCTTCTGATCTTAGAGCTGTGTGACTGTTAGCAGGGAAAAAAAATCTTATTCTACATACAAGTGGATTGCTTAACAAGTCAGCACAGACACATACTTGTTTGTACAATAGAGATAAAAATTCTTGTATAAAAATAATTCAGTTGCTGACAGCAGGCATTGTGCCTGTGCTGCCTCTTTTGTGCTGGCCAGGGGTCAGGGACCACGGCTCCCACTTTCTGCCGGGGGGAGGCTGTCACAATCGCTTGCTGGAGCCTGGAAATAAGTTAATTGCTTTATTTTGAGGAATACTCCGAACCCACTGGTATGGTTTTTACATCTGTGTGCCATTTCCAGAAGCAGTGAACGAAAGAGGGGGAGAAAATATCTCCTACTGGGGGAACTGACTTGAAGGCAGTTTGGGAAACACGGCCTTCGACAGCTTGGTGACCTGGTGGTAGTTGCTAAACTTTTGTTTTCAGTTCCAATTTATGCTGTCACATCCCGTAGTGGCCCCTCTGTAAACAGTCCCCGTGTGAAGTAACGTTGGCGTTGGGGGGAATTGCTCAAACCCAAGGACTCGTGGCCGATACAGATGTTTGGTGGTACGGCTGCTGTGCGGCACCAGGCTCCATTCTGTCTCATACATGTTAAAAACGTGGGCAGTTAGCACAGGCTCGAGCATCCTCTTCTTCGCTCTGTCGGGGCACAGGTAAGGTAAGCCAAGCCATGAGGTTGGGGAAGCTGGGGCCGTGAAAACAGAAATTATTTCAACATTCATTCATCAGGGAGGCAGGCAGCACAGCCTTACTTCCCCGATCTCTTCCTGGTCTCCGTGTCGCTGACAAAGCCGAGCCTCCCCTCCTCTCTGCATGCCTCGGGGTGCTGCGGGAGGTGCTGACAGGATCAGGCCTTGACGGGGCCGGCTGAGAGCGGAGCGAAGTTTCTGAGTGACCGCCGGCGCTGAGCGAGCCCCCCACAAACTCCTCTCGCTCTCTCCTCGTCGGCTTGGCTCCCTGAGAGCAAAGCGACTTTCTCGGTGGCACGCTCTGGTGCGGAGATCTTTTCATCCCGCCTGGTTTTTAACTGCAGCAAGTTCCTAAAATTAATGCTGCCGCACTTTGATGAAAATAATGTTTTTATAATACATTTGATGTTTACACGGAAGATGTGACTTGAGGGGAAAAAGGCTTTTTTGGAGGGTGGTGGAAATCTTGTTAATCTGCTCTCGGAGAGCAGCACACAATACTGCCTATGAGCAAGTCTGTGCTGCTTTTGATAAATTACCATGTTTAGAGATAGGCTTGGCTCTTAAGGGCTTAGTTTTCTGAACAAAGTCCATAACAATGTTTTCTGCCTCTGTTTGTCTCCAGCCCCTTTGGCTTGACTCGGAGCCCTGTGTTTAGTTGAAGCTCGGTCTGGAAGATATAACAATTTTGCATTAAAAAAATAAGGAAATCACAGGAAGAAAAACCCTTTTGCTTTTTGGATGAATCTTACTGATAATTTGCTCAAGCTCATTTGAATTTTAAGCACTTCTTTAATCTTCAAAGGCTAAATTGCTTTATGAATATGCATGGTGTGGGCAGACTTTAGTTCATTACCTAGTTGTAAATTCTAATGACCATTAGGTCCTTGCAGTAATTGCGAATTGTTTTGCATTTTTGATTGGCCTATTAACATGTGCATTCGGCACACATCAGGCCAGCCTGTCAGGCTGCTGAAGGAGAAAAAAAAAAGGTGAAAATTGTTTTATAGCACCAAGATTCTTAGATTTTCAATCTTGGAAAATTGATGATGTAAAAAAATTAAAGCAGTGTTTTTTCTTCTCAAGATTGAAAGTTCACCAAGAGATTTGACATATTTAATTTACATGATGACTTTGCACTCCTTCATTAATGCAATTTGCATATGAAGCTGTTGTTAATCACTTTTGATCATGTTTTGTGTATTAGCTGCCTCAGTGGCTCTTCTCCCTCAGATGCTCTAGTAGAAAGCAGCAAAATGATGCATCTTCTTGCCAAGTTTCCTTTAGTGAATTGAGGAATTAGGAGTCTAACCTTGAGTAATTAAATATGTTCTATCAGTTCTCTTTTAATGTTAAGTACACTTGGTTGGAAGTGTAGAAGGAAATTGTTCCCATTTGGGGGAGACATTTCTTTTTTAAAAAAAACTCTATGTATGGATAAGAATTGTTTGCCATGGTGTGGAGTTGCCTGGTCAGAGGGGAAAGGTGGCAGCAGGGCAAGATATGGCAGGACTTAGACTCTTCTTTGCATGACTGGTCTCCAAGACAGATGCCTCGGGCCTGATCCTGTGTTGCCATGTGTGCAAAGCTGTTGTTGGTGTTGAGGTGGTGCTTTTTGTCTGGAGACACTTGTGCCAGGGAGGGAGCACCCCATTCATAGGAGCAAGTTGTGCTGTCCGCACTGCTCCTTTTCCAGTTAAGTCTTCCTGTTGCCTCATCACAAGGAAGGGTCTTTTTTCCTCTGCCTGCCTAGGCACGGTGTTAATTGTCCAAACGGTTGCTGTGAGATGGGAAGGAAACTGGGCTAGACGCCTGCCTGGCTCTTGTAGGCTGCCCAGGCAGCCCCATCTGGCCACTGCCAGAGGCTGTCCACTATCTCTCCTGCCTAGTTGGGACTTTGACCTTGAGTCCCTGTCGTCTGGCCCTTATGCCAGCAGCAGTATGACTCTTGTCTGTGGAGTCTGGCCCTTGCCTTTGCCTGATCCATTCAGTTGTATGTCTTTGGTAATTGATGCTCAGCTTTGGTTTGAGAGTTTATCACTTGGTAAGGAGATAAATCGGAAAAGTGAAATTGATACCCTGATTAAAGGAACTACTTAATGAAGGAAAATAAACAGTGGGAAAATGACCATTCTGGAAGGAGCAGAAGTAGAATCTTAATCTTGGATGAGACCTGCTGCTGCCCTTCCATGACTTCCAGCCATACCACGCTAAAAGCATGGTTCAGTTCAAAGTTGTTAATATTCAGCTGGGAAACAGTATCCAGAACACAGATAAATTATTAAGTGCATGAACTTTTTCGGCAGTAAGATGAACTGATGGGGTCCATCTGCAAGATCCAGGGGCTTTTTATTTGTGTGTGCTGAACAATTCTGCCCTCTCCGACTTCATAGCCTTTGGTCCCTGGCCAAGTGCATACATAATTGATTCCACACGCGCTATCATTTTCTTGATGTAATTGCTTTAGTAAGATATGATGAAATCTAATGGATAATTTACTATATGAAAATGACAAAAAAGTAAATGTTCATGTTTTGCACTGGGTGTGGGGAGGAGAGCACCCAAGTTGTCTACATGGGGAAAGGAAACCTGCTTCTACTGTCTCACAGGGGCCAAAATGGAGTAATTTGCTGGAGAACCTCAGAGCAAACTCTCTACTTAGAGTTCTACAACACAGGTGAAAGCAAACCACTCATGTTGTTTGGAAATACTATTTAATTTTCATTTGGCAGTTCTGTATTTGCTGTTCTAATTGCCAGAATGTGGTCTCAGGGAAGAAAGCCACCCCCTGACACAAGGCAAGGGGGTGGTATTTTTAGAAATAAATGTGTCCTGGATTTGCTGCCCTGTGCTTCAGATAGTACTGACACTGGTCCTTTTACTGGCAAAAGGACCTTGTATTCTAGCTGCTTAAATAATGCACCAGATTAAATGCAATGTATTGGTTTGACTTGCTGTATTTTTAGATAGTTCAGAAGTGTGTAAATACCAAATCCACACGTAATTCTGTACATGTCCAATGGAAAAAAAATCCACTTCAAAGTTTGATGTTACGTTGGTCTTTAAAAAAATATTTGTTAGTCTTACTTCTTTTCCCCTGCTGCTCCTCAGGTCTGGAATATTGTGTATTCCTTTCCATATTTTTTTTAAAATAGCCATTTGGGGTAATGTATAGACACAAAAGCATTTTCCTATTTGCTTCTTCCCCCTGCCTTGCTGTTTTCAATGTACTAAAAGAGGAAAAAATATCCAAGGCAAACCCACATAACTGTAGCAAACTGTTTCTGAGCAAGTCATAATAATGAACAACACATGATCTGAAATGTGATCAGCAAACATATACTTATGCCAAGGAATTTTTGCCATTCACATACCAAGGTTCTGTAAATCAGTAAACCGTGGTGGAGGAGCCCCTCGGTGCGGTCAGGGGAGGAGCAGGAGCAAAAGCAGAAGCAGAAGCAGGAGCAGAAGCAGGAGCAGGAACAGGATGGGCCACCTCAGCAGAACTGTCTTGTTCATGGAACAGGGAATAGGAACAAGTTTTCTCTCTTCCACCTTCTTCCTTTTGGTCCTTGCACTGAAATGTAAAAGTAGACCAGAGGGAAAGAGCAGGCTGAGGTGTTTTCAAAGGCAAAAGCAGAGAGATCGGTAGCAAAATAATAAAATTATCATTGCAACACATTGTATGGGATTTTTTTTCCCTCTTCAACCTTTTCCCATCTTACACAGAACAAAAATGTAAATTACTTTGTGGTCCTAATTGGATTTAATTATTTCTTTAGGAGAGGGTGGGTGAGAGGGGGTGGGAATGGCACACAGCTGTCCTAACAAAACAAAGGAGCCAGAAAAATCCTCACTTTCCCCCATGTTGGCTGATACATTGTGCAGAGGATCTTAGTGCTGATGAGCAAATGCAATGCCGTGTAGACCTGGGGAAAGGGGTAAGAGCAGTCTGCAGCTGGGAGCATTACAGAAAAGCTATGCTAGCTGTTAGGAGCTGCACCTTAAATGGCCATTTGTGATTTCCTATTAATTTTTATAACTGCCTTGTTTTTTAGAGCATCCAGCCTGGCCCTTCCCTTGACCTAAGCTCTCCCTGTCTGGATGGCTTGGCCTGCAGTGAGAATCAACCTCAATACTGGGCTGTGAATCTTACAATTGCTGCTTACCTGGGAAACAACAGCTTTCCTGGGATGCTGACAGGAGGGACAGGGAGTGGATCTGGGTCCCTAGAAGTCTGGGGGCTGTGCCTGATGTGATCAGGGAACTGGCTGTACCCACTGAATAGGGTCTGCGGTACTTGGGTGATGACAGCAAGATCTGGGTGGGCTGATGCTGCTTCATAGGTTGATGGCACATTGCACTCGCAGATCTCAAAGCACTTTACAACCTTTAATGAATGTGACCACTATCGTGATTTATGGTGTGATTCATTATTGGTATTGGAGGGACTGTATTCTTATTTTGTCATTTGCTGTTAAAATTAATACACTCCATGCTGGCTATAAAAGTGTATTTGCATTTAATTGCAAGTCAGTATGAATTAGTGGATGTGATTTAAACTCAAACCCACTCCTTAAAAATAAGTCTTCAGTGGGGATGGGAAAATCAAGCTCTGCATTAGATTTCTTTGGTGGATGTAGGGATTTGAAGAGGAGGGGGTGGCTGGCTCTAGGCTTTGGTTGTGGTTTTTTTGTTGTTGGTTTTTTGTTTTGTTTTTTTTTTTTTTTTTTTTTTGTAAGTCTTCTAGGTGCTTTCAGCGAGAAATGCCCTTGCCAGGACGAGCTTAGGCAAAGTGGTCAAGCACATCTGCTCTTGGGAAGGTAAAGAAGAAAAGAGGTTACTAGTAATAGGGCAGCAGCACAAAGGGAAAATTGTACACTGGAAGCATTAGTCTCCTCCGCGGTGGTGTGGCCAGACTGGTTTAGCAGACAGGATGATAGATTGCTTTGTCAAGGGTCCCAGGGTGTGCCCTGAACTTGAAGCACTTTGTTTATCTTGAATAGAAAGGGAAAAGCACAGACATAATCGATGTCTAGTTTTTTAGGAGGGAGGAAGAGGTAGAGGAGGGAGTGGGGCTGGGAGGGGAGAGGGGGATGGTGGTGGGAGTGTGTGTGTTGCTGGCTCTCCATTAACAGATGAACTTGGCTGAAGTCCAGAGTTTGATGAGAGAGTGTCACAGCCCCAGAGTCGGCCAGCCTTTTCAGTATTTTTTTTTAAATACCTGCTGACTGTACAGCAAACGCTCCCAGGTCTTTTGGCTAAAGGCAAGAGGGGAAGGCGGGAGAAAAGACACAGCTCCATTTTTTCCCCTCTGAGCCAGTTGAGACCAGTCCCTTGGCCACGCACGCAGGTTCTATCATCTTTCCTGGCTTGCTGTTGGGAAAAAAGAGTTGTCACTGTGCCAGTAACCTGAGGGCCTAGGACAGAGAGGAAAAAAAAAAAAGAAAAAAAGAAAAAAAGGAAGGGGTTTGGTATTCCGAGAGGCAAATTAAACTCTGAGAGTGTGTGAGAGCAGGGTGGGGGGGGGTGTGCCTGGGAGATTTTACAAATATCAGGAGTTAAATCAGGGGGTAAAAACCATCTGTAAGCCAGTTCCTGCCTGGGGAGGGTGAATATAGGGACAGGCTGAGTGCAGGTGAATGACAGAACCTTTGCACGGTAGCTCAAACTCATTAGAATAGCTAAAATCAAAATAAATAAGTGAAAAAGCCAAACTGACCCCCTCACGCAGAGCTGGGCTTGGTGTGGAGTTGACCGCACTTCCAGCCTTTTCGCAGCTGTCACTGAATTCTGCTGGGCTGACCACAATGTCAGGGTACTTCCTTGTAATGCCAGGGTGGCATGAATAAAGGCAAATTTGGGCTCTTTACTGTATTACTGTGTTTTGAGTTTTTTTTCTTCTTAAAGTTACTTGCTCTGCAAGAGGTGTGCTTGGCAGGGGTGTAGGAAATGAGGCTCCAGTGGATGCTACCTGGGAGCTTTTGCAATGTGAGCACCTTGGTCAGAGCTTCCCAAGAATGCCCAAATGGAGCGTAGGTGGCCCCAGTGCACTGACAACTTGGCAACAGAGTCTGAATTCAGGGCCGGTTTGTGTTTTTTTTTTTTTACTCTTGGTTTCTGATTATGCTGTCTAACAGTTGTTCAGCTACTTACTGGTTTTGGCAGGAGGCTGAGCCTGCAACATCCTGACATTTTTGCTTTTTAACAGGCCGGTCTCATTGTGCTGGAACAAACAGCAGCTTAAGTGCGTTTCACTCCAGCTGATCATCTGAATAACGTGTACTCTGGTCAAACACGAAACTCTTCAAAGGAAAATCTTGGTGCCTTGTTTTCCATCCTGCTGACACCAGGTGGATTTCAAAATGCACAGAAAAGGCATAGCTGGGAATGCACAGGCTCCCTTCCACTGCAGAAGGGTGGCATGTTCAGAAACACAGGTAGGAGAAGGTCACCTGCCTGTTGTGTGCCCCTTTGATCAGCTGCCAGCATCATATTTCACTGGGAATTAGGTTTGCTTTTGGTGGTTGTGACTCTGTCCCATGGCTGTCCCTGATGGATAGGGAATAAGTGCCAAGATGGCCTTTCCTCATGAAAACTTTTCCTGGCTACCCCACTCTTTGTGAGGCAACACAGGCCTTTGAGTTCTTGGTTTTGGGATTTTCAGACTATGGTGGTGGTTTCCTTGTTTCCTCACCTTCCCCTTTGCATTTTTAGCTAGCAGCTGATGATTTGTGTCACACTGAGCTCTGCTCTGTCAGAGCAAAGTACAAAGGCTGGGAAGAGGCTGTGAGGTACAGCTTCACAGTGTTGGGTGCGAGGGCACTGAAGTCTCCCTCCTGAAAATGGTTCTTCCCTTGCTTTCTGCATTGCATGTCAGAGTGTAACTGTTTTGATTATGAACTTCCCAGCAACTTGGCATCCTTGTGTTTTTACCCCGGGCATTTGCCTATACACGTGTGCAGCTCTCCTATGTAATGCCTGCACAGCACTCCCTGTTATCTGCTGATCACCATGTTTACTTCTACTGCATCCATTACGTGAGGACCTGAGTGCCTTGGAGATGTTAATGAATACACCCTCGCCATACTGGGATGAGATAAGCAACCACTGTTCTATGGCACAGCACAAATGGGGTGACTTGCCTGAGGTAAGGCAGGAAAGCTGTAACAGATCAGGGACAAAAGCCTGGTTCTGCTCCATTGTGCTGCCCCACTGTGCTGCCCTTATTTTACTTCCAAAGCCAGGGAGTAAAAAGATATCTTCAAACCAGCCTGCTCTTTGCCAAAACCTTTCGGTCCACCTCGCTTCTTTGGCTGCTTCACCTCTTGCCCTGTCTTCAAGCTCTATGGAGATTCAGGTGTATGTCAGGGGAGAAGGTGCTTGTGTGTGGCCATCCAACACTCCATTCCCTTGGGGGAAATTCACCTTCTATGTCTTTGGGGACACAGTGAGCTTTGTGGGGCTTTTTCTCACATTTGGGTAAGCAATGTCAGTGGCACAGGTAGGTTGTGTGTCCAGGAGACCTTTGGGTCAAGTACCCGCGTCTGGAGAGCCTGCGATAAATATTGTACAGTGGGAACAATGGGGCTGTAACAGAGCTGCGACTGAAAAGGCTACGGCTGAGCAGTCGGCTGGCTAAGAGGCTGCTGGGGAGCGGTGTAGTATTTCTACTTCACACTGATTGAAACGTCGACTAAAAATCAATGTTGTTGACTAGTGATAATTTACAGTTTTCTCGGTGCTAAGTAGCTGTGTGCAGAAGGATGCGCTCACGGCACTGGGATGAGTGCTGAGCGGTCCGGGTGTGGTGCTGAATCATATGCGTTATAGGTCAGCCCTTTATTTGTTTCATCATGACTTTTACACAGTTGTCATGTAATTTATGTCTGCTTTCACGTTGTCAAACATTTTCATTGTGGCTTCTTCTTAACACACTCCTGACACAAACACGGCTGCTTTAAAGGCACTGTATTGTTTCATAATCTGAGAGGAGGACTATAAAACATCAAATTACACTATCTTCAGGCTAATCTAAATGCACTACAGATTGAAATCAGAGCTCATTTGTCCCTGATGCAAATTATTAAGTTCTAATTATAAATATCCATTTAATTACCACATACATTTTTATTCTGCAGACCTTCTCAGCAATTCTGTCTGAGATACAGTATATGTATAGGAGAAAATTTGCTGTAATTAATGTGCATTTCCTAAATAATAAAGAACAAACATAAGCCACTTTGTTTGTGGATGACATATCTGCACACACATTTTTAGCTATCTGTGTCGTAGTGTCAGATGCTGAATACTAATTCAAAAATAAATAGAAAAGACAAAAATTTAAAGTTTGGAGGTTTATTTTCCTCCTCCCCCTCACTGTCAAAAGAGCTGGGTCCTTCAGCATCTTGTGCCTTTCCCTCGTGCCTTTCTCTTCTGAGGGATGAAGGTGGCTTAGGGAAACATGACTTCGTGTCCTCTATCCCTGGCACGGAGGAAAGTGCCTGCTGTGGCAGATCCTGCTTAGATTTAACCTCAGCGTCAATTCCAAGCAGTTCCCTTGCAGCCACTTGGTAGGTGTAAAGGAGTTTGGGTTCAACTCCTTATGGTTATTAGGTTCAGATTAACAGAGAATTTCTGTAACATCCACTGAAGTCTAGGCAAAAACTCTTGGCAGGCAACGACATGAGCCCAGATGCAAGTGATGTCTGTCAAAAATGATGTGTGTGGGTGTATGTCTGTACCTATATACATATATGGGGTAAAAATCTGACTGCATGGCAGTTAATGTGAGCATTAGCACAGGCTTCATTGAACTCGTTTGCATCTGCTTTCAGGGTAATAAATAGGCTTTCTGGAAAGGATGCTTGTATGGTATTGGTAATTATAAACAAAAATTAGCTTTGATATTTCTTAGACATACATTCCACTAAAGCCCCATTCATTTTATCAGTTAAGATGAGTAGCTGCAGCAGTGTCCTTAATTCCCAAGTAAATTTTCGTTATTATTATAATAATTTTATCTCAAACTTTGTCCTGGAGTTGCAGGGCCTTGGGAAGAAAATGATAAAAGTGTAAAAAGTGCTGGTACAAGCCTAAGGACCTTGTATATAAAGAAACCAAACTAAACCCAAGCCTGATTTCCCAAAAAAAGGAATAATTATCTTTGCTTTTCTAACAGCAGTATCTTTGGAAAGATCAGCCTAGCCTGTCTTTTTCTTGTCTTTTTTTTTTTTTTCCCTGAATCATTATAACTGTAGTGCTTCGAAATACAGTTTCTATTGTGACTCCTCTGTAGTGCTGTCACCATACAGAGAAAAATGCTTGTGATTTTGCATCTTGTTGTCTCTACTATGCAGAAATGTAAGCTACAGTCTGACCTAGCAGTGGAATGGTGAGCAAGCCACACCATGGGCTTGCAAGTGCTTTAATTCCTGCATCTCTGCTTTTACCTGAGCAGCTGAGTGTGTCTCTCTCCTCATTTTCTGGAGCTGAAATTAAACTATGTATCCTATCACCCAAACTAGCATTCCATAGCTCAGTACTCTGTATCTACTGTTATTACTATTATTATATCCTACAAATACGTCGGTCATTGTATTGCTAATGTATGGTAGGGTGCTTTGGCTAGGACAGGCTCGGCTTGTTAATGGGGTCACTCATGTCAGGGTGTGATGTATGGATTATGTTTACCATGGCATGTTTTGTTTGTGAGTGAGGCTGTGGGAATGGGGCAGATGATGAATGAAGATACTGCGTGGTTTCACACTCGTCCCTGTGGTCGCAAGTCTCCAGTATTATAAAGAGCTTCTTGTGATGGAGAGGTATTTATGTGCCTGTAATAGACTTAAAGCATTAGGTCTGTGGCTGGACTCGAAGGTGTGATAGCCAGCCAACCACTCTGGTATTTTTGGTGTGACCTACATAAACTCTTGGAATTTCTTGTGAAAATCTTGGAAGTGTGTGAACTGTTCAGATAAGTAGTGCTGAGATACTGGTCTGTTTTCTGTTGTTGAGCCTCCACGTGTCTGCTGGATGATCTACATCACCACAACACAGCCAAACACGTGTATGTGGGACCCTTATGCTGAATGTTTTCAGAGACCTTCCTTACCATTCATGATGCAAGTGAAAAATTAAGGTTGCCTTAGTGCCTTCACATCTCAAGCACACTGCCCAGGTTGGAGTCATGGGCACAGCAAGGATGACCTTTGCCTTCTGGGTGCCTGGCTTGTCACCACGGCAAAAGTACGCTCAAAGCGTCTCTCTGGTCATTCCCGTGGGTCCAACTTTCCCTTTCTTCCCACTGTGCATCCACTTAAATGGACAGTTGGTCCATACATGGATTCCTTACATTTTATCTCCTGAAAGAGACAGAGTCCGACAAGCTTTTACCCATCAAGTCTATAGAGAAAACGGCCAGGCAATTTTTGTTTCAATCTAGGCGTCTCTCCGGAGTGCTAGTTCCAGAGACTGATCAATAGGTTTTATTGTAGACCTCACTGTCTCTAAAAGCACCGTGACCTTATCCTGTCTAAAAATAGCATTTGCTCTTGCTGCCTGCAGAACCTTGACCTGTGAAAACCCATTTGGAGCATAACTGACACGTGCAGTCAGCTGTGCATCCAAGACCCTTGCATGCCCCAGGAGAAAGCTCTCTGTGCTCCTTGTAGCCCTTGTTGGGAAGAAGGAGAAGGGGAGGGTGTTGTGGTGGATGAAGTGCCCTGGTCTCTGGGACATCCAAATGATGAATGCTGGTCTTCCCTAGATCCTGAGCAAGTACTGCACCTGCTATGGGCAGCTCGGAGGCTTCAGGAAGAGAACACCTCTGACCACCCATCCCTTCTCTGGGAGGAGCCTCCTAGAGAAGCCCAAATACATGTTCATTCCAGCATCATGTGACAAGAGCATCCTTTTGTGAGATGTGACTTTACCATTTCTTGTGGGAGAGCTGCTGAGCCTTGGCAGCTTTGGGAAGCACTGCTCTAGAAAATTTGGTTTCGATCCATACCGCTCCTCTTAAGACTGGACGAAAGAAGGTAATCTAAATTAAACCACTTCCTGATGAACAGGTGCATTTTATACATTCAGGCAATTCCCAGGGGCAAGGTGAGGGTGGAGAGCTCGACGTGATTTTTGGTGATACTGCAGTGCAGTGGAGGGGCCTGGTACTTGCTGCATACTGCAACATCTGGCAGAGAAGAGCCCTCTTGCACATGTGTATCCTTCTTCAGAAAGGAAGGACTTACTTGGTGTTTACCATGAAAATGAAGAGATGTGGGAGAAGAGGAGCCAGAGGACCCTGCTGCCTCTCCCCACTGAGGCCAGGCTGCCTGGGAAGGGTTAACCAGCCTCCCCGGCGAGCAAGGTCTGATGCTGAACCTCTGGGAGATGAAAAGAGAATCGAGCTATGATTGCAGAGCTGTAAAAAGGTGGCATTTTGTTCTGCCACTAACAAAAGCCAGGACTATTGTTGCCTCCGAGCTTGAAAGCGAGGTCACTGGTGGTATTAGTGCAGCTAATCACATAAGAGGGCGGGTGGGCTCAGCGCACAGCGTTGTCTGCTGCTGGTGGGGCTGAGACCAGCCACCCTGGGCTGTTCCCAGGCACAGGTTCCTCTTTGGTTACACAAAATGTCCGCTCCCACTCTCCTAATGCAAAGGCTATTATTAGCTGGTGTCACTCAGTTATCTGAGAGTGGCGCTTTTAGCTGCCACCTAAATGCGTGACACTTGAGTTTACAGCAGATTAAATTAAATTTTAGACTGGTTTGGCTTTATTGGGCGTAGACAAAAGAAGCAACTGCTGTGGAAATGTAATCTGGCACCAGCAGGGATGAAGAGCCCTGACTGGTCATCTCCTCTCCAGGCTTGGAGAGTCTTGACATGTGGGTGACTGTTTTGGGAGTGGGTACCTAAAACAACATCCCTTGGAGAATGGACACCTGCATCCCCAGCTCAGTGCCAGCCGGTGTTGCTACCACCCAATGTATGATGAGATGGAGACCACACACCAAACTAGTGCTTGCCTTTTGTGTCTGTCCAACTGCTGTAATGCAAAGCCCTTGATAAAGGCTGTTTTCTTATTGATGGGTCAGTTGGTGCAGTCCGTTCATACTGGTGATGGGTCTGTTTCTGTCTTATTTGGTTTTGACTAAAAAGTGTCAGGCCTACAAGAAGATTCCACACATGTTTATTCTTCCTAAAATTGGACCAGGTCAAGGTCAGGTCCAAAAAATTGTGTCAGAGATGCAATCACCAGTACTGCTAACTGTTGTTACAGGTGGTCATCCCAAGTGGGGGATGACCACCCCTGTCGTTACAAGGGGTGGTCATCCCAAATGGGGGAAAGGGTTCAAAACCAGGGTTAGCATCAGAGACTGGGTTTTTCAGGGCCAGCTATAGGTGGAAAAAAGTTAGTAGGAGACCTCTCTCCAACATCAGCTGCTTGAAGGGCATTCTTAGACATTGTATCTAATATCGCCTCTGTCTTTAAAGTCAGACTGATAGGGACCAAAGACACCTTGCAAGATCAAGATGCAGCTGGCCCTGCTCCAAAACTACTTTCTCAATAACCTTCTTCAAGAAAGGAAGGGTAGTAGCAGGCCATTAGTCAGCAAGGCTGTTCGTGTGAAGATACATTTTTCTCTTTAGCAGGAAGATGCTGTTCCGGAGTGGCTGGCACCTTGCCCTCCTGAAGTGACCAGGCATCACCCCAAAAACCTGAAGCGATGGGCTTCGTGGGGCGGGACAGCAAGGTTCAGCCCAGAGCTGGTGGGCGCAGCCACTCCGCACGTTGCGTTGAGTCAAGCTGGGTGGAACTAGCAGGAAAAAGCAGATGTTACAAAAGGTAATTGCTGGATTAAAACGCAGTTCCCCTCTTGAGTTTACTGATGTCTTTTTCTTATGGCTTTGGGTTCAACAACTGGCATAAGCTAACATTTTTCTGGTACATCTGGGTGTTGGCTGGCGTGCAGCTCTGGCAGGTTGACCTGCTTCCCCTTGAATCCTGCATCCCGCTCATGGCAGTCTTTCCCATTTAATTGCCTCCCGGCATGGGTGAGTTCTCCAGCTGTGGTTTGTGTGTGTAGGGTGCATTTCAGGGGAGCATACACAGGTGCTCCATGGGCGTCTCTACACCTACGTAAGGAAAATATGGTCTTGCAGGCTCTGGAGCCAAGTGTTTTGTGGGAACACCTCTTCAGTTTCTATACCCAGCGCCGTGTTTGGCATTGAGATGGACAACTGTGATTATCAGGTTAAATTTGTCACCTTATAATATGATGGTGGTGAGACTAGAGACCTGCAGTAAGTCTAGCAAAGTTTTGGTCTTGGTGGTTTCGCTCATTCCCTGAGGGCTTTTGGGAGAGTCAGAAATAATTCATGTTGCCATCATGTTTGTTTAGTTGCAGGGGTGGTAGGATTTGATCTCTTTAGTTTCAGCATGTGGTATTGTGTTCATCTGAAAAATGCGAACCTTTTTGGGGCAGGTAATACATTTGCTGGAAAGTGTGATTGGGGGAATTAAGGTACAGCTTTGGCTGACAAAAAAGAAGGCAAAAAAGAAAAAGAGAGAAAAAAGGGAAATTCAGCAAACTTTTGTTCACTGAATCAAAATCGAAGCATCCAGCATTTTGTTTCCATGCAGTTTTTCCCTCTGATTTTTCTGTTTGGAAACCAAATGGAAAATTTGGTTTGTGTCCTGCAGTAATTAGGATATGGACCTCCTGTGGAGGGGGTTAGATTTAAATTATTAATGACTGCACAAGAGTTTGACAGGCTCCACTGAAAACAGCTACCTGCTCTCCTTGTCTGATTTCAAGTTTTGTTTAGTGTGGCTGTGCAGGTCTGAGGTTTCACATGGACTCCTGGATATATTTAAAGGTATATCGCAACTATATGTTTTGCCAATAGGAATTTTGCATTAAGTGGATAACATATTTTAATCATCTTGAGTGACCCAACTGCTGTGTTTCTTTGTAATGTATGCTCTTGGTACGGACATCCTTCCTTGCCAGTGGCATTTTGTGAGTTTGGGAGTTAGGAGGAGGCTTTTACTGAGTGCTGACCATTCTGCTCTCCATCTGGGTGGGGATGTTCCTAGTGTCCTATGGGTCTGCTGAGGACCTGTGTAGGCCTGGCTTTGAGGACTGTGGCAGCTGCTCTTCTTTCTAGGAAACTCTTGGAAACCTGCTTTGTGATTCCATAACTCTCAAATTTACATTAGTCATTAGGACTACAGTGTGTAAATAACCCAGTCAAATTGGAATTGTGTTTGCATAATTCACACCTCACATCTGATGGGAGAAACAGTGAAGTGTTTCCTTAAATTAACAATACCCTGTAATTATTTTCTTCTACATGTTGAAATTGGAGAGAGAGGCATCTCCTTGAATTGTATTCTTTGTACAATTTGTTTTTGCTGCTGTTTCAGAATAATTTAGTAATGTACTTGTTAGCAACCAGCAGCATCTGCTAATTTTCAGAGCTATCACGATGATGGTAACATAAAAATTTCAGGCCAAAAGTGGGGCCAACACCTTATTTGCAAGCATTCACATTTATTTTGGTGCTAATGCTGCTCCACTAGCAGAGGAATATGGTGTTCAGCATAATAACAGTATGAAAATTTGCCCCTAAGCAATCATTTCTGCCACACTAGGGTCAGGTTGTGGAGCCTTTACTCATCCCACCAAGTATTTATTAACCTTCAGAGAACAATGGCCATCATGAGATTACCTGGGTAAGTGTTTATCCTGTTGGGAAGGAAGTTACAAAGCTGGGACCCACACATACTTTGAGATGGATAAGGAGGGCTCTTTGCAGGCTGCTTTTCTACCTGTGCCGGCTAAGGGGAAGGTGCCCGGCAGAGCTGGAGTCCAGCCTGGGCTGGCCAGGAGTTAATGTCTTTCGAAGTGGTGATTTAGCTGTATGTTGTCTTTCCCGGATTAGCCATGCTGAGAAAGGAAAAAATGGGAAAAAAAAGGCAGTGCTTGAGGGACGTGAACAAAGTAATTGACTATCAGTATCAAGAATTACCGCACAACCATGCAGGGGACAAGTCAGAACATACCTTGACAAAACCCTGCAACAAAGAACTGCTCAAACACACCTTTGAGTCTAGGGAGCTGTAAATTGAGCTTCAATTCCAATGCAATGCTCTTAGGCTTTGTGTACATTTTTGTATCTAGTCACAGCCCTGGAGTGCCACACAGGATGTGACTGAAGTCTCCAAACCGAAGCAGCAAGCACTGTGTTCAGTGAGCACCGAGATCAGCAGTTTGTATCAGGCTACGGCAAAGTGGCTGTAGCCTTCCCAAATCACAGGGGATTTCTCTGATTCCCACCTTGTTTTCCCATCCAGCTGCACTTTTCTAAGAATGTGAGGAAGCAGAACAGCCATCTTTTACTCACTGTTTTTCTCACAAGAGGGAAACAAAGATCGGGACCTAGCACCCTGCCATGTGAGTGCCGTGATCTTTCTATGAGCGGCAGCTCCAAGCCCATTTCTTCCTACAGGTTAGAGACACATTTTTGGCATGGGACGCAGCAAGTGTTGCAACATGTTTTCAGTCTGCAGCTCTCCCGTCTGGAAATGTCTAGTGTTGCGGCTCTGGTTGCTGCATGAATTTCAAGATACCTGAGTAGTGCAAAATGCAAAATGTGGATAAAATGCAGTGACATGATTTTAATCTGTTGGTAGGAGTTTTTTCAGTGTTTGTCCAGCGTGTGACTGTTTGTCCTTCAGTGATACTTTCTGTGCCCTCAGCTTTTTCCTTGTGACACTAGGTACTCCTTCTGGATTTTTCTAGATGTCTAGTGAAAGGCTACAGTGACAGCACCCTGTGATTCTTCTTGCATTTATTCCTAAATGCTGAAAGCTGTCATCTGCATTTGCTAGGCATGCAGAGTGAAATGCTTTTGGTTGTTCACTGTCTAACCAGCGCACGCTTGAATGATGAAACACAGTTCGAAAATCCATCAAACTCTTTCTGTTGACTTGGGTTTGGGATCAGGCTCCACATTCTAATTTCAGTCCTTCCCCATTTGCCTGAGATGCAGTGTGCCAGTTGCTTTTTTCCCGCTCTCTGCTGGATGGTGTTGCCACAGCTTGAGTTCAACCAGCCTCTTGAATTCTTGGGTACTTTCTCTTATGGGCAGAGGCCACAGGAGAACAAAACAACTGAGGGGGACCTCTTGGGTCACTGGCTACAGGCTGTGGCTATTGCATTATGCCTTCAACATTCGGAGATCCTGAGACAGCTGCATCTTGCCTTGTGTCATGTTTTACTCAAATACGCTGAGATGAGAACAGTGCCTGTGGTGAAGCAGAGGATGGGGAGGGGGACAGAGATGGATGATACTGCTCTTGTTCTGGAAAGACTCAGCACTTGCCCTTGGTCTTTTCACCTCCACGGGGCTGTGTAAGGGTTACAGTATTTTAGACATTTCCCAAGTGTCAGTGCTTAGAGCACCATTAGGAAGTGACTAGATGAATGATCAAAATGCAGGGGCAAAATAAATTAGGCAGTTCAGTAGCTGCAGAGAAGTTGTTTATGGGGAATGGCAAAAGCTGGCAGTTGGGAGGCAGTCCCTTCTCCATCCCAGTCCAGCAAGGTTTTTAAATAAGGGTAACAAAATCGGAGTCCTTGTTAGGCCTGTGTGACATTAAAGGTGCACTTAGAGGCAAAGTGTAGCACTGGCTGTTGTAAAATCAGATGGATGCTTGAACTACACTGCAGCTCACTGGGAGATGGCTTCAAGGCTGCACATTTGGGAACAGGTCACATCCTCCTCAGGTATTGCATTTCCTCTTCTCCTTAGAGGGGCTGTTTGGCTCTGTAGGTTCAAGCCATGGTTTTCCCCATTTGTGGCTCTCTTAGTTCTACCTTTTGAGGCACTGTTTAATGTTCCCTGCCTTCGACTACCCCTGGAATAGTAGCTGTGGTACCCAGCACATCCTCTTCAAGCACAGGCACCTTCTCTGCCCTGTATCCCCATCTACAGGATCCCTGGCCATGCTGAAATGCTCCTGTTAATCTTCATCCATTGCAGGCAGGGAAACCTAACTGGCTGGTGTAGGTGCTCTTGAGTGAGCAGCATTTTATTACCCCACATAAATGTCACACTAATGGAGCATTATGACCAAAAGATACTCATAGATCACTCTAAACC
The DNA here is from genome assembly GCA_013400475.1 of Tricholaema leucomelas. Taxonomy (NCBI): domain Eukaryota; kingdom Metazoa; phylum Chordata; class Aves; order Piciformes; family Lybiidae; genus Tricholaema lacrymosa; species Tricholaema leucomelas. Next base: position 781,182 of record WAAF01019709.1, read on the forward strand.
ATTTTAGGCATCTGTTATGCTTCTGTCACCTCTCCTCAGTCATTTGCTTATGTTTGGGATGGAAAGGATTCTGTCAGGAGAGCCTGGAGAGGGCTTGGGGAAAATGAGAGCAGGCTAGCACAAGGCAGCAGCCTACCTTCCCACTGGAACCTCCACTAGTGTGAAGCTTATCTCTGCAGGCCTGTGTTGGCCATGCTGGAAGGGGTGTATCAGTGGGATGCGGGGAGGGCACGCTGCGGCTCAGCTTCGAAAGGGTGTTGATAGAACGTACTGACTTATCTGAGCTGGCTCCACGCCTTCTGAAAGTCCAGTGTAGGCAAGGGGGTAGCCTGAGTGTCAGAGCAGCTGAAAACCCATGGTGCCCCGTCTGCAACGGCTTTCTAGATCACACCATGTAACATAGCCCAACAAAGGGCCTTTAAATCCTAGTCAAGAAGACAGACAATAGAAGGTCAGAGTTTAAAAGAGAAAGTGTGCCTCAGACTGATGTAATTCCCCTTGTCCTCCCTTTTCTTAGTGTGAATCCTTTGATATTTGAGCAGGGAAATCCTCTTTATCGGGAAACTCCACCTCCTCTTATCTCATATTCCCTCGAAAATGCTATCTGCTCTCCTGCCTTTCAACGACTCCCAAACTGGTTTGCGGTGGAAATTTCCCAGCAGAGGCACTCTCCATCCCTCTTGCCTAGTGGTTGCAGCAAGGCTCAAGGCTCTCGAAACAGGGATTCACTAAGTCAACATCCTCTGACTAATGACTCCCGTGGAGACCTCTGTTTTCTTGTCACGGTCAAGATCCTGGGAGTGCAGATGACTTGCCACAGGAGGCTGAACCTCCAGGTAACATTGTTGGTCGTAGCATTAACTGAGCTCAGGTCAACATGGGAGCAGCCTTAGAAATGTGGAGCTTTATTTTCCCAATCAGGCCCCTCTTCTCGGCTTGTATTTAGGTGGCTTGGAGCAGCCTCTTTCTTGAAGCTTGGAGAAGTCTACAGCTGCAAGGAAAGCGGCAAAACCTGTTTGTGTGCAGACCAAGCACACCAATGATAGAACTTTATAGAGGGTGGAAGACTGCAGTGTGCTGGGCAGGAGTGATCCCACAAGGGGGACAACATATCAGATAACAGCCTGCCTTGTCCCACTTCACTACCTGTAGTGGGGCATGTATATACAGGCATGGGGTATGTATATAAGGTGACTGTGACCAATTGAGATGCTGCCCTTGCAGCAGTGGCAATCAAATGACAAGGTGTAGGTGGTGAAGCCTGCCCATGGTTACGCTTCCGCCCAGCAAATAAAAATATCTTTTGCCTATTTGTATTGTAAAGAAGTCTTTTAATGAAAAAAGGAAGACTAGCTGTGTCTGTGCAAACCAGTGTCCTTTCTAGTCTGGCTTGAGTGAGAGCCCTTGGAAGGAGCAGGAATGTAAATCAGTCAGGGAATTACCCATCACCTGCTATGCTTTTTTGTCTTTCTTCTCTGGCATTATGGGGTTGGACTGGAGCATCGCTGACTTCCTCGAGCTTACGTTTATCCACCCTGGTTACCTGCATGTATTTTTCCTGAACTGGGGCTTGGGAGGTTTCATCACATTGATCATTGCATCAGGTAAGTCATGTTTCTTAGCCTCTCTGCAGTGGGCTCCAGTAAGACTTGTTAACATTCTAATTTTTTCATAATGAACAATTGCAAAGAAAGGAAATGTCCCTCTGTGTAGGTTTAAAACCACTGGGTAACTCCATGGGGCTGCAACAGCTCAGGAGGCCAAAGCTTGTGTTGTGCTCTGTGGAAAGTTGGATCATGGCTCTGACCGATGCTGGTGGTTGACACAGAGGACCAGGATCTTCCTCCGTACAAGCAGATTTTCACCCAGTGTAACTGGGTGGGCGTCAGTAGGAGTATTCTCAATGTCTGCTCATGTAAGGCAGTGCGGATGCGTGCCAAATGCATCTCTGAATGTGGAAGACATCAGGCACTGGGTACCTGTGCAGACTTCCATCTGGAGCCCTTGACTGATGAGCTGATACCCAGGGAGTTTTGTTCTTTGCGCATTCAAAAGAGCAAGGGAATTATCTGTAACCATATCTAGGGCAACACTTGGCGTGTAAATCAGATTGGACCTTCCTGGCCAGTTCACACCACCAAGTGTTTTAGCCCTGAAGACTCATCCCTGGGGTCAGAAGAAAATGGCTGTTGAACTTTTCTCCTGAAAGTATTAAAAGTAATTTTTCCAGTGCGCTGGATTTTTGGCATCCACATTGTTCCCCTTCTGCAAACCTAATGGGGCTTGGCCAAGAATTCATGGTACTTTCCAGTAACATCTTGCCACCTTCCCAGGCTACTTCTATTCTCCTACATGTTCGGCTTCTTAGAGCTTGAAAAAAAATTTGGCTGCAGGAAGGCTATGTCTGCAAAATGGTGCAGAGGGGAAGGAAATGGTGTTTATGTAGATTGTAATTCTTATAGCCTTCTGTGCCAACCCAGATTAGAGCTCCTTTAGCTTCAAATAACAAAAAGAGAACTGTCAGAATCAGAGCTCAAATATTAGCATGATGAAACATGTGAACAGGTAGCCATTAGCACTTTATGTCTGCATGAATAGTGTCTTTAAGTGGTTTATTGGTAACAGAGCAGGAAGGGTGGGCAGAAATTCGTTTTCAAACTGGCACATTGCTTTAATTGCATCTTTTTATTGTCATCACTTGTCAGGGAGGATGTCTTCTCAGTCAGCATGAGCTCCAGGCTGGGGGGCAGCCTTGAGACAAGGCATCAGGTACCATCTGTTTGCCAGAGAAAGAGGAAAGAAGCAGATAGACTGGACAGGCTTTGGTTTGTTGTTATGAAGTGTGTGAGATACCTAACTCTGAAAGAAGTGTAAGTGATAGTTGTGTCATGGAGCAAAACGTGAGAGTAACATCCAGGATGGTGCTGGTTGATCCGGGTGTTTGAGATGTTTCTGCTGCCAAATCTCATAAAAGGCACAGCACTGAGCTCAGCTCCCAGTTGCATCAATGTGTTGCTGGTTTCTGTTTAACTGATCATTGACTCCTGAGTGGCAGCATCCAACAGTTGCTTAAGACAAGGGTAGACGTTTATTTGCAGAGTTAAAACAAAAAAATGACAAAACAGAGGAAAAAGGGGGGTGTGGGAAGGGGGCCCAGCAAGTACTTTTCACCAGAAATGAGTTTTCTGATAGTGTTGTGGACTGTGAAGGAGCCATTGCTTGTTCCTAGCCAAGCAGCAACATATGCCAGTGCTGATAGCTGGAAGTGACTTCCACATGGTCTTCCCAAATAACCCTGAGACCCATTGCAGCCCATATTAATTTCTACTCTCTTTTCCTATCCCATGGGGCTTTCCCCATTGTGTGGTGCTTTCTGACTTCTTGCTTATGCTGCTTTTGAGGTCCTCAGAGGGTTAAAAAAAAAGATGCAGGCTGTCACCAGCTCCTGTGGACCCTTCCCCTCTATCCTTTGCAGATGTTTTGTTTGTGTTTCAGCAACTGACAGCCTTTCCTGTTCCTTGAAATGTCAGATCCTACCTTGTAATTGACTGCGCGGCTGGGTCTGTGTGTCTCACTGTTGGCAAGGAACTGGGCGGGGGTGAAGCCTTTCTTCCACCCACACCTCTGCCTGTTTTTGAGCCTGTGTGTCAATGAGCATGAGTTGCCTCTTGTCTTTTATTTATAAGAAGTTTTCTGGGGGGAGACAGCCCACCAGTAATCAGTGGTTTAGGTTGGTTCTCCAGGATGAAAAAGTGCTTCTTGGTTGCTCAGGTACTTTTGGTGATTTTGGACTTCTCATGAGGTTTTGCTCATGAGTGCACATGCAGACATGGGTTCTGCTTTGGGGATGGACATCAGTACACCCCATGTAGCATGAAGGCCTTGAAAATTTTCCCTCTCAGTGCAAAATGTGCCTTTTGTGCATCAGCTTTTCACCCTTGCTTCGTTTCTGCCTGTCTTCTCACAGAGAATCGAACAGTGCTAGTAACTGCAGCATGTTACCTTGTTCTTTTGTTAGGGGAGCACTGGAGTAATGGCAAAAACCTGTCTGCTCTACAGTCATCCAAAAACCTATTTGTTTGGTTTGTTCTCCTTCTGTCTGACGCAGCTGATGTGAGGACAATTCCCACCTTTGTGCCACGTGTTTTCAGATAGCTGAATTCTTGCAGGACGGTAGAGCGGGTTGCACCTGAGCAGCCAAGGGCTGCAGGTGGCTCTGTGGGACCCACGCTGCAGCCCCTTCCCAGAGCCACACTAGAGCTTAAGCTGGTGTTTTCCTTCTCCCAGAGCTGACAGAGAAGATTTTAGCAATTTACACTTCAGGAGGTTTTAACTTTTTTTTTTTTCCTTTGTTTAATTTTTTTTCTTTAAATCTGAGCTGTTTTACTCAACATATACACACTTGTGGTGGGTGTAGGCTTTTGTGTTTAATAAAGGGTGAGTGCTTTTCTCCTTTTTCTTTCTTTTCTTCTTTCTTTTCAACCCTTATTTTACGTTCTGCTGCACTCGATGAGCGTTTAATCCCTGCCCTTCTGTCTGTTCAGGCACTATGTTTTTTTAATAGTGCTTGTTTATGACTAAGGTCAAAGACAGTATTTCAGAACAAAAATTAGAGTTAGTTCATAATTGAGTACATATGTATGTTACTGTTTATTTTTATAGTTTGCTAATTTATTTTTAAACAGCTCAGTTGAGCCAACATGTTTATAGGTCTGTTTATCACATGTCTTGCCAGTCGGAGTGCTGAAAGACACATGCTTTTCAATAGCACAGATCCGAAGTTAAATTAGATAATACCACCAGGTAGCAATTTAATTACATTAATTGATTGTTTACACTGAAATGTAGTTTTGCAAAGGCCATAATGGAATACATTTGTAAGGGCCTGCATATAAATCTTGGCATTTAAAATGTTATTTGAGGCTGCTGGTGGGCAAATAAGACTTTTTGAGGGAGAAATGAGGGACCAGAGCACCTGTACTTGCCCTTGTTTTGGATTTGGGCATCGTCCCAGCTGTTAGTGTGAACATCTCTAGTTGTCCCTTCCTGTGGCAGGAGCACATGTGTGGCCTGATCCAGTAACGGTGGGTTTGGGAAAAGAGCCGCCCGTTGAAGTCCTGATGGAGAGATAAGGTGTGAGCTGGTGCTTTGCAGGGGGACAGAGAGTGCTGTGTTAGTCAGCATGGAGGAAATGTTCGTCTGACAGAAACCAAGCCCTCTCGGTCCTGCACTTGAGTAGTTTCCCAGGCGTGCAAGCTGCTGCACTGGATTGTACCCGCAGGCTCCGGCCGTGGGCTGCCTTCCTCAGCCGGGGAGTGGCAAAGCAGCCTTTAAAAGCCAGCTCAGAGGAACACTGCGGAGAAGCAGAAGCTGTGAATGAACCACGCTCTCCAGCTCGGATGGGGATTTAATCCTCAGTATAAACATTTTCAAATAGTGTATTGTCAGGAGAGGGAGAGGGAGAGGGAGAATTCTTCAATTTGACAGTGCCCAAGAATAGCAGGCTTGGTTAGGAAAGTATGGTAAAAACTGTTCTGGTGCTGCTTGGTTTTTTCTTAAGCAGTGGCTTCTGCATGCACTCATTTCCAAAGAAAATTCTGAAATCCTGACATTTCTGGACAGACTGGGATTGGGCTTTTTGCAGCTCCATTTTAAGATCTAGAAAGCTGAAGAAGTCTGATTTCAAAAGAAACAAGTAATAGAAATAAAAGAAGCAGGAGGTCATAGGTTGATTTTTATCAGGGCTTAGGACTCGATAAGGCATAACCAGAGGAAAGTCACATCTTGTGTAACATTCTTGTGCCATGGTGGGCAGTCTCCTTTTGGGTGCCTGCATGCTGCGAGGACTGCAGGAGGAAAAGGGAGGCTATGCCAGACCTAAACACCTAGGCAGTGGGAAGCATTGAGAAGAAATAAGATGGTGGCAAGCAGGCCTTTGGCCCTTGGGGTCTTGTCTTGTAAACAAACCAGGAAAAATGCATCAGGCTGGGCAGTGAGTTGTTTCTGTGCATTTTGTCTCTGCGTTTGTTGGCAGAGGCACAGAGCTTCTCCCTGGTGCTTATCTGGGTTGAGATGGTCAATTGAGATTTTCTTTTTGCCCCTAAATCGCATCTTCACAGAGTATGTGGTCTCTCCAGACTGATACTTATCTCCAGACAAGGTATGGCTGAAGCAGAGGCCTGGGGACTGCAAGAATACTTGCAGGTCTTGGTCACTACGGACCTTCTCTGAAGGTTTCAGCAGATGACTGAGGAGCAGAGTTGTGTTTGTGGTTTGCAGTTGTGTACTTAGTTTGTGCTTGCAGTGGGGCATGGAGCATGTCTGGCATGCTTTGGGATGATGCCTCCCATTTAGTTTCCCTTGCCAAATGCACGCAAACTCTTCACTGCACTGAACCCAAACATGGCAAGTGGGGCCAACTGAGGCATCTCGTCTGGATGAAAATCCTCATGTAGATATGGACAGTAGTGTTACTATGCACAAAACATGCACAGATGGAAGGAAGAGATTTTTCTGATTGTGAGAACTAGGTGAAATTTATTGATACAGGGAGAATTCTGTGCCTATGTGAGACATTTTCAGGAGTATGGCTTCACTAATGGCTGTAATTGGAGCAAAACTTGAATACAGGCAGAGCAGAAGGGGATGCCGTGGTCTGTGCTTGCACAAACCAGAGGAATTGGTAGGTAAAGAGGCATGTGTAAGGACTCCACAGGAGCATTAGCATGGCTTCTCATGACTGGGCTCACCACTTGAGCAGTGAGTACCTGCTTCTTCCTCAAGTTCTGATAGTTTTTGCCTTGTCAGCTATACTACGCCTCTTGCTTCCCCCTGGTCTTGAAGGACTGACAGGTGCTTGCAACCCCATGCCAGAGGACAAATGATGTTAAAACATGGGTTCTCAAGTTGAGGTGCTCCCAGTGAACTTGGCAGTTGAGGTGATTGTAGGTGACATTTTTAGGAAGTTAGACTTTCTAGAAAGTTTTCAGGGTGGAAGAACCAGTTTCTTCTCCATCTTCCAGATTAAAGGTGGGTTTCCTATGTATGCATCCTGATGGACTTTCATGGTGGGGCTTGGCCTGAAGGGCCAGCTTCTGCTGAAGAAAGAGTGCAAAATGGTTACTGGGCACACTTTGAATCATATAGAAAAACTGTTTTTAACTGTTAATACCATTTACTTTCGTTTCCTGTCACTTTCCCCATCAACCTGTAAAGAGTCTGTTCTTTGGGGACCTGATTTACATGTGTACATGGGGTGGCCATTTGTCCCTTGCTTTGGTAACTTGTGACTGTCATAAAAAAATCTTGTCAGTGGAGCTGAAAATGACTTTTTTTTTTTTTTTTAAATCTTATGAAAGCTCACCTCTGGCTCAAAACCAACCAGGGAGAGTTTCTGCTGCAAAGAAAAAAATAGTCCAAAACCAGAGGGTTTCAATGAAAGCTGCCAGCTAAAAGTGAAGCTACAGCTGCTACCACCAGGTCATCACCATAATGCTGAGTGCCTGTTGTTGAGTTCAAGGTTTCAAAACACTTGGGAATGATTCCAGCTTGTTTGGGCTTGTGAACATAACTTTTCTGAGATGCTGCAGCCAGGGCAAAAGGGATCCAGGAAGCGGCAGGAAGCAGTGCAGCACTGGCCCCACACTGAAGGCTTGTTTTAATGGCTTAAGCTAACAGACCAGCCCGTAGCGTTGTGGCAGGAATGTTCACAGCCTGAGTTCAAACCTCATGTTTAAAAGTGATCAGTCACTGCCTAAAAGCTGCCTTGCTTACTTATTTTAGGAAGGAGACCAAGAGGTAGTAGGACTGCTGTATTTAAGGATGCTGAAGTGGTATATGCTTTAGGATCGGATTTCAGTATTTTTATGTTGCTGGCCATCTTTCTTCACCCCTGATTCTGCTGGCATCTTAGTGAGCAAACCCATCATTTTTGACCAAGTTGGTGTCATGGAGAAAGGCTGCATACATTCTTTTTGGTGCTCACAGAGGTTTATGCAGCCTGAAGTGTGAGAGTTGAGCACAGGAGCAGATAAACATATTCTGCTGATTGCGTTTGTTTGATTTGCAGTGGGATCTGTGTTTAAGATTTCCCCCCCCCCCAGTCTTTGAGGGTAGTCCACTTAAAGGACTCATGGAGCTGTATTTTCTTTACAGTAATGAGACAGTGTGACATACTGGTCGTGGGAAAGCCAATAGACTTGGGAGACCCTAGGAGAGTAGAAAATTACTTAATTTACTTTGTGTGCAATAGTCTTAATTTTCAACTATTTGAACAGCTGATTGCTGGGGCAATCATCAGATCTTCAGAGTTAAGATGTTTCCTGCTGGAACAGAGCATTAGCTAAATCAGCAATGTCTGGGGATGCCAAAATGGAGCAGTTGTGTGCGTCCATCTGAGGGTAGAGAGGTTAAAATGAAATCTCTGAACCTGAGCTGCCTCCCAAGAAGAATGAGGCAAGTGAAGCTCACCCAGGTGAGGAGCTAGGGCTGTATAGCCCTGATGGTGCCTCCAGCAGGTAGGAGCCATGTCCAGTTTCCTTCTGAGCAGGTAAGAAGCCCTGTGCTTGGTGTTTCCCCTGGTATTTGCTTATTGTGAGTAAAAGCAATAAAATCTAGCAGTGGAATTATGTTATGTCTTGGGTGCTTTCTTTCCAAATTAGTAACAATTGTTTGAACCATTCCATGGAGATGGAGGGCTGAATTCTGCTTTTTTTGTGAGGCTTTGGCTGGAGTGAACGGACCTTGAGTAAAAGGATTAGAAACTGGGCCTTTGTTAGGGTTAGGTGTTGTAGCCCTTGTGCTGTGGTCGAGGTTTCCTTTTGATTTGGGTGAGAGATGCTTTACATAGGTGCCTACTCATAAAGAAACTGATGGCTTAGCTTGCAAGGATGGGAATAGCTGAAGCGTTAATGTAGAGTAAGGCACCTGTTCACATGAGAAAGGGCATTGGAACCCAGACAAGCTTGTACTGGAGCAAAGATGGCAGAGGAGTTTTCATTATGAAAACTGAATATGCTGCTGGGAAAAAAAAAGTATTTGTAATTGCTCAGAGAGGGAAATGGACATGAATATTAAGAGACCTTCTCCTGCCTTTCTGTGCCATTGGAAAATAAAAAATCCAGTGTGAAAGTATTTTCTTATTAACCCCCTCCAAACTGGACTATACAATACAATACTAATTTCTGAATGCAGAGAGCTACATGACTGACAATAATTACAGTGGCAAAGTCCAAACATTTCCTAGTGAGCATTCCTTGCATTAATGATAATTGATTCATTGTCTAAAACGTGCATCCAGCTTGCATTCTTTTAGTGGACTGGGAATCCGATCTCACTTTTCATTTTATTTTGCTGACAGCTGTCCAGCAAGTAGGGAGGGTAAGGGATGGAGCTATTTGTTTAAACAGGGGATTTGTTTCACTACGTTGATAGTTACATTGGGGTTGCACAGTTTTGGTTAGCAGACTTCTGCAAACGCAGACGAGGACTTGAAGCTGATCAGCTGATTCAAGGGGACCGAGTATCCGACTGCCGCAGCGATAAGTGTCTGTACAAATATTTATACAATCCCGATAGTCTTTTGAATTGCATTATTACCACACAAAAAGCTGTCAGATTTCCAGGGTTTCCGAGGCGTGCGTCTTGTGGCTCATGTACGGTTTGCCAGCGGACGCTAGTGAGCTCTGCTTATACTCAGAGCTGGCTGGACCTACGCCATCGCCCAGCCGGGAGCGGGATAGATGCCGAGCCCGTGCAGCACCCAGCTCGAGCTGATAAGCCCCGTAGAGAGCCTGGGTATATTAGTTCAGACTTAGCACTGCATTTATGCAATCGTGTGGCGCGAGGCTGACTCAGAGCAGCCGCGAGAGTGAGATTGTGGGCTGAACAAGCTCAAGGCCACCTGGGAAGATGGGTGATGTTTACCCCCTGCCCCCTGCCTTTGAGAGCTGTATTTTAATGCCAGGCTCAAATTCCTACCTTACCTTGGTATGCTGCTCCTCTCCACGATTGTTCGCAGATGTTCTGACACCAGATCTGCAGCAGATTATGGGAGGCTTCCTATCAGCTCAACATCGTATCAGATTCTGTATAGGTAGGTAAATGACAGTTGTCACTCAAAAGGAGAGATTAGGACACTGTGGTGTTTTATGTACAGGTTACAGAGCCAGGTGTAAATGTATTTGGACTAAGTATAGAAGAGAAGTAATCTTGTGCCTTTTCTGCCCAAAGTTAATCTACATGTCCATGTATGTAGGTAGCCTGGCATTGCTGATGTGAATGGTTTGATTGCAGTTCTCACTGCATCTGTGTCTTTTCTTAAAGCTATCTTGGAACCTTGGAATTATGGGATCCTGCTGGCACTCTGGGATAAAACTTGAAAATTGGACTTCCGTGCCACTTCAGATCTAATATGCACAGGCAAGGTTCACACAGCTTGCTGCTATGAGGCCAAAGGGATTATTTTGGATCTACAAAACTAACAAGAGTTTGAGTCAGAAGCAGAGACAGTTGGGGGCCTGTGGAAAGAAGTGACTGTCCATCAGCAAGCTTAGAGTGCATTAGTAGCAGACTCACTCTGTGTTTTCACATGCTGATAGTCATTGCATGTTCTTTTGTGCACTTATTTGTAAAACTAGGAGTTTGAAGAACATTTGTAAGTCTGTGGAACTGGAGTCTGGGGCTGCTGTGGGATTCCTGGTGTCTTTCAGTGTCACAGCCCAGGACAGATTTGGTTTTCTGGGCATAAGTGTGTATCTTTCCACAGCTGCAAGATTTCGAAGCTTTTTACTTCCAGTGCAGCACTTGTTTGGTTTTAGGATACGTTTTTCCCTAGGGAAAGAAGGCTAGCAATCGCATGATCAAAGAAACAAAGCAAATTGCAGTGGTGTTTCTGCCTATTAGTATTTCAGTTAAAAAAAAAAAAGAAAAAAAATGTGGTATATACTTTATAAACGCCTCAGCTCTGGCCTCCTGAAACAGCATCCAAAATAGCTGATCCAGTGGCTGGTTCTCCAGCAGCCTTTTGTATTGAGTAGCAGAGGGCAGTGTCTGGCAGCCCATCTCCCAAAACCCATTGCTGTGCAGTGAGAGCAGAGCCGTGAGGTTATTTCATCCACATCCTCAGCTGCAGCAATTCCCTCCGCTGCTGAAAACATGCTGCTTGGATAGAGGAGCTGCAAGAAGAGGACTGAGTAAGTTAGGGTGGGAGAAGTTGCCTCCCTGATGCTCCTGGTGAGGAATAGTGCCACAGTGACTGGTAAATTCTCTGATACTGCTGGGTTGGCCCTGCTTGTGCAGCTGCTGGTGCAGCAGCATCTTTGCTCACCTAACCGACCAGCATTGCTGGATGGACCACACAAAGCGCAGCCATGTGGTTAGGCAGATAACAAGGGCATTTACTCTGTTTTGGTGACTGGGTTCTAATGGGAATAGCCTCGTTGCTGAAATTTTACCTGCACACCTTATGTGAGAATCATCTCATTTGATCGTGAAATGCAGATTGCTGCCATGCCCAGCTGTGGATGCAGTGGGGTAGCCTCACTCCCTCCGTTATTTCAGTTATTTCAGCTGTTGTGGGGCATTGCTGTGCTCAGAGAGGCTTTGCCAGGGCAAGAACAATTAGGGCTGGTTTTCTGGAAGTAGTAGGGTTGCCCTTAAAAATGCCTAATTGGCTTGGGAGACATGCATGTGTTTCCCTGGCAGCCACTTAGCTTCCAGCAGGGATGTGCTTTGTGTCTGCAGCATCCCAGCTTCAGAGGAGGCAGACAGAAACAGTAGTACTAAAGGCAAGTTGAAGGTGGCATTATTAATTTCACAAAACTGTAAAGAAAAGGCGTGTAGTGTTCTGCTCCATGTATAGTGCAGCTCTGTGACCAGAAGTATTTTGTTTGATATCTTGCAAGCAGCCTAGCTGGAGTGGGCAGGTTTTGAAGCAGCCCCCTGCAACTCCTTGCAGTTTCCTCTAGTAGCGGCAGCTCTGTCCCTGTCTGGAGGGGTGTAGTGACATGTGACATCCTGATCTTAAGTCCTAGAAGTTGTAACTGTAGGGACACGCTGGTTCGGAGGGCTTTAAAAAGCCCAGCTTTAGAGAATATAGGGAAGTAGATGCATAACTGCTTAAAACTACTTGAAAATGTGGGCTGTACAGCACAAGACATACACTTCAGCTATGTTTGTAGCCTTGCAGCCAATTACAATCTGCATGGGTCTGATCCTGATAACTCATTTGTCCTACTGAAGTGGGCAGGATGCTGCTGGAGTTGTTGCAAGGGGACAGGTCCCACTTTTCAGGTCCGGTTCTGGTATCCTCCGACATTCTCAGCCATGGAGAATCTTGACTCTGGAAAAATTTCTGTAGAGCTGGAAGCTCAGACAACAGAGAAACTGACAGACAAGTGTTGAGAGGAGCATGTCCTACTGCAAAAACAAGGAGCTGCTTGTTTGCCCCAGGATTTGGGTTGTAGCCTTGCATTCTGTGAACAGTACCAAAATCTACACCTCAGTTTTGTGGTTTGTCCTTTGTTCCTGTCCCATAGATACCTTATCACAGCACCTGCACAAGCACTTCTGCGATGCAGAAAGGAAAAGCTGCACATCTACTTGCAAACATACATGTATTTACTAAGCATGGTGAGTGGCCTCAGCATTGAAACGATAAATATGCTTCAGACAAATACTTTTAATCATGGCAAAAACTTTGCTTCTCTTTAGATGGTGACCAGAGTGCAGGTGCGTGGGGTTGGATGAGAGCCACTTTAGCCAATTTCTCTGTGTGGTGCAGGGAGTAGTGACATGTCCTCCTGGGGACAGCTCGGTGATGACTGGTGTGTGCTATTCAAGGGCCGAGTATTGCTGCTTTGTGAGGGATTTTAACCTGTCTATGTCTTCTATGAGCATCTTCCAGCAACATGCGCCTGGACCGACAGAGAGAGAGTAGGATCCTGCTCCCATCAAAGCCCGCAGGGAGCCTTCAGGCAAACCCCACTGGCCACCCAGCCACAAACCCAGCTGCTGCCCAATGCGTTGCCTAAACAGGCAGATGTCAACATTGCTCAATGCGATGAAGACCTGAACGTCTGTTTATTAACGGATAAGATGGTCAGGCCAGTGCAGGGTGTGTGAGCCGGCCTGTGCAACTCCTGTGGTTTCCAACTGTACTTATCAAGGGAGGGGGCTGCCTGCCCAGTGAGGGTGTTTCCTCTAATCGGTAACTTCACATGCCAATGGCAGGCAGATGTACAGGGGGCGAAGACTTGGCTTCTTCGTAACAGCCACTTTCCCTGGGCTCAGGGGAAGGTGTCATCTGAGGCAAGGCTGCAGACTTTGGAAGAAGTGTTTTGTTCAGAAAGAGTAAAATGCTTCTCGAGAAAGTGGAACACGATAGCCACCCACTTGACCATAAATTTTCACCATCCAGTGTAGAAAGAAATCAACTCATCCAGTATTTCCTAGCAATAAGTTTAGCTCTGAAAACCCTTCTCCATGTTCTTTAGAAGCTCCTTCTGTTGTCCACCCTCTAGCCCTGAGACTTGGTGAGCAGCCTGTGTGGTGGTTGTGGGCTCAGTTTAACAGCATCTCTCCCAGTTATCAGACTGTATAACAAATATGGCTTTTATGGGGGTATTTTTTTTGGGAGGGGTGTGAGGCAGGCTGTGAATGGGGAGGCCAGACACCATTGTCTGGCAAGAATGTGAGTCCCCAGGGGTTGAGTGCACAAGGCTAGCTTTCCAAATTGTCCCAGCATCCATCCCCCCCTCCTTTGCGGGATTTCCTTCTCCAGCCGGGGTTTTGTTTCAGAACAAGCGTTGGTCAAACAAGCTTTTGTTTGCGGTCAGTTGCTTGGCATACATACACCACTTCTGGTGGGGGGGACAATGAGGAAGCTGTTTCGGGGGCAGCTGTGGTGGGACTGGAAGGGAATACTGATGGAAAAAGGGTGCAGGGAGGAAATAGTTGGGTGAAAATTAATTGGGAGGATCTCACAAAGTCTGGGTGCTGCAGCTAGGTTGGGAGGGCAGTGGGGTGTCCTTTGATCCTATTGCTTTGCCCCACTTGTCACTTTGTGCTGGTTTGTGTGGCTTTCCCTACCCCTCCAGAATACCCTGTCTCAGACTAGTGACAAAAAGTTGAACAAAATGTTTGCAGTGACGTGTCTAAAAGGCTTTCTTTCAGGAAGAAGTAAACTGTTTATGGCAATAACAGAATTTAAAAGGAATTGTATAAGTGAGACTGACTTCTTTGTCAGCAAAAATTGCAGCAGAACCTGTTCATAGATGACATTACCTAAATGACATTATGTACGTATGTCCTTTCTTTCACATTTCCTGTAATCCTGTTATGGCATTGTCCCATTACCTCAAGCACTGTCATCTTTAAATGCTGTCAGATCTTAACTGGATGGCCAAGGACATCAGAAAAGGATTGAGGTGAAGCCGAAGGCAGTTTCAGACCTGCTGTATATTCGGCTGTCTTCCAGGCTGCCCTGGAATGGGATGTTTTCTGATAAAACATTCAGGTAAAGCGATGAATCAAGGACTACTTACATCTTTTATGGAGCTGCTGCCCGTTACTTCTGCCCAGAACTCTTCCTGGGGAGTGTAGGGAGTAAGGCATGGGGGATCAAAGATGCTGGATATGGCGGGTGTGAGCCATGTACTTGCCTGGTGCTTGGTGGAAGTTTCTTCTACCCCTGAGAAAATGATGACCCAGAGGGAAGTGGCTTGAAAGTGTCCTTTCAGGACCACAGGCAACACTTCCACTCCTTGTACAGCCTTTATGTCATTAACAGCCATTAGCAGAGCATGCTGAGCTCTTTTGGACTCAAGGTGCGGTTAGGTGTGACATCTTGGTGTTAATTGTTTTTTAATGTTATTACACTCTTACTGTATTATTACTAAAAAATGACATGAGGCCAATTTCTTTCACTCCAACCGCAAATGCGCTGCTGTGGTTTTCAAAAGTGTTGTGAGTGGGGCAGGAATTGGGCGAATTGCAGCTTCTGCCGTTTACCTTCTGAAATATTCGGCGCTCTTAAGCCCAAGGAGCGGGAAGCTTTGGCGTCAAAGCAGTAGCCTGTTTAAACTGGCAGCTCTTCTCATCAGGCTATAATAGCAGTGATAATAATTGCTAGCTCTGGGGGCAGGAACTGTCGTTTCATTATCTCTAGGGGCAGTGCTGTGCTCTGGTCGCCTGTGGTGGCTGCTGGACCTGGCTGAAAGGCAAATAGTAGCAGCCTTGAACCTGAGGTATTTGCTGCAGGCGAAAGTCATGGTCAGGCGTGTGGAGTTGTAGCTGGTTGCTCATCTTTGACATTGTGTGTTGGTTTTCCTGAAAAGCAGAGCTGCCCTATGGGAAACTGGGTTGGCATTGAGGGTGGGGATGCCAGTGAGAACTGGCCAGTGGGTCCCAAATGAATTGTCCCATGTATGTGGATGTAGAGGTACTGCTGGCATGGCATTTGTCCCAAGAAAGAGTGTAGTATTGTGATACAACTGTGTAGACTACATAGAAGGTTATTAAATTGCTCGGGTGAGATTAGGTTTTTTTCAGTCATTATTGCTAGTATCTAACTGCTGGCAATTACAACATTTAATTGTATTTTCCTGTAAAAAATGCTTATCTTGCTAAAAAATTAGATTCTCTACTGTCTGTTTCATACACTAAAAACTCCTGTTTCCATTTTACGCTTTTATTGTGGGTGCTATCTAATCCATCCTCTGAGGCCAGTCCTCTCATCTTACCCTCTGCTGATTTAAGGCTGTGAGTGGACAGAAGTCTCCATGCCAGGTCTTCACAAATGGATGCTGTGCTCACCTGCCAGTGTATCTCTGTGCTTCTACATGGGGGACAAGTGACCTGCCAGATGTACTGGAGCCATCTTATCTCCTCTTGTGTTCTGCAGCCCTTAGCAGGGCTCTCTCTGGAAGGGGCTCAATCCAGTGCTCTTAAACTGGCCACATTACTGCTCCATCTGGCTACTAAATCGATGCTTTTATGGATGCTGGAGAAGAATTTTTATCTGCATTCTAAATCTCTTAATAACTGAAGATTTGGTTTAAAAGCAGTATGTTGCACTCTCAGTTAATTGGGCTTTTTTTTTGTCAGTCATAGCTTGTTTTTTTTTCACCCTATAGGCATAGGAACAATTTATAGCCAAGGTGGGCTGAGTCTGCAACTTATTAATCTCTCTCTTGCGTGTGGGTTGAAAAGAGACACCATGCCTTTATCAAAAGCCAGGCTAGCACAAAGACCTATGCAAAATCATCATCAAATCCTATTAGAGGTGGAAAATATCTCTTAGATCATCTCATTCATTTCCCTGCCAATGCTAGACTGTTCCTGAGAGTTAATTTTCTAGTGTCTGCCGCTGACTCCCTGTGTGACTGCGGGTCTGTCATCTTGCCTTTGGGTTGTCACTGTAACTTCCACTCATCTCCCTGCATTTCCAAACAAGCCTCATTTTGTTCGGTGATTCCCTGTATTAGCATTTGTCCTGCAGTATTATCAGTGATTTCTACTTGGAGAGCATCACCAGACCTTGAGCCTGGGAGAGGCATCCCTATGGTTAGAATGTGCCGAGTGCTTGGGGGAGCTTTGGGAGTACTGTCCTCTTGACAGGGGCTCCATCTCTGGCAGCCACTGGTACTTGTTATAGATATCAGGGCAAATGAATACCTCAGAGGGAGATTACTCTCCCACAATCATGGCTGTGGGTTCAGTTTGAGCAGGTTGTGCCCTGCAGTGGACTTCTCCTAGCCTTTGCTGGTGTTCCACCTTTGATAAAATATCACCCCAAAGTCATGGGCTGGCTGTGACATCCACTTGATGAAGCGAGAGGGGCAGGTAATGATAATAATAATAATAATAATTCAAAGCTGGAGCAGTGTACAACATTAAGCAAATGCAGATTTCATCAGTGGTTTTTTTTTTTTTTTTTTCCCAGAGAAGGAAAAGGGGTGTAGGAATGGAATTATCTTGTAACTTCCTACTGGTGCTGGCAGAGGCGATTGAATTCCCCGGCATGGCAAGGGTCTGGGCAGCTGTGCCAGTACTGTGAAGGTCAGTCTGGCAACTGTCACCCGGAAAGCATCAAAAGCACAGGCTATCTATAGTGCTCTGCATTTGCAGAAATTCTGAGGACTTTCTAATTAACTGAGCATCTCTAAATTAGAGTGAAGCCACTCGACAAGCCCCCTTCTATGCCTTAAGTGTCAGGGCTCAGCTGATCGCCGTATCTAACAAGCGGCTGATTTTTAACAGTAGCTCTGAGACTCAATCAGCTCCTAATGGCTCCGTTTCAAAACGTTTCAGTGCATTTTTCATCTCTTACTCTAGAATTTATGCTCTTTGTTCCCTGCTCAAATATTCTGGTGCTTTTCCTTAATTTCAGGCTTCTGCCTTGCGACGGCTCCTCTACCCTAACTGGCAGCTCATCGCTTGCCTTTCCCTGCATGCGATTCTCTGCCGTGGCCGCTCGCTCCACTTTCTAATCAGTAAGTTTCAGAAATTCCTCCTTTCTCTCCTCTGCGATGTACAGGCAGTGCTATGGGGTTTGGAATATTATAATGAAAAGAAAACCCACATTTAAACAGACCTCTGTGTAATAAGAGCTGAAAAGTGGGTTTATTTATTTGTATCTCACACCCCCTCCCCCTTTAAGACAACAAATGCAGTTTGCAAATGCACCTGATCTTGACCTCCCTCACGCTGCTTTTATGCAGTGCAGTGGATTCTGGGCACTGGTGCTCCTTATTTACACCACAGCAAATGAGATCAAACCCTTGTTTCAGCTGCAGTCACAGCAGAGTAAGAATATGCACATTTAAGCCAAGGGCTTTGAGCTGCTGGGAAAACAACAGGGGAGATCTTTCTCGATGCGTAACTCCCGTCGTCGATAATGAGACCCACGCGAGGCATCCTTGGGAAGGTGGCAGGATAAATTCCTACGTAAGCAGTGATTAGAAACAGATAAATACCACTGAGGAAGGTAGAGAGTTAATCAGGAGCTCCTTAAGACTTCTCTGCATGTGTTTATGTTCAGCTGCTTATCCATATCTTGGCAATTATTCACCTGAAATAGCATATAAATCCTGATGCCTACTTTTTCTTCCAAAAATTTTACCAGGTAATCAAATCCCAAAGTGCATATTCTGTTCAGGTGGTTTTATCAGTAAATCACATTTTTCTCATTTATCAGCAAAAGTTAGATTTAAGCATCTTCAGTGTAATGTTTGAAAGATGAACATTTGTTTCAGCGGGTACTGTGCCAATCAATAATCTTCCAGCTTGACTCAGCTATCAATTATTGCTGCAATTATTTGTCTAGTTGGATATTTAAAATGTCATCAGAAAGAGATGATTACATATTCCAGAAAGCAAGGCACTGTATAATCAGATGAACTGAATCCAGTTAAATGTAGTGTGGTACTAACCTGTCCTTCAAAGCTGAGTTCTGCAGCCATGACTGAAACAACAGCTTTCTGCATTATTGTAAGGAAACAGATCTTAACCTTGGAACAGTGCGTGTTATTGGGGTCGAGTAATACTTGGTGAGAGGAGACCTTGCAAGCCTGGAAATTGAATCAGCCTTACTGACATAAAGGGAGGGGTTTTTCTTAGTGGGGAGGTCTGATTTTGTTGGATTTCATCTGCAAATCTATAAATAACAAAGTTAACTCTTCTTTTCTGCCTCTCTGGGAATTTAAACTCCGAGCTTGAAGTGGCAAAATTTCCTGTGCCCTTTTTGAATGCCTTGACTTGATATATATATATGGTAAATGCTCTTCGTGCCCCTAGAAGACAATAAAGCTATAGCAGTTCTTGCACGCCTCACATCCTCCAAACTGCATATATTCCAAGTATTATATACTTTTCAACTTCAAGGATATCTCAGCAACGGAGGGAAGACAGAATAGCTGGAGAAGGCTGGACAACTTTACCGTACCTTTTGGTCCAATTTGCAAAGCAAGGAGGGAAAACTGTATGTGTTGTCAGTTCCACTCATACTTGCTTGTGCAAGTTATGAAACTAAATGTCGTAGGATCTGTTTCAGCACTTGCTGTGCTTGCAGCTCCATGGTGACATTGAACTTGCTCAGGGACAGAATAAACCTTTGCCTTCCTGGCAGATGATTTGCAGGCAGAGGTGTCATTTGGGGGAACCTGCAGTTCCTCTGACCCACTTTGTCAAGATGCTTTGCTGCTGGCTAAATAGCATTAATTTGAAAGCAAGAGGAAAGTGAGCCAAAGGGGAAGGCTGGGAACTAGTAGAGTCTGAAGAGAATCCATTTTGGGGAAGGAAAAGGTAGAATAAGGCTCTCAAGGTCCATGACTGAGGGCTGGGGCTTTTTGGTTCCACCAACACCCTGCCTGAGGCATTAGTGGTAGCAGAGGAGAAGGGGATGGAGAAGCGACCTTGGAAGAGCAGCGTTCTGACATGGCAGCTGAGAGGCTCTGTTTGTAGGAGATGAGTTTGTGTACAGTGTGCTTGGCTGAGCAGCTTCCATGACATGCGTTCACCTGTGCAGGGTGATGGTTGCATGATGGAGTGCTGAAACTGTGAAACAAACCAGGAAAACACCCCACCATTGGACTTAGGAGTCTTGTGTCACATCTTACCCCACAGCAGAAAGGATGACTTAAGATGTCGTGCTAGAGCATCTCTTTTCTTTCCTCAGCAAGAAACTTTTTGAAGGGCATCCTGCCGTTTCTTCAAATGCTGCCAGGTGGGGAGAAAACAGTGAAAAAGGAATCTGTTATTAAACATAGGTGTATGAGAGTGGCTTAAATGATTTGAAATCTCTTCATAGCTGTATAATTACAACACTGCATTTGAGAAGTGTATTACTGACTTGGTTGTTCCAGGCAGACACTGGGTAAATGTGTAAGCACAGACCATTTGAACTAGGTTTTGTTTGCTGGATAGTCAGGTTGCCTTTGAAAGGTCCTTGGTGCTCTTTTCAGGGCAGCGTTTGGTCCTTAATTGGTTACAGGCCAGGTGGAGCTTTCAGAAAGGACCTTCTGCCAGGTACATCCAGAGGAACTGATTTAGCAGGTGTCATCCCAGCAATACCACTCTTGTTTGAGCCTGTTCACTTACAAATCCTGTGCTTGTGCTCAGGAAAGGTAGCCTGGGAGAGGTGAGGAGGGAACCCTGCGTTCTGTCATTTTGGTTAGTTTGCTAGTGATATTTTTAGAGGAATGAGATGGTATCAGTGAGGAGTTCCTCCTGCAGGGCTGACAGCACTGTGTAGTTCATCCTTTAAGTTTCACCACTGGTGTTTGAAGTTAATGGAGCTACTACCCATGCAATGCTGCAGTCTGCATCACCTATTTCTCCATCCGTTTGGTGTTGGCGTATAGACTGTATTGGTGTGCGTGAGCAGCTCTTCTTCACCTGAAGGAATTCCTTTTAAACTTCATTCGAAGCTGATCTGAAAGCACCCCATTGTTTTCTGATGGCAGGTTTCTTCTGCTCCTTGCTAATCAAACCGCAACAGATTCTCACCCCCCTTAAGTTTTAAAAAGCACAAAAGCAATCACAGCCTGATAGCTCACTTGCCAAGTTGGAGCTTGAAGCAGGTTTTCTTGGTGGCCAAATGCAATCGCCTTGCGAATGGTGACAGATGTTGAGGTCAGGCTGATACACCTGGCAGCACTGGTGTGCTCTGGTGAGACCTCAGCACCCCATCCCTCCCCACTGACACTCCAGCAAACCATGGGGTTTGTTGCTTATTAACAAAATACTTTTTGGTGAGAGAGTATAGATGTTACGAATTTGGTTCTGCTTAGGAGTAAATAAACAAAATGAAGGGTAAAGAATTAAAACTGGAAAATGGCAGATTAGATTAGACATTAGGAAGTTTTTCATGATGAAGGTAGTGAAACAGTGAAACAGGTTGCCCAGAGGAATGCCTCATCCCTGGAAGTGTTCAAGGCCAGGCTGAATGGGGCTTTGAGACATGGTCTAGTGCAAGGTGTCCCTGCCCGTGGCAGAGGGTTGAAACATTATGGTCTTTAAGATGCCTTCCAACTTAAATAATTTTAGGATTCTATGAAAACATATTGAGGCTATAATCAAAATGGTCGTTCATGAAGTTTGCACTTCTGCAAGGGCCTGGTGTTCTCCAGGATTACTGTGTTACAGAGTCCTCCCTATTTCTGCCTGCATGCTACTCAAGAATGCTGCACATTGCTTTTCTGCAGAGAGGAACTGGACTCCCTGCTTCTCTGCCTTCCCACTTGCTCTTTCCTGAAGCTCAAAAAACTTAACACGGTTGAAACCTGAGCAGTGCTGCAAAACATGATGAAGATTTAGCTTTGACAGAAAAAGGTGAATTCCTGGAGTTCCTAGCTCTGGTCTAACTCCCCAAATGTGGCAAGGCAATGGCAGTTGTACCTTTGTTTTCATTAATGATGTTATTTGGATTTCTTTCTAAAGTTTGGGTGTTACTGTTTTGGCCCTGTTCTTCTTTAAAAGAGGGGCTTTTAAAAGGAGTTGCCATAAAAATAGTGCCATTGTTGGTGTTTATCTTATAAAATGTTTTGCCAGTTTTATTCAAATGATTTCAGGGAATTTTAAGATGCAGAAAGAAGAATTATATTTAGGCATATCAGTAAGTCTTTTATCAGTAAGCTTTCCTAGATAAGGAAAGGCTGTTAACGACGGCAAATGGGGCGCTGAAGGTCCCACAAAGCAAAAGATCTTCTAGATTTTTGACATTTTCACGACTAAGCTGGTGCCAGGACTTCCTGTCAGCTCTGTTCATCACAGTGTGGGCTTGATTTGCAGAATTTTATTTTTCAGATGCACAACAGCAGTGTTGCTTCTTGTTTCACAAGCAACCCTCTGTCATTTCCTAGAGAGTTTGGGGGGCATTTTTCTTTTTCAGTCTTTCTGAATTTGATTCATTTAGTAAAAAGGAGAAAAGATTAGAGAGTAAACCTCCTGTTGCACATAAATGCAGCCACAGCTGTTATTTATTATTATATAATTATTATGACAACAACAGTGACAATGCTAATGATAAGTGTTAAAAGCTTCTTATAACTGGTTAATGATGGACTAGGTTAATAAAGCACTGAAGTATTTAGAGGAAGAATTAGTGCAAGAAGGCAAAAAAAGTGTTTGGACAGTTACAGTTTCCCATCTAAACTTAAGCTACCAACCACCAGGAAAAGGTGAGTCATGCCAAAGCAGCTGTTTCTTATAAGGGAGAAGTGGGCTGCTTCAAGCATGGAGTGGACCCACTTATCTCTTGGCCCTGTGATGCTTCCTGTGTCCCAACCGTTTCACTTTAGTTTTCAGTTGAAAGGAATTTCAACAGTATGGATTTCCAAAAGAGAGAGAGAGAAGGGAAAAAAAAAAGAGATATGTGACAGGCCAGATGGAGAAGAACTGAATCAAGTACAACTGGTAACAATTAGCTCATTTTTTTTCTTTCCCCTTCCCTGCTTAAATACCCTAACAACTTCAAATTTATCAGTCCAAAAATCAAGCAGTCAGTTGACATTAAAGCTGTATAAAGAAGATCCTGTGTTTGGCTTGGGATGTTCCTCTAGTAATTGTTTGGTGGTCAACAGAAGAGAGGAGAGTGTTTACTACAGGTTGCAGGTATTTGAGTTGCTTTTAACTTCTGTTCTCTGCAGTTTGATAGCAGAAGGTATGTATGTGCTCTGTAGGTGCAGGTAGCCCAAAGGCACCTTGGCTTTTCCTAAACCTGCAGGGTTTTGGGGAGTATGAAAGGGAACGCATGAGCTAAGCCACCAAGGCTGGTGGTGCACACTCATGGACCAATGCTGCTGAACTGTCCAAGCAATAAGGGACAAATCTGGTGTGTTCTGACATGGGGATTTCTCCAAGAGAGTAAATCTGCAGCTGTGAATAAAACCCTTGCAAACAGTGTTGGCATGTGTGCAGTCACTGCTTACACTGCCCATTTTTTGTGAAAACACTGGGAAAGCTGAGGGGTCTCTAATCCTGCGTGTTGGTGTGCGGCCTGTGCGGTGCCCTCTGGTGAAACACACCTGATAGTAGTAACCTTTTGCTCCTTAATCCGATGGTCCTTCCCCAACAGTGTGCTGCACCATGGACTGCCTGTTTTGGACAGGGGCACTGAAAGGCTGCTGCATGGGGTATTTCAGTGTCACTTTTCTGTACAGCGCTGCTGTGTCCGGCGAGCAGCTTTCCTGGATCCAGCCCTGACTTTTGAGAAACGAAGGAAGCTCTTCCAAAGCACATTGGCACACTCATGCAGATTATTCCATTACTCATTTGGCAATGCCTGAACTTGCATGCCTAGCTCCAGAAATCCATTTATTTTTATTTTTTTCCCCTCCCAGCAGTGGCATCTATCTGACAGCTTCTCCTCCCAGCTGGTCTTCTCCCCAGCATCTTGTCTGGCTTTGCTGCTGGTGGCTGTGGACACGGTTGTGGATCTTGCTCAGAGCCAGCTATATTGTGCCTGGAGGTGTTGGCTTGCTTTTGGTTGGACTTTGAGCCCACCGGGTGTATCTGTGAGCACAGCACAGAAGAGCCAGCTCTTTTTTTTTTATAAACATTAAAAAAGCCCTTTATGCTGAAAGCAACCATCTCTTCATATTTTACTGAGTAATTGTGCCAACTGCCCTTAAAGGCACTCAAATGCCAATATCCATCCCACTTATTTGTTAACATTTTTCGGATCAGAAGCTAAATCTGTCACTCGTGTGTCACTGAATAAACTGCTTCTTTTGGGGGCATGGCAGGCAAGAGCTGTTCTGCTGCTTTTTAGGCAGAAGCCAATAACTTGAGAAACACGAAACATTGGTGCTGTAGTGAGATGCTGTGCCCTGACACTAGTCCTTTGCTGGCTATGAAAAGGAATAAATGCGTAACAGTGGGTGAGACCCGTCAGTTTTCTTATTGGCCCCACATCTTTATTTGGTACAAGGTGTCCTCCATATATTTTGCCTCGGGGTAATTTCTTAAATGTGTAGAAAAGGAGCAGCAAAATTGACTGGGAGGAAAAATGTACATGCAAAAATGCAACTGGTAATTAGAAGCTATTTGTAAAGTGTTGATGAGCTGTCCAGGAAGGAGAAGGCAACTTTGGCCCAAGTCCAAAAGCCACTTCACTCGCTTCAGTGGTGAGATGAGAACAGCAATTAGATATTACAAAAATCAATATATGACAATTAAAAAAATTGAGGATAGACAGCAATCAATCACAGGGAGAAACCACAATGGGTAGAGAACTAGTGAGGGAAGCTGAAGATGCTGAGGAAAACCTGTGCCTGGCAAGGACTGGGAGGAGGGCTGATCAGAGTCCTGGAGAAAAGAGAAACCCTTGAAGTAATGGAGGGAGGAAGAAGTAAGGTAGAAATGTTTAATGATTATTTCTATTGTAGACCTGGAAAGCAGCAGTGTTACGTGAGTCATGACATTTTTTTCTAGGTCATTAGCAGCCAAGAAGGGTTTTATACAATAGAAATAAATATTTTCAAATGAAAAGGCCTTGACAGGTAGCACCCAAGAATCTCTAAAAAGTTGACCTGTGATACTGGTTTTAAATGACGCTTATGGACTGGGAAAATGCTGTCAAGAGCTGCTCAGGGTAACCAGGGGAGAGTTTGCAACACTTTTCTTATCTCTTCTGGGCAAAATAACTGAAGAGCCAATATAAGATTCAATTGATAAAGAATTAAAGGCTAGAAATATAATTCATGCCACTCAGCTTAGATTTATGGAATATAGATCTTGTCAAATAAACCTGACTTCATTCTTCCAGATGACAACTGTGGTTGATAAATGCAGATGAAATCGACTCTGCAAGGTGTTGGATGTGGCGCTGTGTGACAGCATATCAGAAGACCAAGTCCTGGGTGATACAGCTGGCACAGACAATTCAGAGCTGGCCAACAGCTTTGGGAATGTGGGGGCTTAGTTGGAGAAGCATGTGTGGATGGGAGGGGTCAGCAGGGACTGATGGGAGCCTCAGTGGTGGTTAGGACTTTGCTGGTGTTATAGAAATGCATATGCAATGGTGGCTAATTAGCTGGGATGATGGGTGAGGAGCAATATGGATGGGTTGATGGTATGATCTGAAAAGACTGTCAAGCAGGGTGTGTTGGGACCATAGCTGCATACTGCCTGATGTGGTCTTTGGCTAAAAGATCATACAGAGCTGGGATGTGGTACTGCAGAGGGCAGCAACTCTGCAGGAGGCTTAGAGGAAAGGCAGCTCCTTCCTGGCATAATGGTGGGGTGAAAGGGCTAGGCTGGTCCTTGAGTAGTGGAAAATGATGGAGTGGTAGCTTCAGAGTGGAAAAATAATAGAATTCCAGAGTGTGCTGTGGTGCATGGAATGGGGGCACATTGCTTATCAAAGGACTCTTCAGTTTATCTCCCCCCCAAAAAACCCTCAACAGTAAAAGAGAACAGGTAGAGATTTGAGCCAGAGAACTTCAGGTGGACTCCATTATCTGAGTGTGGTTAGCTGTGGGAACTGACTGATGATAGGCATCCCATGCTTTCCTTTTCTTCAGAACTGGTTGGAATGATTTCCACTACCATTTCATGCTTTGCTTAAAGATGGTTTGTGGGCTGGAGGAAGTGGTGCTTTAGCCAGAGACACTGTGTTGGTCATGATGTAGGACAGCTGAGAGACATACTGCAGGAAAGCTTAGAGAATGAGAGCTTTTCACCTGAAGCTCGTTGATGTGAAGCAGCTGAGGATGCCAGCTCCAGCTCCTGCTGGTAGCCAAGGAGGGCTGTCTCAGTGGAGACCACTTGACATTTTGATTCTTGCTTTTCTCTTGGAAATAAACTGATCCACTCAATGGTGTCACAATGCTGCTTTGAGTAACACATCCCAACACATTACCTCATGAGGCACAAAGACCCTCATGGGACGTTCTCCATTTCTGTCCTTGGCCAGCACCAGCTACTGCATCACTTCGCTATGCTTTCCCTGCTTTACTATGGTCTTGCCCAGATACTTTGTCTGGGAAGCCCATGTGGATGTGGAGGATGGTCGCTCATAGCTAGGAGACGTTAGTGGATCCCCAGCCTTTGGGTCCTGCAATCCTCTCTGGCTTCACAGGGGGACCTGAATGCTGTACCACAGCACGGTGGTGGGATAGGAGGAAGGAAAGTCCCTTCGAAAACTAGGGGTTGCTGTGGCAGCATAAGGACCCATCTCACCACTGCCAGGCAACGTGGATAAGTGCCATAATTCTTGCAGTTTGGCAAGTCTGCATCAGACTGGAACGTATCTCTGAGTGGTGATATGGTCAGTCAATAGCCTTCATAATTAATCAAGCACTAATAGACACATTAGAAATCACATCTCTCCAGAGCAGGAGGTGGATTTTAACTGATTCACTGCTTTATTTTATTGCCTGATTTTAACACTGCTCCCTTGAAAATGGTGGGTTGTTTAGGGAAATTTGGTACATAAACATGATTGTAAATGTAAATTATTATCTTGATTACCAAGCGCGGATGGTGAATTGAAAACTTGTTTTTCAGGCAAACAAATGAAGAATTATATTACATTTTACACTCCACTTAATCAATGTAGCCCTAATTTTGCAGTGCATGAAATCAATTCTGGTCCTTATAACAGTTGAAGATGTTATGAACAAAGCAATTTTGCAGATTATGGCAGGTAACACATTTATTGATGACTGTAGTTTAGGAATTTAGAATTTGTGAGCGCTGTAATATAATAAGGGCTGTATTGGCAGGAGCTGAGTGAAATACAGATTATATGGTGAAACTGTAATGCATCATTTGCTATTAGTGGACTGGTAATAATTACTAGTTTCAAAGCAGATTTTTCCATGTAATCTTTACTCTTAGTCGTAACAGCCCTTCTCATTGACATTATGATTACACGAGCTGCCCTTATGATCTAGAATATCTAGTTGATGGGAATGCTAAAATGCAGTAGCGAATGCTTGATGTTGTTTCCTCATTACAGGATAAAATGCTATTTTCTCTGACCTGATCTATAAGGTAGAGAGGCGAGGTAGTGGTACATTGTTAGCTCCTAGCGTGGTGTTAAAAACTTCCACTTCATTATGGTGAAGCAAGATGAAATTTTTCCATTTAAGATTTTTTTCTGAGCTCACAAATGAGCATAGGAATGTAGAAGTCCAATTGAATTTCCCTCTAATTCGAGCAGATTTAAGTGTGTACCTGCGTTCGTGTGCCACACACTAAACAGCACGGTGCATTTTGTCTCAATGCTGGCTCCTGGATGAAATGTTAAATATTATTCCAAGGGCTTTTAAAGTGATTAAAGTGTTAAATGCCTTCTGTGGACGATGTAGTCTTGTTTTAGTTGCTCAATCCAGCTTCTTAGGCCAGATGAAGGATAATGCAGAGCTGGGAGACAGGGAGGAAAGCTGCCTCTGGTGTCCTCAGATCATCATTCAGCTTGCTGGAGAATGAAAATGCCTTTTCTTCCTCTCATCCTGAGATAGGAAGCAAGAGAGGTGCAGCATTTTCTTTCCAATCTTGGATGCAGAGAAAACGATGTTTTCTTCCCAAATGTGCCTAATTTGTTTCTTCTTTCGGTTTTCTGCATATAAAGTAAATAGAGGAAACATTGGGGGTAACTCTCAGTGCAGCCTATAAAGAGATTTACCCAGGAGTGGTTCCCGTGGAGCTGATGCCTCATAAAGTAAATTTTGGGTCAGGGCAGGAATACGTGTTGCAGGCAGATACCAGGTGCCCTTGGTGGAGTCCTGGTTCATTCCTCAGCAAACCTCATATTGTGGATTTTTTTTTTTTTTAATAACACTAAGCAGCAGCTCCATAAGGAACTGCTGGGCAGGACTGGAAATAAAATGTTAACCTCCTCTTACCCCTGGTTTAAGTTTAGCAGCATTTCCTAAAACAAAGCCCTCCAAATAGGGGGGTAGTAGTGAATTATCTGCAAAATTGGAGGAATCAGTAAAAGCTCACCTTCGCTGTATCTCACACCACCACTCTTTCCTTGTGGGCAGCCCTCAAAAAGTTGTTCATCCCCCTTGTTTTACCATATATTAGGAAGGACTGCTCTCTGCTGTCATTATTAGCTGGCTTTTTGTTTAGTTATTTATTAGTTGGTTGCTCTTTTATAATGTCCGTGTTATCTCCAAAAATAAATTATCATTAAATAGAGTTAGCTCACTACTTGCCAAAGTGGCATTTACCGTCCTCAGCTTCTTTTCAGTGTGAGAGAAATAATGCGACTCCGGCAGGGCGTTCGGCCAGGCCTCTTGGCCTCTCTCCAGCTCTTTTCCTGGCTGTGCTGCTGCTTTCTCTGTCTTCTTCTCTCTCTGTCCCATGCTCTGGTTTATTGCGTTATTTTTCCTTTTTTTTTTCCTCCCACTGCCCTCAAGATGAATCTTTGCTAAGGAGCAGGACATGCCTACCTAATTCTGTACACATTGTTAGCTTCTCAAAATAAGGAGGAGGCTAGCAGCATGATGATGCCCAGCTTGATAGCAGTTGTATTGCTTTGGATTGCTGCTTTGAACCCATGTGTGGGGTTTTCTGCAGTGCTTTTCAGAAGAAGATGTATTTATTTATTTTATTTATTGTACTATATTTATATTTATTTTATTCCCAGTTTAAACATTAGCAGCCTCTTGCAGCACAACATCTGCTGGAGTTGCAGCTGCCATCAACTGACTTAATTTTTTATTTAATGCAATTTTTTACTGCAATTACCTGATAGGGTTTGGTCTTGATCCCCAGGCTGGGGATGATGGGAGGAAATAGGTGCACACTGGGTGGGTTTGGATTTCCCCATCATGGCCTTTGCCTGCTCCTGTGTCCGCTGTCCACTGCTTGTGCCTGAGCTGGGATATCCCTTCCCCAACTTTCAGCTGAGCATCTTGTGGGGGAGGTGAGCTCTCACCCTGCTGGTGGATGGCTGGAGATTGACGCTGCTTGTTGTGTTATTTTGCAGGTAAAGACGAGCCCAGCAGCTACACGTGTACGACTTGTAAACAGCCTTTCAACAGCGCCTGGTTCCTCTTGCAGCACGCACAGAACACGCATGGCTTACGGATCTACCTAGAAAGCGAGCACGGCAGCCCCCTGACGCCACGGGTTGGTATCCCAACAGGACTAGGTGCAGAGTGCCCTTCCCAGCCACCTCTCCATGGGATTCACATTGCAGACAATAACCCTTTTAACCTGCTCAGAATACCCGGCTCGGTCTCAAGGGAGGCGTCGGGGCTGGGAGAAGGGCGTTTCCCACCCACACCGCCCCTCTTTAGCCCTCCCCCAAGGCACCATTTGGATCCGCATCGCATTGAGCGCCTGGGTGCGGAAGAAATGGCTCTGGCCACCCATCACCCTAGTGCCTTTGACAGGGTGCTGCGACTGAACCCCATGGCAATGGAGCCCCCCGCTATGGATTTCTCCCGGAGGCTGCGGGAGCTGGCCGGCAACACCTCCAGCCCACCCTTGTCCCCGAGTCGGCCCAGCCCTATGCAAAGGTTGCTGCAGCCCTTCCAGCCTGGCAACAAGCCCCCATTCCTGGCCACACCACCCCTTCCTCCTCTGCAGTCTGCTCCTCCTCCCTCTCAGCCACCCATGAAGTCCAAGTCCTGTGAGTTCTGTGGGAAGACCTTCAAATTTCAGAGCAACCTAGTGGTCCACCGCCGGAGCCACACTGGAGAGAAGCCCTACAAGTGCAACCTCTGCGACCACGCCTGCACGCAGGCCAGCAAGCTGAAGCGCCACATGAAGACACACATGCACAAGTCCTCCCCCATGACAGTGAAGTCAGATGATGGGCTCTCCACTGCCAGCTCCCCTGAGCCGGGCACCAGTGACCTGGTGGGCAGCGCCAGCAGTGCCCTCAAGTCTGTGGTGGCCAAGTTCAAGAGTGAGAATGATCCCAACATGATTCCTGAGAATGGGGATGAGGAGGAGGAGGAAGAGGAGGAGGAAGAAGAGGAGGAGGAGGAGGAAGAGGAGGAGGACTTGAATGAGAGTGACAGGCCGGACTACAGCTTTGGGATGAGCCTGGAGGCAGCCCGCCACCATGAGAACAACTCGCGGGCCAGTGAGGAGGGCCGGTCGATGCCGGATGTCATGCAGGGCATGGTCTTGAGCTCCATGCAGCACTTCAGTGAGGCCTTCCACCAGGTCCTGGGGGAGAAACACAAGCGGGGCCACCTCCCCGAGCCCGAGGTGCACAGGGACACTTGTGATGAAGACTCGGTGGCTGGCGAGTCTGACCGCATCGACGAAGGGGCGGTCAATGGCCGGGGCTGCTCCCCAGGGGAGTCTGCCTCGGGAGGCCTTTCCAAAAAGCTGCTTCTGGGTAGCCCCAGCTCCCTGAGCCCCTTCTCCAAACGCATCAAGCTGGAGAAGGAGTTCGACCTGCCGCCTGCTGCCATGCCCAACACCGAGAACGTTTATTCCCAGTGGCTAGCAGGCTATGCCGCCTCCCGGCAGCTGAAGGACCCCTTCCTCAGCTTCGGCGACTCGCGACAATCGCCCTTCGCCTCCTCTTCCGAGCACTCCTCGGAGAATGGCAGCCTGCGCTTCTCCACACCGCCGGGTGAGCTGGACGGAGGGATCTCAGGCCGCAGTGGCACGGGAAGCGGAGGGAGCACCCCCCATATTAGTGGCCCGGGCCCTGGCAGGCCCAGCTCAAAAGAGGGCAGACGCAGCGACACTTGTGAGTACTGTGGGAAGGTCTTCAAGAACTGTAGTAATCTCACCGTCCACAGACGGAGCCACACGGGCGAGAGGCCGTATAAGTGTGAGCTTTGCAACTACGCCTGCGCCCAGAGTAGCAAGCTCACCCGGCACATGAAAACACACGGGCAGGTGGGAAAGGACGTTTACAAATGCGAGATTTGTAAGATGCCTTTTAGCGTGTACAGTACCCTGGAGAAACACATGAAAAAATGGCACAGTGATCGAGTCTTGAATAACGAGATAAAAACTGAATAGAGGTATATTCGTAACACACCCCTGCCCCATGCCCTATACCCACCCTCATCCCCTCCCCATCCCACATCCCCGTAGAGGTTTTCTAGTCCCTTGTGATGGAAATCATGGAAGCTAAGGATATTTGGAAAGTGCTTGTCACCAGCACACCTTGTTTAATTTCTTTTTTGTTCTCACCGTTTGAATGCATGATCTGTATCGGGGCAATACTATTGCATTTTACGCAAACTTTGAGCCTTTCTCTTGTGCAATAATTTACATGTTGTGTATGTTGGTTTTTTATTTTCTTTTTGGTTGGTTTCCTTGGGTTTTTTTGTTTGCTGTTTCCCCCCCCCCCTCCTTGTTTCTTGTTTTGTTTCTTTCTTTTTTTTTTTTTTTTTCCCTGATTAGACAGCATGTATGGTATGTTATGGCTGTTTAAATTGTCCCTGATTAGTTGCTGAGCAAACACGTCGCTGTTTCCAGTTCCGTTCGGAAAAAAAAAAAAAAAAAAGAAAAAAAGAAAAAAAAAAAGGAAGAAAAGAGAAAAGAGAGAGAAAAGAAAAAGAGAAAATCAAAACAAAACCAAACCCAAGAGCAAACAAAAACCGACCATGCTGCATACATCCTATAATACATATCATGTACAGTTTTGTTTTGTGACGTACGAAGGAAAACACGCTTTGGGTAACCCTCTATGGACAGGACCTCTAGCACTAAAGAAGCATTGCTTTAGCTAAAGTGCTTTCTTAAAAAGAGCAAACCCACTGATTGGAGAAAGAGAAAAAAGAAAGCCTTTAATTGGGAAGTAACTGACTGGCACCAGTCAGCAAGAGGTAGATTTCTCTTAGCATTTGGTTTAAATAACACAAACACACACACTCACACAAAATTAATCTGAGTGCCTTGGATCTGTCGCGGCCAATGCCAATGGCTCCTTTCTGCTCGTCCTCCATGCGTAGCTCGTCTCCACGTCGGTGACAGCAACGAGCTTCTTCCCAGCGAGTGTGCGAGTCTGTCTTGTGTCCCTTACAACATCGGCTACCTAAGAACGACGAGGAAAGAA
>WAAF01019709.1:815671-872376 GCA_013400475.1 Tricholaema leucomelas
TTTTTTTTTATTATTTGGATGACCAAAGGTCATTACAACCTGGCTTTTTATTGTATTTGTTTCTGGTCTTTGTTAAGTTCTATTGGAAAAACCACTGTCTGTGTTTTTTTGGCAGTTGTCTGCATTATCCTGTTCATACACCCATTTTGTCCCTTTATTGAAAAAATAAAAAAAAAACCTTAAAGTACACAGTGTCAGCTTCTCGTGTCCTCATTTGACACATGCTGTAGGTGGCTTCCAGGAGCAGGCTGTAGGAGAACAAGTGTTGTGGGGTGCACGCTCTTAACCCCATGGAGCGCCTGCCGCCTGAGATTGTCTTTAACTAAGCTGAGGAAGGGGATTTTTGGGCTAATGAGTTAGTTTGCTGGGGCAGCGGAAAACATTTGCAGTCTGGACATGTAGCTTTGGGGTTGGGTGTTTTTTCCTCTGTTAGTTGAGGACTAAGCATGACCTCCTACCCTGATAACCAGCAACATTTCTGGCTTTCACTTAGCAGCCTCAATCTCCGACGGGGATTTCCCCATTTGGCAATGCTCTGGCAGGTGAGCCAAAAAACCCTTCTACAGTCCCTCCTTGAGAGTCCTCCATCCCTGGATGGTTTTGGGGGTGTGTGGGGTGAAGTTGGCTGCTGGCATGGGCAGGAGCTGATTTCTCTTGGCAGGGGGGAATATGCGCCGTGGCTGTGGGGTGACTGATGCCCACAGCTCCCAGCACCAGGAGATGGAGCTTCCTTTCCTTCTCCCATGGGCTTTTTTTTTTTTCCTTTTCCTGGTGGGATTCCCAGGTTTTATGTGCATTGTCTCTAAAATCCAGGCTCCAGGTCACCCCCCCAATTCCCTCCTCAGGGATCTGTATATGTTGTCAGTTTGACAAATACTGCATGTTGCAGCATCTCTTTATTAAAGCACGTACCACTGTGATACTGTCTCTTGCTGTTCCTAGTGTAATGGAGTTAATACTTTTTTCCCTTTCTTTTTTTTTCTTTTCCTTAATTTTTTTTCCCCTTCCTGTAAAACCTTTGAATTGTTCTGTTGTCTTTTTGTGATGGCACTGTTTGTTGCCTGTATTTTACCCAGTGCCTTCTGAAAGGAAAGTTTGGGATGGAAAAAAAATACAGAAAGACATCATATTGAAAGAAAAATGTGAATCTCTTTTCTAAGAGAGACAAAAAGAAATAATAAAACTCCATTTTAGTCCTGCGACAGGAGGAGTGAAGGTTGCATTGTCTGAGTGTGCAGGAGGTCTAGAAAAGCACTGGCAGCAACCCCTACTTGTGCTTCCCTTCACCCAAGCTCATATCCTCTAGTTATCTCCAGGGCAGAAGCCGTGCCAAAGCGAGAGCTGCTCAGATGCACACACTGCTAGAGAGATGCCCAGCACAGTGTAGAGAAGGCTGGGTCTGGTCCCAGTGCAGTGGGCTTGAGGTGAAGGGCATGGATATGGTGACCATTCCTGGCAGTGCTTGGTGTATGCAGGGAGCACTTTACAGAGCTTTTGATCCTGTGCCACGAAACATCTGTAGGGATTCCAGTGGATCCTCCCTCTCAGTGTTTTTATTGCTGGTTGTTCCCCTGTGCTTGAGATGTTGTATAGAGGACTTGTGTTAGCTGGTCTGCCTGAGGTTGAGTGTAACCTGGCTGTCTTTTGGGGTGAGCAGTGAACCCTATGTCATCCAGCAGTGGTTGCCATTCCACTGTCTTTCTCTATCCTGTGTCTCATATGAAATAATCATATGTACAGGCAAAGATACAGGCGTCTGTATACAGGTCTGTATATGGGCATCTCTAGGTAGATCTGGGCTCCATGCACTGCTACAAGGTAGAAACCATACAGCATTTTTTTTTCCTTTTCAGTTGTGCAGCAGCAAGTTTGTTTTACAGCTTTCAGCTAAAAGAGTCCTTTGGGTGCTGCACTGCCTTGCAACTGTGTACATGGGGCAGGGAGAGTGGCTTGGAGGAGTTTCAAGAGTAGCAGCTCTGCCTGTAGGAGTTGTCTTAACACATCTGGGCAGTGAGAGTGTAGCTTGTGAGTGACAAGATGCTTTCACCTCAACACCAAATTGGAATTTGCTAACGTGATGCTTTCTACAAGCGGTGATGTGTTCATAGCACGGTGAACCCACTGAAATGGGTTGGGCTGGGGCATGGATGTCTGAGGCCCCATTGTGTGTTCTTCAGCTGCATTTAGTGTGTTGCGCACCTGTGACCTGGGCTCACTACAAATTTCGCTCTGTGCAAAAAGATGTCTCAATAAGTAAGAGCAATATTTGAGTGAGAGTGTTACTGTTGTTCACACCTCTACCAACATTTTAGGAGGAGCTTGTTTTTATGGCACAGACCCCTTTGCTGTTAGCTTTTAATCTCCTCGAAATTGAATGATTAATGTAGTGAAGGCACTGCAGCAGTATACAGAATTTAGACTACAGATGTTTCATATTTATTAGTTCATATTTAATTATTTGTAATTAAATATTCATATTTATCTCAGATAAATACAGGAACGAGTGATATCATGTCTTTGCTTGACATTCAGGAGGCTTTGGTGCATCCGATGAGATAGAATTTGGGTGTTTATCCAAGTACAGTTTGTACAAAAAAAGAAGAGAGATACCAGGCACTATTAGCTCGCTCCCTCTCTTTTTTTTCCTCCTATAAAGGACGAAAACCATTATGGAGTGTGCATGGGCAAATTGTAGTATGGTCTTGGACAGTGATGTTGGCTGAAGGGGTTGTTTGCTCAAGTCACAGAAGAGCCACTGCTCCTTGAACCCAGTTTCAAACTAGCTTCAGAGATATAGGGACAGAGTTCCTTCCCTGCCGTGTGGCAGGAGGCACTGGTCCCTGGGTTTTGTGCCCCTTGGTGGGATGTACGATTTGCAGCAGCATTGTGTTGATAAGGCCCCTGGCTGGGATGACTGTGGCACTCGTGTCTTCCCTGAAACTCTCAGTCACTTGTAAGGTCAGCCTGAAATATATGGGGCTCAGACAGCTGCAGTAACGAGTCCTATCTGGGGACAAATCAGACATGTGCTCTTGACTTTGGAAGAGCCACCCTAGATT
The DNA here is from genome assembly GCA_013400475.1 of Tricholaema leucomelas. Classification (NCBI taxonomy): domain Eukaryota; kingdom Metazoa; phylum Chordata; class Aves; order Piciformes; family Lybiidae; genus Tricholaema lacrymosa; species Tricholaema leucomelas. The sequence continues at coordinate 818,731 of WAAF01019709.1, forward strand.
GCATCTGGTGAAGATATGGCCTAGTAGCTACTTAGCTTTGATTGCAGCTTGCCCATAGCCCTTCAAACACTCTGTTAAGTATTAATGAAGCAGTGTCTGTGGAAACAGGCTCCCCATCTGGGATGCAGAGGTGGATTTCAAACAGTGTGCTGATGATGCACTGGCCTCACCACCTCTCCACCTGCAGGGTAGCCCTTAGTCTGCCATTTGGGCTAGTGTAATGCTTGGTGATTGGCCTTAAGCAGGGGGCTTACAGCCCCTCTAGTGCTCTGTGTGAGCAAAGCCAGGGATGTTTGCTGTCCTGGCACTCTATTCCGTGTTGTGTGAGTCAACAGCGAGTTGCCTGCACACCTCGCTGGGTCTTTGCATCTCAAGCTTTGAGGCTGCAGTGTGTTGCATGCTGTGTGATACCCAATGTGTAATGAGCTGGAGAGAGTCCTCTATAAACCACCTGCCGCATGGCATATTAACAGTAACAATGGCTTTGAGAGGGTCTTCGGCACCATGGGTGCTGGGAGAAGTCTCCAAGTTTGGGGAAAGAATAGGTGGAAATTTTCAGACAGGCTGGCTTGATCCTTATCCAAACAGAGCTCCTGGTGCTTATTTCTCAGTAAAGCCCAGAGGATTTTCCTCCTAAATAATATCTATAGTTCCTGTGTGGTGCCAAGTGATGCCAGATACAAGAGTATGGCCTGAGAGGAGGAAGGGCTGCATCCTGCTGTATCTCTTTGCTACAGCTGGGTGCTTTAGTTGTTAAAGAGGGGGAGAGGAAAAAAAAAAAGACAAAAGAGCATAAAATAAGAGAATAAGTCGCACCGTGGGCCATGTCACACCTTTTCTTTCCTCTGTCCCCATGCTCTCTGTAGGTTCGGCGTACGCCCCCAGCTGGCGCAGTGCCCAGGGAGCCCCGGACGTCTGGCAGTTTTCGGATGGAAGTTCAAGAGCACTTAAATTCTGAGAGGAGGTGAAGCTGGGGCGAGTGGCTGGCAGCGTCTCGGCATCTGGAGGTGGCCTCTGTCCTGCTGGCTTGCCATGTCCCTGGGAGAGCCTGAGAAGTCACCTACTGAAGGCAGCACTCCCTGGGCTCCTCCTGCCTGCAAGACTATCGTATTTATATTTTGTAATAGAGTACAAAACTTCTCTGGGGTTGTTTGGTTTGGTTTTTTTCTTTTTTGTTTTATTTGTTCGTTTCTTCTTTTTTTTTATTTTCTAAAAACATAAAAAAAAGCAAACCCACCCACCAGGGTCAAGGGCTTATTGATGGCTTCAACCAGCTCGTTTCTCTGCGATAAAGACTGTTTCACTTTTGTGGACAACTCGGCCCATTGGTTATCTCCATGGTGTGCCGTTTCTTGGGAGGCACATCTAATGTGATGCATTAAAAATAAAACAAAACACAGTGTAGGTCTTTGGTTGGGTGGGAAATTCCCATAATAAATGTTGGAGCTTTAGGTTTTGTTTGCTCTGTCTTTAATTTTTAATGCTAACAAGGGCCAGGCAGCTGTGTGACTTTCTGTTACCATATCGGCTGCAGAAAACCCAAGTGCTGAGTTTACAGAGAGAAAGCCAGGGTTGGTGTCTGTGTGAGGGGCTGCACAGCCCCAGCAGTGCTAGACCAGTCATTTGGCCTATGGCCGTAGTACCTAAGTTGTGGTGAATCCCCAAGGGCGTTCAGTGATGTTGAAGTGGAGGGGTCTCCCAGCTCTTCCTCCATCATCTGCCTCCTCTTGATGAATCTTGGCTGTTGTATTGCATTTCTGCTGCTAAACTACACACTTTTGGGGCTGGTAGGATCCGTAACATCCTTTAGTGTCTGTCCAAAGAGAAGCGAGGTTGGCTGGCAGGTTTCAAGATGAGCTGTAGTCTTGCAGTGGAGATGAGTCAGTATGAGGGGAAGCAGAGCCCTCCTCCAAACTGGGGTACCAGGAGGACGTGCTCTGAGGTTGGGGTCTCAATGACTTCCACTGAACACTCCTGCCCTTGTGCAGCTTTTACCCCTCACCTCTTGCTCAGAGCTGAGAACCCACTCAAGGAGTTTGCTGGTTTGGGGCCCCAAGTGCTTTGCCAACAGAAGATGGGTTGTGTGCTTGTATGCTGTCTCTGATGGGATTTATAGGCTGTAGCTCTCAAGACTGTGATGGTGAGCAGGAATGGACCTTATTTGGTGAAAGAAATCAGCTGGGTAGCAAGTGGAGATGCTGGCTGGCTGTGTCAAGCTGCCAGGACACACACTGCTGCTTGCGGTGGGATAGAGCTGAGCTGGGGGGCAGGGGCGAGCTGATTTATTTGCTTCTATTAGCTTCCTTCTAATTTCTGGTTCTATTCATCTCCTTCCTTAAAATCTGAGTGAGCCAGCCAGGATGACTTCCTCCTGGCAAAATGACCATAGGGAAAATGGTATTGCCTTTTTGATGGGTGGTGACTGCTCTTTGGTTCTTTAAAACCCTAAGCTGTAGTTCTCCTGTGGACCAGGGCATAGCACTAGCACAGACACTTTGCTATCTTAAAGCAGGCCAACGGGCTGGGGCAGGTGGCAGAAACTCCTCCACACAGGGCTAGGGGGTGCAGCTGGCAGCCCCTGTGGATGCACAGATATTAGGGTTGACCCAAAGGGAGCTATTGCTGCTTCTTTTAAGGTGATCTGGTAATTTGGGGTCCAATGATGCTTAAGTCTGCACACATTCTATGCTTTTTTTAATCATTAGATGTTTTTAAAGATTATTCCTGTCCTAGTCTGTGCTACCATCTGCTTATTTTTTTGTCTTGGAATTGTGAATCAAGTTGCATTAAGCATCTGATTGATTGCAAATGCACTATCAATAAAGGACTCGGCAGCTCTCAATAGCTGCTGCCACACCCGCTCCTGCTCTGGGATATCTCAGATCAAGGCTCTTGGGGTTATTAATTGCAAAGGAGGTTGCTCTGTGCTCTCCTCCATCTTGCAAAATGGCGTTCACCTGTTTGTATCTACATCAGGTAATGCTTAAGTAAAGGGCAGCTGGGCAGTTCAGCGTGCTGACCGGGCTTGGGTGTCCTCACACTTCGTTTGGCTGAGCGTGGTTTTTGTGGATGGCTTTTGAGGAAGCTGGTTCTGCCTGGTGGGAAAAGTGCACCGTGCTCCTCTTTTTGCAGCCGTGGCCTGTCGCCTCTCCTCCAGCACCAGTCAGGTAGGCGTTTCTCCCGTGAAAATCAGAAAGTAATGGTGGTAGCTAAACCTACTCTGTTAAGCAGAAAGGAGAAGTTAGACCCGTCCTTATGTGGATTGTTGAAGGTAAGGTGAAGCATACCCCCTAGTCTGCTCCCCAGCTCTTAGGAGTAAAACATCCGCGGAATTTGTGTTGCCTTTAAGTTACAAATCCTGTGATGGCTGTACTGAGAGGCTCTCCCCTGGGGGCCTACGCTGCAGGGCCTGGGCCTGCTCGCAGTTCCACGGTCCGTGTGGCTCTCGTAAAGCAGCAGGGTAGCTCCAGTGCAAGGTTTTGGTGGAGCTTCAAGGGTTGCCACTGTTTCATGCTACTTGGGCTGCTGTGTGCTTTAATTAGGGGTATTGTTAGGATCCTTTTCAGTCGGGCCAGGCCTGGGCTGCCGCAGAGTACCTAGCGTATCCGCCTGTGCGGAGGACCCCCAGCCATCCTGTTACAGAAGCTCGATGAGTTTCTGCCAATTAACAGGAGTCAAGGGTTTCCTGCAAGCCGAGAGCTGGAAACCTGTTAGCTTCAAAGCCTGAGGTTGCTCTGTTTTTGATGCAAGGCACTCTTAGAGATTCTGTATTCAGGCATATTCCCAATGTGTCTGTTTGCACATCAGAATTGAAAAACGAAGTACATTTGTCTTTAGAGAAGAAAACAAAACTCCAAAGTTTTGGAGTTTTTAATAAGTGAAAGAAAATCTCTCTCTTTGCTAGTCCAAGGGGCCAAGATGAGCAAGGTACTTGGGACTTATCTGGCTTAGCTTTGAGGGCTTTTTTTGTTTGTTTTTAAAGCCACTTTCAACCTTGAAGGGGATTTGACTGTGTCATCTTTTATTTCTAAGCACACTTTCACGACACTAAAATGCAGCAACGGTCAAGTCTTTTGTGAAGTCTAACAAACTTTTCTTTCAAAATCATGTGTATTTTGGATTTGTGATACGTTTGGGCTGTGGACTTTTCCAAAGCATGAAGGCTGGGGACAGAGTGGCTGGAGAGCAGCCAGGCAGAGAGGGACCTGGGGGTACTGTCAGCAGCTGACTGAACATGAGCCAGCAGTGTGCCCAGGTGGCCAAGAAGGCCGATGGCATCCTGGCCTGTATCAGGAACAGTGTGGTCAGCAGGATGAGGGAAGCCATTCTGCTCCTGTACTCAACGCTGGTTAGGCCATGCCTTGAGTACTGTGCCTAGTTCTGGGCCCCTCAATTTAAGAAAGATGTTGAGGTGCTGGAATGTGTTCAGAGAAGGGAACAAGGCTGGTGAGGAGGCTGGAGCACAAGCCCTGTGAGGAGGGGCTGAGGAGCTGGGGTTGTTAAGCCTGGAGAAAAGGAGGCTCAAGGCAGACCTCATTGCTGTCTACAACTACCTGAAGGGAGGTTGTAGCCAGGTGGGGGTTGGTCTCTTCTCCCAGGCACCCAGAGACAGGACAAGAGGACACAGTCTCAAACTGTACCAGGGCAGGTTTAGGCTGGATGTTAGGAAGAAGTTCTTCATGGAAAGAGTGATTAGCCTTTGGAGTGGACTGCCTGGGGAGGTGGTGAAGTCACCATCCCTGGAGGTGTTTAAGTGGAGGCTGGATGAGGCACTTAGTGCCATGGTTTAATTTGAAGGGTTAGGTGATAGGTTGGACTTGATGATCTTGGAGGTCTTTTCCAACCTGGTTAATTCTGTGATTCTGTGAAGATAAGGATGAAACAAATGTGTTGGAGGTCACTTACTGAGTACAGCCTCTCCAGATGGGAACCTGAAACAGATTTAAACCCTGATGGACAGGATTTCCAGCAACAGTCCCAATCCAGTGTTTTGTTCCAGCCCCAGCTTGGTGTTGGGTCCCAGTAAGATTAATGGGATCAGCAACAGCTCAGAAATACTGTGATGGTGGTGGTTGGCAATGCAGTCTGGGGGAAGGCAGAGGGAAGCACCGTCCTTTCTGGGCTGCTGGAGATTATTTTACCAAACATGCTGTTTACCTGGGACTTCTGTTTTCCATCTCACTTCTGTTAACTATTGTGTTCAGCACTCTCTGGATGCTGGCAAAAAGCAGGGATGAGCCTTTACTGTTAGAGTTTTGGTGGTGAGAGGGAGGACCCACTGGACCTAGCTGCCTTTCCAGGACTCCCTGCTTTGCTGTGGTATTTCATGTGATCCCACTGCAAATTATTATCAAGGAGTGAGCCAAGCCCCCCCCCCCCCACCCTGTTGAGAGTGGTGCCTCATTTGGTTTTTTGGTTTTTTTTTTTTTTCTCCCCTGCTTTCCCCCACTCCCAGTTTTCCCATTTTGGCTATAGTTAGGCATCATCACTCAGTTGTATGTTGTATATGCTTCAAGTTGAGAAAACCTTGTTGCTTCTCCATCCCAATGCCCTCTAAACCTCTTCTCCCCCTAGAAGTCACACTCTTAACATTCGTCTTCTACAGGGGTCCAAGTAATTGATTATTCCCAGTGAAAGATGGAGAGGTGGGAACACAAAGAACTACCCCCAACCCCAAAAGAGGGCCCTTAATCTCACTGGATAGAATTACACATCTGGTAGAGGCTTGCTCATTGTTACTATTACTTTTATTGCGTCTTTAGCGGTGATGAAGTTCAGATGGCAGAACCAGTGGGCCCCAATTTAATTTCGTCTGGCCTTCCATAATGAGCACAGTGTGATCCCTAGGAGATGCTGGCTCAGCCACAGTTCCAGCGGGATGTGGTAGTGGTGGGCAGAAGTGGCTGCAGACAGCAGGACAGGCACAACCTTGCAGTTGAGAGTGGGGGAAAGAGGAGGAATCTGGCAATAGGGATGTTAGTGGATGGGTGGAGATGTCTGTGCTGTGTAAGCTTCAAACACTCCGGCGAGATGGGTGGATGGACAGATGGATTTTCACGTCAAAACCCAGAAGCAAGATCACATGGATTTTTGTGATCCATCCAAATCAGATGGATTTTGGCCTTTCTTTTTGGTGGCTGGGGTGTGTGTGATGCTTTCTGAGGTTGCTCTATCCCTGATGGCTCTTCCCTGGTTTCCATGACTCTCTGGGTTTCTAGTGGTGATGTACAGAAGCTCTCACCTCTCCTCCAATGTCTGCAAATGCATGTGTCTAAGGGCTATACAGGACTAATTTATGGGCCTCCTATTGATGGGATATGTGCATGCAAAATGAAGGTTGTATTTGGCTTCTCGTATTCAGATCTATATTCCATATTGTGTTGACCAAGAAAAAAAAAAGTAGTCAGCCCCTGTGCTGAAGAATGTGATGGACTGATGACTTTCAGAAACCTACTGTAAATCAAGGAGGCTAATAAATACTTGCTATTAATAAAACAGGGCTACTGCCTTTCAAGTTATTTTCACATTTTACATCTTAATTTAAATGGCAAGGAAAAGGTAACACCTTCAGAGCTCCCCACCTCCCCCAGCGTGGTTGTTGCTAGGCCTAACTTCCTCCAGTATCCAGGCAAGGTGAGTTTTTCCTCAATTACATAGTCTAGATGAAGCAATAAGACCTCTGCCCAACCCCCTTGGAGCTGCTGAGGGGTTGGCCCCAAATCCCCTTAGCAAGAGGTGGCCTCTCCCTGGGTTGTTCCTATGGGCTGGCAGAAGATCCCCAGAGCTTGTCCAGACCAATGCGTCAAAGAGCCTGCAGCCAAAAGCTGTACCACCTACACCAGTGCATGCTAAACCTTTAATGCTTCCCAGCTGTGGAAGCAGCTCCAGGTGGGAAGCGCACGGGTGGAGCATTCACAGTCTGCTTAACCCTTTCTGTTGGGTTTCTCCGAATGTGTACCCCATCCATCACAAGAGGTTGGGCAAAGGTGCTGGTGGCCAAGAGCTTCCTGTGAAGCACACCTAGAGGCAGCAGAAAATGGAACTTGCTTCTTGAGTATCTGCAGCAGAGCTCATAGTGCCTACAGGGATGGCATTAGACTGTCTAAGTAGCTGTGCCCTTGCAAACCTGGGACACTTTGGGCAGGGAGGGAGCAGAGGATGCAGTCCTAAATAAACCTTTTTTTTTTTTTTTCTTTATGTTCGTGTCTGTCCTTTCCCTGACCTCCCCTTACAGCCCTGTATCAGTGAGCAAAGCCCAGTGGCTGTGGCATTTCAATCTCCTTTCTGTGGGCTGAGGTTGTCCTCTGGCAGCCCTTGTCCCTCAGCTGATGTCCAGAAAAGCCCCTGTCTCTGGGCATGTTGGGGTCTGCCTGCCCTGCTCTCCTTCAAACCCTGAATTCCAGTATGGGTAAAATGAATTTTTGGATACATTCTCCTTCCAAGAGCCCTTTTGCCCTGCTGCCTCCCATCATGGTCCCCTGGGATTCAGCTTTTCCATTTGGAGGCTCTGGGGAAGAACATCTCTTGGAGAGATGCTTTGCAGAAGCTGGCTGTTCCTGTTGGTTTTTTGCTGCCTAAAATCTGCGCTCCCCCCCCCCTTTTTTTTCCTTTTAATTTTTTCCCTTCCCTCTCTCCCCTGCAGAAGAGATAGCACCTTCTGCAGCTGTAGTGATTAAAGGGGAGGGGGAAAAAAGCTTTTTAAAAGTAGAGCCTGGCAATATAAAATAAGGTGTGGAGGTGATGAATGATCCCAGGGTATATTAAAGCAGGGGCTGGCATTTTCGACATCGCTCCTACCTGCGGCGTGTTTGAGCACCTCGGAGACCGGCTGTTTTGAAACACTGAGCATCCGCCCCCAGGCCCTCATTTGGGCAAGTTTAAAAACGTCCTCTGGGATTTAGTCAAGTTGTTGCTGTTTTTCTTCTTACAGAGACTCCAGTGCTACAGTATGGATGTGGGGCTGGAAAGGGACAGGAGGACAAATAATCTCTGAGCCCTGCCCTGCTTCCTAATGGCATCAGAGGGTGGGCATCCCTGGAAAGGCTGGTGATGGGGAAAGCCCCTCTGGCTTTTAAATGTTTGTAAAAGGCTCTTGGAAGTGCATTCCCATCATCACTGTAAGAAGCAGGCAAGGGAAAAGGGGGGAAAAGAGCGGGGCTCATTGCATGCGACTAGCAGGGCAGGCATGTGGAAATTATGCGTTTTTCTGGACTGGCTTATTCCCTTCTGTGTGTTAAACATTATTTGAATATTTGAGTGACAATGTTTTATAATTAAGCTAAATGTAGGAGACAGAGGACATTGGAGAGCTCTTTTCAGCATGAGGAGATGAGGAAGCTTTTCACCTGCTGCCCAGGAATAACTGCAGGTTGCAGCATCTGCCATGGCTGTGCTGGTGGGTACGATGCCTGGCCCCTGAATGCCAATATGCCTCACAATACAGCAAGTAAAACCTTGAACTCATAAAGGTTGTAATGTTAATGCAGAAGAAAAGCCTTTAAAAAAATTACATTAGTTCACAGACATCTATTGAACTCATGAGGGGAAATCTAGCCCCTGAGAGATAGAAACTAAAGAGATGAACCATAAACCAGTATGATAACATCCTTATTATAAGATGCAAATTAAGGGGCCCAATTCACTTTAAAAAAGCATTATGAGTATTTAATTTTTCTAGTGGGAATAGCTCTGAAGTTGGCCTCTGTGTGGTTTTTCATGCTGTGTACTTAAAAAAGATGAATAAAGTAAGTCAGACCACGAGGAAGCAGCTAAGGCAGAGCTGAGGATTCTGAGCAGTGGTTTGGGTGCTGGAAGAAGTGTTATCACATTGGAAGTGTTTATCGTGGGCAGGAGAGTTTGTGTTCACACTGGAATCTGAGGAGCAGACAGCAGCCAAAGCCACATCATGGTGAGTTTCTGAGGGTGTGACATGAGGTCTGAACCTGCCCTGGGGTTTAGTTTAGTTTTATCTCTGGCCTAGCTGCCTCAGTCCCTGAGCATGTCTTGGTGCCAACACTGGTGCTCTGCAGGTGAAAAAGTGTTTAGTTGGGACCCTGTCTGAGTTTGGAGGATTTTCTTGGCAATCTGCTCCCTGCCTTTGGCATTGCACCTTGGTTTTGGGCTGCCTTGGCTGCCAGGATGTGGCCAGCAGCATTACAGGTTAGAGAAACATACAGTCTGATTAAAGGGGCCATGGGGTTTTCGGGTGCTTTGTTTGAGGCACTTATTCGCACCAGGAGCGATCTGAGTCTTCACTGTATCTGCTGAGTTTGTTTTTTTCTGGCCATTTCTTGCTTCCCGGAGCTCGTCCTAATTATTATTTCCTCTTCCCTCTCTGAAGTTGGAAGATGCTTGCCCTTGCTGCTTGACAGAATCATGAAGTTAAAGTCTTGAGCCAGGAGAAGAATTTGGCATGCAAGGTGGGAACAGCTGGGATTAAAGGGAGAGCACGTATGAGTAGTGGCTCTGCTCTCCACCCAGTTCAGAGGTTAAGGTTTTTCAAAAAAGCAAAGAAAATGGGGGACCTTTAATTCACAACTTTGAAGACAAAAAGCCACCTTGAGCCGCCTTGCATGCTGGAGCCGTTGGGAGGCTGGAACTCTCTTTTCAAATACAGAAAAGAAACCAAAACCCCTACCCTGAAAGACTGCCTTTCAGGCAGGCATTACACAGCTCTCTTATATAATGCATGGAGGTCAAGGGTTGAGTAAAACAGAGAGACCAGGTAAATACATTAATTTGAAACCCAGGGATTAGGTGATTTAATCTATTTTGAGAAGCTGTAGAACATCTCTCCAATTACAAAGATGAAAATTGGGATGGGGACTGCTAGCTCCAGACCCAGCCCTGCAGCTTGACTTTGGGGCTGGGCTCCATTTCCACACTACTGCCACGGCCTCGAGTTTGAGTCACAAAATAACAGGGCTTTCCTGAGATTGTGTTAATCGGTTGAGGGAAAAGCCCTGTCTCCAGATGAATCTCAATGCACTGTGTCTGAGTGGTGCATTGAAACTTGTTTTTCATCCCAAGGCTGTCTTTCCTATTACCTTTCTGGCAATCAAATACTTATTTCCAAACAACTATTTAGAAGGAATGTTGCTTCTTGTTAAAGCTACGTGGATGCATGCAGTCAGGAAGAGCCATAAAGCAAGCAGTAGTACATGACACTCTCAGGAGCTGGGCTGGCCAAATCTCTAGAAATACAAGTCTGTTGCTTGTATTTTTTTGGTGTTTTCGTCTTCCTTTTTTGTTTTTTTTTTTTTCCTTCAAAGAAACATGCTAGATCCTTCCTCTGTTTAGTAACTGAATTAAACAGGTAATGGATTTGGTGGATTGGCTAGGCAGCTGTATGGGGCCTTAAATTAGCTGGGCTTGAAGTATTGATGGGTCTATCACTCAACAATCCAGGTGGGGTCATCACCAAGCAGGAAACAGAAATTCTTGCCCATACTGTTAAGCACTTGCCAAAATAAAACCCTAAAACCTTTTCTAATAGAATAGGGCATGCTATGGAAATACCCCCACAGATATCTATAAAAAGAGGTGGCTTCTGAGAGTTTTTCTCCATCCCATCCTGAATCCACATAGGAGAACCTGGAGCATCCTATATTTTAACCATATATATTAAGTTGGACTTTATGATTTGAAAGATCATTTCCAACCTAAACAATTCTAGGTCTGTGCGTGGCCAAAAAATTGCTCAGCTGCAGATACAGACAGGGAATTTCAGCTGTCCTTTATGAAGTGAATTTGTGGGAAGACAGAGGGTAAACATCAGGCTGATGTAGAGCTCATGGCCTAACCTCAATGATAATCTCTCAGCCAGGCATACTGGCATTTTCCACACTCTTACCCATCTTGTTGTGCACCCCCAAACTATCCCACTCCCCTCCATTTAGGAATAGGAGCCTCATAAATCCTTCCAGACCTGGATGCTTTATCAGGTTGCCCAGCTTCTTTCTACAAAACCACGTCGTGGGTGGCAGGGACCAACATCTGTGCGGGGGATATCCTGCTCGTGCTGCTCCCTGGCTGGCAGCTATCACCACTGGGAAGGCGGTTGTGGTTTCATAGCTTCATAGCTGTGAAATGAGGAAGGATGTTCTTCAGTGTGGTTTGCAATTACGGTGTAGAAAGTAACAAACACATTTCTGCATCCCACCTCAGATTCACTCTCCTGCAGCTGGGCCAAGATAAGGGGCAATGTATCAGAAAGCAAAACCCTAATGGTGAGCAAGTTATGAAAGTGATTGTAAAATCTTCCTGGGAATTTAAATACTGTTCTGTGCCCATGCGTGGATCTAGTTGTGTTTGTAAAGAGTGTTTGTATCAAACAGCACCTTGAATTAAAAACCCACCCAGCCTCCCTTTGTACACGTCCCAGAGCTGAAGAAGCTGTTTGCCATCTCAATATCATCTCAGTTTTATGCATACCTGTGTTCCTTTCCTTTAAAGCTCTTCCTGAGTTGCACTGTGGTGGATTTAGGAGGGGGAAAGAGCAGCAAGTAGCCTCAAAATCAGTGGGACCCCTGGAAATACACTGCAGGACTCTCTTCCTCCCACCCCACCCACACTTTTTTAATTTTTTTTTTTTTTTTTTTTTTACTTTTAGTGGTGTTTTTTGGAGTGCAGTGAGGTGAGTCTTCCTTAGACAGGGAGACATAGCTGGGAAGGGGATGATCTCTGCTGGTGGCCCCAACTGGGACATGCCATTCCCCTACTGGGAGCCCCTGCGGCCAAGGCCCTTCACCCCACACTGCTCGGCAGGTTTCGGCATGACTCACTAGAGCCTGGGACAAGGTGGGGTGTTTTCTTCCAGGTCAGGATTTAGTGGATTGGCAGAGGGCTGTGGGAATGCTTTTAAGGTGTCTTCTTGCATGTTTGGATTTTTTTTCTTTTTATTTCCCTGCAAGCAGTGTTAGGCTCTGCCTTTGCCTGGCTGCCAGAGAAGAACATCAAGCAGTTGCTTGAAACCCACCCTATACCTCTGCTAAGTGTCTTTGGTCCTGTTGTCCCCACCAGCTCCTCAGAACCATGCTTCAACTCCGAAGAGGTTAATGGTTTCACTCCTAGTGGGGGCCAGTAACATACCCTATTTCCACTCTCCTCATGGGGTGTATTAGTGATAAGAATCCACTCACATAGGTATTGCCATACTTGGAAGAATAATACCAGCAGAACAAGAGCATTGAAGGGACTGCATTTCTTTGTAACACATATCTAAGTCTTTTGAGAATCAGAGCTCCGAGGCTTATGGAGAAATAGATAACATGCAGTAATTAAAGGTGCATGCACTGAATTGTAAGAGGTTTTGCAGTAGATGGACACTCCATCATGCTGGTTGAGCTTCTCACCACAGGAGTCTGGGGTGGCCACAAGGATCTGCAGCTGAGCAGCCACTTGCATGCGAGAGATGCTTTGCACTTGTGTTCCTATTACTATTTAATGTGCATTAATCACTGCAGCTCCAGCTCTGCCGATACAGGGCTTACAGCCAGGCTATTGCCCGCCCAGTGCCAAGCCAGGCTGTGCCTTCCGGTACCCTGTCTGCTGCAGATTAACGATCTCATCCCACCAAGCTGGGCTAAACATGAGGTTTTGTGCCACTGGTTCCCATTGTAATTATGTATCTGCATGGGAGAGACCTGAGGGCAAACCGTCCTGGCACTCCATCAGCGCTCTCCTACGTGCACTTCTGGGAAGCGGAGGGACAGCCACACGTATGACCTGTTATTCTGGCCTCTCCTCAATCACATTGCAGCCTCAGGTGCATTTTTAGCTCCTCTGAAATATTTTGGGGGGTGTTTTTTCATTCAATCTTCCCCCCTCCCCCCGCCTTTTCCCCCTCCTTTGACATGTCCGAACCATTTCATCCCATTCTTAGTATTGACATAAAAATGCAGCTGGGAAAACATTGAAGCTGTTTCAACAACTGCCATGCTAAGAAGTAAAGTCAACCAGAAAGTGGTTATTACACTGAGAGCTTCCTCTTTAAATCAGCTGGGGGGAAGAACGAGAGTACTTGGTAATTAGATTCCCTCCCTCATCCTAATTGCATTCCAAATAAATCAGCTCTGAAGATCTGTTTCTTTTTAAGTTTTCCTGAATTTAGCCTTTGTCTGAGAATCTGGGAACACCAGAGCCGCAGTAAATACGATTAACCTATCGTTAATTACTGGGGTATTTTGGCTCTGCCCTGTGGATGCTCAGCCCGCAATGGTTAACCATCGGCCTCTTGGAATCCAGCCCCCTGCCAAACCCAGTGGAGAGCTGAGCCTGGTGAGCTGGTCCCTCATTACCCACATTGTTTAAGTAAAAGTGCAGGAGGCTTTATATTAACTTGGCACACACGAGAGTCTGATGTAAAAAATTAATGTTTCCTCAGCATGCCTTTTCATTTTGCCCTTCTCCCCCTGCCCCCTTTTGAGGATTGCTAAAAGCCTAGGGAATTTTAGTTTAGAAAATGCCTTTTATAAATGTCTCCTGTAGTTTCAGAGCCTCAGACCATGAATTCCTTTAAACTTTGACTAAACCATATGTATATGGTACATTTTCTTTTTTAGAAGTGAGGATGTTTGGTTAATGCATAATTATATGCTGGGTCTGCAGGCTGTGGATGGACATAGGGAGAAACCTGGGAGCCAAGAGAGGTGAAGACAAAGAAGAGCTCTGCTGAAGCCATGTAGGGTGTCCCTTTTCCCTTAACTGAAGCTGAGGCAGGTCTCCTTCAATGAGAGTCAAGTAATGAGGGCTTATTGGTGACCTTCTGCCAAAATCTTGTGCTGTTGAAACTCAGCAATTGCACAAGAAGCAGGGTGGTGACGTTCAGCAAGTCGTGCCACGCTGCAGGACTCCTGGTGAGGTCATAATAGATCTCAGCTCTCACTTTACCAGTGGTTCATGTCCAGTATTCCTGGTTACATCCAGGTTACATTCCAGGGTTACATCCCTGTGACATATGGCCTGGTGGTTTACGGGTAAATCAACGGTGGTGGTTTAAAAAAGCAAAGCCTTGGTGAACACAATGCGAATTCTGGATTGAAGGAGTTTGTCCTTCCCACTGCTTGATTGAAGCCCATATTTTGTGAAGCTTTATTGATATCACAGAATCCCAGCATGATATGGGGGGTGTTGGAAGGGACCTCTGGAGATCATCTACCCCAACTGCCTTGCTAAAGCAGGGTTGTGTTCAGGAAGGTTTTGAATCTCTCCAGAGAAGGGGACCCCACAGCTGCTCTAGTCAGCCTGTTCCAGCACTCTGGCACTCATGCAGCAAACGTCTTTCCTCACATGCATGTAGAACCCCATCAGCAGATTTGGCTCAACCCATGACAGGATTAAAAAGCTGGAGCAGAGCTTGTAAGGAGAAGCACCTGGTGGTGCTCCTGTGGTGAGAAGTTTCGACTTGTCTCAGTGCTCTCTGGATGTCATAAGAGGGTCCTCTGCACAGGGTGAGCTGTGTGTGTCAGGTTCCCAGTGCTGCCCAGCAACACTGTGATACCAGCCTTCAACCAGGGTCTGCACTGGCCAGTGCAGCCTTGTGCTTGAGCTGGCTTTGTTTCTTTGGCTGGACCTGGGAGGCAATGCCTGTGGTCTTTGTGTTTGGCTGTCTCAGAAGAAAACATCTATCTAGACACAAAAAAAGCTCCTGGACTGTCAAGAGGTGTGCTCAGATGTGCCAGCTTACTGCAGATGCTCAGCATGCTCTGGGTATAGGGAAGCAGGAGAAAACAGAGGACGTCCTTGTCAAGCTTGTGCAATATGAAGGCTTTCACAATGTACTTCCCATTGAACTTCACACATGTTCATGCTGAACCTTTGACAATGCTTCATCTTGACTTGCTCGCCTGTGTGACCACTTCGAGTTTTTCCTGATGAGGACTGGGTGTTCACCAGGGAGCTGCTCTGCTCCCTTTAAAGTCCCTTGACTTTAGAATCATAGCTCTTTGCAAGTACATGTTATCTCTTGAGGATCTCCCTGTGCCTACAGCATGGCATCTGCAATACATGTTCTATCACACCGTCTTTCTCCCACGTTCGCCTGAGGGGAAAGCTTAGCATGGACTATGCATTAGATTATTGGAAAGCCTCTATGGTCTCTGGTACTGTGGGCTTGATTTAGCCCTTCATCAATGCAAGAGAAATGTATTGGGTGTTAAGAGTGTGCAAGATTGTGCAGTGCTTTTTTGGAGGCATACCTTTAGAGGTGGGGACGTGGTTTATGCCAGTCTATTAATTGCAAGAAGGTGCATTGTTCTCTTATCCTGGCAGAAAGATATTTTTTCTTCCCCATACCTGACAATCTGTGTTTTTGGGAAAGGACTGTTTTAGTGCTGCAGTGGGCAGAAGACTTTAAATTTCTGACATGTTTATCTTGGGGGTTTGAAGTTTGTTAGAGGTCCTTAAGCATTTCTAAACTAACAGAAATTGCCAGACTGCATCTCTTGGGGACATCAGGTTCCCTTGTAAATGCCGAAGTGGAAGGAATGTTCAACCTCTCTGAGCAGCTTTGTACCACGACTAGTATTTCCCTCACGGAGTGAGTCAGGAATGAAACCATGACAGATTAATTCCTCTTTAACTTGGGGAAGTTACAATTCAATTCAACAAGGGCAAGTGCAGATTACTGCATTTGGAGAACAACCACCCCGTGTATAAGAGTTGTGGGCTGCCCAGAGAGGTTGTGGAGTTTCCACTTCTGGAGACATTCCGGAGACGTATGTGTTCCTGTGAGATTTACCCTATGTGATCCTGCTCTAGCAGGAGGGTTGGACTAGGTGGTCTTCAGAGGTCCCTTCCACTCCCTACCAAGTAGCAGGGAACCTTGCAGAAGCAAATGTGGTGACTGGACACCAAAACTCATCAGATTGCTGGATTTTGTCACTGAAATGGCCTCCCTAAGTACTTCTGCAAGGATTGTCATAGGGCTGGAGGGAGGTAGGCAGCAGGATTTGAGACTGGGGACCTCTGCAGCTGGTCCTGCCTATAATTGGTGTGGGTGAAAGAAGAAAGTGCAGCAGATGCTGGTACTACAGCAAGGCTGGACTAGCTTCTCTGGTCCCAGGTCCTTTTGTACCATTCACCCTTTTTCCTAGGCTTGGCTCCAGGCAAGAGATTCAACCCAGGGGATGCATTTTCTCCCTCGAGACACAAGGTTTTGCCTCTGATGCCACCAACCTTTGTGATCTCTCCCTTGGTAGGGTTGCATGACTTTGTACATGAAGGCACCACAGCCCTGGTCTATTTCCCCTCATCCAAATCATGCTCTTTCTCTGTGAAACCCCCAGAAGAAGTTATTCATTTTCTTGGCAAACCCACACTATGACTGACTAGACTGGTCTGAAAATGCCTGGTGGTGGCTGCAGCCTTGTGGGAGGTTGCTTCAGGATTACTTCTCCCAGGCAATGAATCACTTGCAAGGACAGTGTGACTTTGCACTGTTAAGTGTCTGTCCCACTA
This sequence comes from Tricholaema leucomelas, assembly GCA_013400475.1. Lineage (NCBI taxonomy): Eukaryota > Metazoa > Chordata > Aves > Piciformes > Lybiidae > Tricholaema lacrymosa > Tricholaema leucomelas. The sequence continues at coordinate 835,189 of WAAF01019709.1, forward strand.
TATACCCAGCCCCAGAGCGTCCTGGCTTGATCCAGGATGAGATTGGCAGTGATGGCTTAGAGAAAATATCTTGTTGCAGTGGTGTCTAGCAACAGGAAAAGGGGCAACGGGCACAGAAAGTTTTCTAAATATATGGAGAAATTTCTTCACTTTGAGAGTGCTGAAGCACTGGACCAGGCTGCCCAGAGAGGTGGTGAAGTCTCTTCTCTGGAGGCATTCAAAACGCACCTGGAGGCACTCCTGACTAACCCGCTCTAGGAGAATTTGCTTTAGGGGAAGACTTGGACTAGATGATCCCCAGAGGTTCTTTCCCAGCCCCTACTATGCTGGGATTCTGTAGCAAGGGCATGTTGAAATTGTTTTGGCAACTCCTTTCTCTTCCCTTATATTCCCATCTCTAGTATGGCATATTTCAGCTTTTGAGTAAGTCCAGCAGGAAGGATTGTGAAATCAGGACTCATCCATTGAAACACCATCTTTGACTCCTTTGGACCCTGAGCTGCTCTCATTAGTTCTGACTGGAGTGATTAAGGATAATGCCATTAGTCTACTGTTTAATAAATATTGAAATGTTTCAATATTTATTGGGAATGAGAAGGCATGTAAGGCATGTATTTTCTGACACACAGCAGAAGCATCTCCCACTGTGGTATGGCCCTCCAACTGTTGGGTGTCACCAGCAGTGCCCTCCTCTTTGAAACAAACAGAGGAGTGGGAATCTTGTGGCTGGTAATAGCAAGGCCATTATTTCAAGGATACAAATGTTTAATGTACAATGAGTCACGTACTGAATGTCCAAATAAGTGATGTTTTCTTCAGTTTTAGGTTCCTAGAGGCACAGAAAGTATTGGTCACTTTGACACAGAAAGCAGCCAGGCCAATTACACTGGCATGCTTCAAAAAGAGGAGATTTTATTTGATAAGGGAAAACTTGACAAAAGGGCCAGAAAGAACCCTGTGCTTCTTGGTTGCTGCTTTGAATTCAATTTGCCTCTGCTCCACATTAAAAAGGGCTGTGGGGCTTAGGGCTGTAACTGAGCACCTCTGAGCTAGCATTGGATCTCTGGAAGTGTGGGTGTGGAAAGGAGAGCGAGAAGGCATCTGTAAAGTTTTTCCTTTTTCCATAGGGAAAAAGTAAAAGAGAATGTGTGAGACCTGGGCTTCCCATCTGCAGCGTAGGGTACCACCAGCCCGGAGTAAAGCTGATCTGCTTCAGATGTGATGCTTGTGCTGGCTCGCCACATGCCTATGGAGGCAAGGGGCTGGCTGATGATCTTCCCCCCAACAGTGCCTTGTCAAAACCTCCCTGTGTCTTCAGCACAACAGGGGTTTGCCAGAAGGTTTCAGTACCCTATTTTAAAAATTGCTTTAAAACCTTTATTCATAAATGAGTTCATGTTAGAAGCCTTGCAAGATATTTTGAGAGCTTAGGACTGAAGGTTTGATTCTTCCTTTAGTGAAATTTTGGACAAAGCAATACCTCTATCATTTTAGCTGGGCAGGACCACTTAATGACTTGTGGTGCTACAGAAGACAATCAAACTTGGGTAATTTTAGCAATGGTAGAAAATCAGTCTTGTGCATGTTGTTCAACAGTTTCATCACTGGCCTGCATGAAAGGATGGGGTCTACCCTCAGCAAAAACTGGGAGGAGTGGCTGATACTCTGTCATTCAATGAGACCTGGACATCCTGGAGAGTTGGGCAGAGAGGAACCTCAAGATGTTCAACAAGGGCAAGTGTAGAGTCCTGCATCTAAGGGGAATAACCCTATGCACCAATACAGGTTAGGGAATGATTTGCTGCTATCCAGAGGAGGACCTGGGAGTCCTGGTGCATGAGAAGTTCATCATGAATCAACAAGGTGCCCTTGTGGCCAAAAATGCCAATGATATCCTGGGGTACTTTAAGAGTGTGTTTGAGGGAGGTTCTCCTTACCCTGTACTCTGCCCTAGTGAGGCCATGCCTGGAGTACTAGATCCAGTTCTGGGAAAGAAAGACAGGAACTACTGCAGAGAATCCAGCAGAGGCTACAAAGATGCTGAGGGGACTGGAGTATCTCTCTTGTGCCTGAGACATCAGTGGCTGTCTAGCCCACAGAAGACTGAGAAAGGATCTTATCAATGTTTATCAATATCTGAAAGGTGAGGGTCAAGAGGATGGGACTAGACTACTTTCATTGATGGCCACAATGGGCACAAACTAAACCCAGGAAGTTCCATATGAGCATGAGGAAAAGCTTCTTTCCTGTGAGAGTGCCAGAGCACCAGAACAGACTGCCCATAGAAGTTGTGCAGAGATTCAAAACCTATCTGGATGCAATCCTAGGCAACCTCCTTTGGGTGAACCTTCTCAAGCAAGGTCCGTTCCAATCTCATGCTGGGATTCTGTGACACGTGTGAGGTCTCAAGTCAAATGTTGCCCTAGCGAATTTCTAGTGTTGCAAGGAAAAAAACACCCAGGTTCTATCTACTTTACCAAGGGCTAAAATGAACTCTTATGGATATTTTATAAGAGTATTTGTTTTGTTTATAGCCTGGCATTAAGGATACTTTTTTCTTAATAAGCTCATGTCAGAGCTGCTGTAACTGTAGCCCGAAGGATATGTTTTGCAAAGATGAAAAATGAACATATTATTTACCTATCAATACCGTGCTGCGTTGATCAATGCAAACCAGCAGCTCTGCCCGCTCTCCTGCTCTCGCCATTCTGGGAGGCGGGTTGCCCTGTCTGGGCAGTGCTGGGACTTTATCTGTAATATGGAGCTTTCAACTGCCGGGCCGACAAAATGCCTCTCTGACAGCCAAGCCATTAATTACCATCATCTGAGCCTAATTCATTCATCCCTTTCCCTCTCATGCAGAGGGACAGGGAGGGCTGAGGGCACTTGGGGAAACGCAGGCATGATTCCATATTCGTTATGCGGCGAGCACTGCCTGCGACTTTGTTGGTTGCAGTGGCTTTAATTGAATTGGCTTGCCAATAAAGCTGTTGTCATTCAGTAAGTGAATTTGTTGTATTACTCGCACCACAGCTGCTGCATACAACCAGGCATTTCCTGAAGGCAAGCCAACCTTGCAGTACCCTGGCTGGAGATGGTATTTATGTCTTTCTCCAAAATTCATCCCTAACGTGCTGTGTGATATCCCGGGGGTGGGGGTGGGTGGTGGCGTTTCCCGCTGAGGAGAAAGGGGGTGTTACCTGTCTGAGCCTCTCTTACAGGAGTACCTCACAGCCCCAGAAAGTGGTGACTGGGTCCTGGTAATCCACTGGGATGTGAGACTGGCTGGTCAGCCCATGTGTTTTTTCACTTAAGGGGCTCTGACTTGCCATCTTGTTCTGGTTGTGATAAAGCATCATTGTTCCTCACGGGAAAAATAAATATGGAGTATGACAGATAATACTTTTTGTTAGTCAGGAGCTTAGAGTCTCGTTAAGAAGTCTAGCAATATTGATAAAATAAAGCAACATTAGTGGAGACATTTATTATAGCAGATGGAGGTTGCTGGGCCAAAAAATACTCCAACTTTCTGCAGTTTATAAAATATTAGGGAAGGAGTAGGGGGTCTGCTTGATTTATAGAGGCTGGAAAGTGATACTGAGCTGAAGGCAAGTATCCAGAGGTCTGGAAATGCATTGCTACTCATGTTTTAATCGTGGGATGAGCGTATAGTGATAGCCTAGAGAGTAGTGCATGAGGCAGCTCAGTGGTGGCCAAGACCAGTGCTTCTCGAGCAAACACCTCATCCTTCTTGTGGGGGAGTGGAGATGCAAAGCCTACATCTGAATGCTACCTCAGTCCCTTCTTGTCTGCCAGGTCAGAGCAAACCCCCATATTTTATCACCCCTGAAGGAGAAGTGGAACAGATATGGATCCATTTCAAGATGCTGTGGCTGAGTCTCAACTCTGATTGGGATGAATTACTTTTTCTTGGTGATACAGTGAGCTGGAGGAATTACCCCAAGAAAAAAGTTTCCTTCAGAGTTTGGTGTTGGGTGGTTGGTGTTTTTTTTTTTTTTTTTTTTTTTTTTTTTTTAATAACATCATAAAGAATTGTGTTGAAATCTGAGTTCATTCCATCAGATTCCTCTAGATTTATACTCGTGGATTTTTAATTCATCCACAGTATGCGTGGGTAAGTTATTTCTAATCCTGTACTCAAACTGGATCATGCTTAGCTGCATGCTGAATTGAAACTGCGGAAGCTGGAGTAATATTTTGGGTCTTGATCTCACTTGAGGTGAATCATAAACATAAAGAAATTATCTGGTGATTAGATGGTTAAACTACTACATGAATGCCTCTTTCTAGACATCCAATAAAAAGTAAACTTTGCCCCATATAGGCTTGTGTTATTTGAGTAGTAACCCTTGAAGAGAAGTCTAAAATTGATATTGGTAAAACTTTCCTTGACTTCAGTACCAGTGGATGTAGCTTGTGATGGAAACCCATCGCCTTCAGCGTTGGGGACCTCCTTGTACATATCCATGGAAGCTTTTAACAAAGACTGTGGTACCTATCTCCAGTCTAGGATGAGTCACTTTTTGTGTTAGTTTGGGAGCCAAAGCACATCAAGCGTAAAGCTTGGGGGCTTAAATATTTAGCTTATCTCTCTGCAGAGGATCAACTCTAAAAGCAAAATCATGATGGCAGATGTTCTACTGATGTCCATAAGACCTTGTTTTTTATTTTTTTTCCCTTCCATGCTGTTTCTTTGGATGCTTCCTAGACATTAAGGCACAGATCTACAGCTCTAGGAAACAACTGTGTGGTCCACAATATGAGATGGCCCGTTGAGCTGGATCACTGTCTGCTGGAGCTTCAGCTCAGTTAGGGACAAAGAGGGAAATAATGGTGAATAACCCATGATTTAGGTTGCTCTAAGTAACCCAATTTACCTTGAACGCTCTTCTTAGAGCAGTAACACTCAGTAAGTGGCTGTGTCAGTCAATTATAGACTTAGGGTAGCTGACAACATTTTCTCCTATCATCTCTTCCCACCACTCCCCAAGCCTCTGCCAGAGAAGGCAAGCCCAATAACAGCTAAGCACACATGAACCTCAACAAGCAGTGGCAAGCAGCCAAGGTAAAAGTTCAGGAGAACTTCACATTGTCTTTTCTTTTCCTTGGATATAACATTATGTATGCAGAAAGCAACTGCATTACTGTGGTGTTTTTTTTTTTTTAAAGGCCAAGCTGACAAGGGCTTTAGCATCCCCCCCACTATTATAAATATATTTTCAGTATTAAGAGCCACGTCGTTCTCAATTAGCAGCTAATAAAGTAGCTCTTCTCATTTAGAAGGGTTATATTTTTCTTAATTCTGCTGTGCCCTCCACATTCATGGTTTAAGAAAATTGTGCTGGCATGCTGACCTTCCATTGGACCAAGATTGCTGTATAGAAAACACAAATAAAGCATATTTTTTTGAGACTGAGATGAATGATTGGGAGAGCAATGATTCGGAGAAAGCTAGCTGAAGTGGAAGGGAGCTGAGCACCAAAATCAGAGCCTAGAAGCACCATAAATATAGGCTTGAGGCAGGCCAATATTTATTTTTCTTTCTCTATGGCAGACATTACTTTTGCCTTTAAGCTTAGTAGGTTTGGCAAAAGTTCATCTGGAAGCATCTTGGGAAGGGAAGAGGAATGTGGTGAATAAACGGTCTGATCACAAAACCTGGTTATAGCTATCGGAGAGGTCCTCACTGAAATCTGAAGTTCTTTGGTGCAACTTCAGCTTATTGACAGTACAAGCTTAACAACCTTTTTGTGTGCCAAGTTTGCGTCAAAGTAACCCCGGGGTGGGTGGGTGGGAAATCTAGTCCAGGTGTATGGGAGCTTTAGGAGTTGGGGGGCTCTGTGTGTGTGATTTCACTTTTTATTAAGGCTTACGAATACCTGAGCTGTAAAAATTAACTCGTGTCTCTCCAGCATGATACAGGGCACTGGTGGGATGTGAATCCTGGTGCCAACTGGTCTTCATGTCTCTGCTAGCCATGGGAGAGCTTGGATCCTCTGTGCCCAACCCTCGGCTGCCTCTTGAAGGTGTAATTAACTGCGTGGGCAGTAAAATGGCCCAGGGCTCCTTGTTCGTGTTTTGTGCAATTGGAACGTATCCTCCTTGTTCTGGTAAGGTGGCAAATAAAACCCTAGCAGGGCAGTGGTGAGTGTTGAGGAGGAGTTTTGAAATAGCATGAGAATGGGTTTTATTGCAGTATGCCACTTGCTGAAACTGCAGGGCTGTTGCAAAGAATCTATTAAGAGAAGGATTTTGTGAAGCTCTGTGGCTTTTTAAAGAGGTTTATGGCTTGGCTAGCAATTGTTTGCTGTGTGAAATTCTGGAGGTATGAGCCTTCATGGGGATACCTTGGCATAAGTGCTACCTTGTGTTGCAACAAATGTGGAGATATCTGCAGCTGAAGCTATGGGGCAAGATCCCAACCCTGCTGGAGTCGAGTGCCTACAAGGGGGATGCCAGCGCAGTCTGGGCTTCTCTGGGGTTGTTACATTGCTCTGCCTCAGGTTTCCTTAGCATGGGCGATTGCCACTCCTGACACTTGGGCTTGTGCTGTTCCACACTGGCAGAAAATGGGATATTTGCACCTTGCTCTGTACCACGTTAAGCGACATCTTTGCATCTAAACCAAGGACCTAGAGTCTTTTTTTTCTTAGAGTACTGCTGGAAGCAGGGTTTGGGACAGGAATGCTGTTTTGGGTGTGAGGCAGGGGTCTTTACTGCTGCAACTCTATTTGTGTCACAAGGGAGTTCTGATAGGTTCTGTGCTGTGCTCCCCAGAGGTCAGGATTAGATTCTCTTGGAGCTACTCTACCTGCCCTTGTGACTGTGATGCAGCTTGAATTTTAGTGGCCCAAACCACTCATGCTAAAGGGCAAAGATAAAAGCCAAGTATGCCTGGGAGGGGATCGTTTGAATCCTGTCTGTACTCTTTTCACAGCATCTTCATTGGCTTAGTGGTTTCAAATCTTGGTGTGTGCAAAGTTTTATCTGCTTTCCAAGGGGGTGCTGCAGGTGCTCTTGTGTTCTATTTGGAGGAGAAATCTAGGATAATTCATTTTTTGTGGCTGTTTTTGGGGAGTTTTGTTGTTTGGTTTTTTTTTGAGAAGCACATTGCAGAAAGCATCCCTGCTGCTCTTTTTTTTTTTTGTCTGCACCTTCCAAGTTTTTAAAATTTCATCAGGGAAGAGAAAAGTAAAAAAAAAACTTCCTAAAGGCAGTAGTTAGAGACTTGTGCTTGGTTTGAGTCTGCAGTGAGCTGTATGTTACCTTTGACTCTTGCAGTGCACATTTACATATTTCTGGGTACAAAGCACTTGTGCAGGAAGCATTGTTTAGATATACAGAACATCCTGATCGTTTTTTATCCCCATATTCAACAGATTTGTTGATTAGGAGATCCCACTATTGCTGATAACATCTAATCAAGTTACACAGTTGAGACCTGGGTTTTTTTGGAAGACATCTTGAGTTCATTCCAGTAATATACTGAGCCTGGTGCCCCACAGCTTGGTTTGGGACAACCCTCTTCAGAGTTGACATATGCCTTTCTCCAAGTGGTCTTTCTTGGGTGGATGTGAAGATCCAACGGGAGTTGTCTTCACATAGTTGTGCCCTGTGACAGTAGCTCTCTATTTGTATTTATATATAGATTATGCACTGAGGTCCTGATACAAAACTTCTTGAAGACAATGAAAGTTTTTCTACTGGCTTTACTGGGTGTTGCTTTAGTCCTTTGAGTGTTGAAAGTTCAATGAAATAAAAAGTCAGAACATGCAGATAAGATGCAGAAAGGCTGTGATTAGCCTTAGTCAAAAGAGGAGGGGAGGAAAAAAAACCACCATGCCAAACCCAGCAAAATGTGACACAGTTGCTTTTCTGAAGCTTTCTCTTGTGTTTATTCTAAGGCACTCACTCAATAGGGTTTCAGTATTACAAGGCTTTTTCACGGAGATTATGCTTGCTCTGAGCAACTACTTTTCAGGTGATCCAGTTGAATTTCTTCATATGCACACAGGAAGGGAAGACATTTAGTTTAAAGCAGCTGTCCTGTGTGGTATTCAGAATGATGGGAAATACCGTGGAGCTGGGAGTAAGACCAAACACGGTGCTTTACTGCAAACCTTTGCATGAGCCGGATGTTGCCTTTCTTAGTTCAGATTCCCCCCTGCAGCTGGATTTACTAATGCATTGTTACCTGCACAGGACACTTCTAGTGATTTTTACTGAAGTTGAGAGATGTTCTAGATTAACTGTGATTCTGGATTAACTGTGACATGATCAAAATCCAGCCTGTAACAACATTCACCCACAGAGCTAGGAATATTCTGCAAAATACAGACAGCATCGTTAAACTTACATTGCTGTGGAGCACAATGTGAGAGGGGAGGGATGTGAATTTCTCCAAGACCCCCAGTTAGGTGTGAACATACCCAGTCTGATTTAGCTCCATGCATGTTTGCCTGACTCGCTTCCATGCCACAGGGCTGAACAAGTGTGGACAAACCCTACCTACAGCTGCTGTCAAGCTTCTCCAGTTCATTTTTTTTCATGGGTTTGGCCAGGTGCTCAGGTGATAAGATTTGTCCTGCCCTGTTTTTGCAAAGGGATTTGGTGATTGCAAAACATGTCACATTATTGACTGGAAGTTGCTACCATCTGGTAGCTGTTTAGATGGTCTGGCACTAATGAGTAGGTAATCTCCAAGTTTCTAGGGGACAGCTGTCCCCTCCTGGTTTCTTCCTCACGATTGTACGCATCATTGTTGTACCAGACACTAATTGGCATTCTTATTTGCAAAGACAAGTTATGAATGGTTATAGATACACTTTCCACAAGATATGGATTGCAGTGTGTAGAAGGGCTAATAGGAGGAAAAACTCTCTTACCAGCAGCAATGTTGTGTGTTTTGTCTGCATAAAGGATTTCAGGCTTCCAGCAATCTTATACAATCCTTAAACACTCTCAAAAGAAGGAATCAAGGGATGTGAGCTGCTGTAGATGAAGCAAGACAAATGAAAAACACACTACTACTCCCCCTGGCTTATTTCCTAACCCTCCCACAAGCCAATAGGTGCCTGCTCCAAAGTGCCCTGTCTTGTAAATGCATGCCCAGAAAATGCAGCTTAAGAAAAAAAAGTAGTGCATATTCCGAGTGATGATCAGGTGGAAGCTGCTTAGAGGCAGAAGTATGTAATGGTGCCTGTGTTTGTGGTTGTGACGGGCTTGATGATGTTCAAAAATGTTATTTGAAATCATGAGAAGTTGGGTTCTGCACTTGGAGATATGGAGATAGGGAGATGATTGGTGCCACAGGGGACGACCACATGGTGGTGGGGAAATTGTTCTTGACAGTAAACCTTGCTCAAATAGAACCTGAGAATTGTCATGGTCTCCTAGTTCACAGAGGAAAGTGTGAGAGCTGTTCAATCCCCTCTCCTTACTGCAGTCCTTTACCTGCCCTCTTCCTATAGCCCCATCCATCTGCTTGTGGGGGTTATTGTGACCCTGTGTAAGTCTTGGGTTAGGTGGAGGATCTTTTACACAAGTGGAAGTCTCCAAGCATCATGTTTACTGAAAACTATGACACACCTTGGAGACAGAGTTGTCTGTAGCTTGTTTATATAGCAGAGCACATGGTCTGCTGTGGTGGAGCTCAGCTCCCCTGCAGGTCTCAGTTTCTAAGGGTAGAGTTTAGGCCACTTTCTTTTACCACAGACATCTCTGAGTGCAGCTATTAATCTGAGGCCTTGAGTAGTTTGTCTGGCTTTGGCTTCCTTTTTGGCAAGTCATTGGTGATTGCAGGCAGCTCTTCACTTGTGTGTGGTTCCACCTATCTTGCTCCTTATCCTATCTATACTGAATTCAGGCTCTTAAATCTGAGAGGAGTAGTAGTAGCTGTGGTAGTGATTTGTCTGAGTGTGCTTGTTTCCAGTTCAGCCTGCTGGAAATGACTTGTGGTAGCTCATCATCCTTGTATGTGCTGTGCTTTCTTTACTGAACAGCAGAACACAACATTAAATACAGTAATAATTATTTTTTACTAAAAAAAAATATAATTTAAAAGGATTGTTTTGGAACAGGCTGGGGGGGGTTGAAGGCGAACAGAAAGGTAGGCTTCATCATCATCAAGCCAGGTGTTTTATTAACACAATGGCTCGATCCATTAGGTGCTCTGCAGTGGTGTAAAGGTGCATGTGTGGGCCACAGATATGCACATGGAGCTGTAGCACTGAATCGCCTGTCATCTGGTACAGCTGGGGTGAAAGGGGAAGCTATTTACACAGATTATTGGAGAGCAGTAAATATTATTTCATGACATCACATCAAGATTAACTTAATCAAACTTGATATTATGAGGCAGAGTAATTTGCTTTTAGTCAAAGACACAATTAAAGAAGGTGCTCGAGGGTAAAGGAGAGTGCCTGCTTGGGAAGATTTTTATCACACAATGGGTGATGGGTTGAGAAGCTTATAACCATGATCTTAACTCCTTTGTGGAGTTTACAGCTATAGCCCTCCCAGTTTTAGCTGCTGCTGAGTTTTCAGGAAGGTTAGCACAGATTATAAAGGGTTTTTGGTAAGGGTTTTAGAAATGTTTTTTTTCCCAGGAGTGGAGCTTTGGCTTGAAGGGACAGCTCTCTTAATCTTTTAAATACATTTCTCATTTCAATGGTTTCTGGACTTTTTGCAAAGATTCTTTTGGTGAAACTCATCCAAAGAGAAGGTACAACCATTGATGCTTCCAAGGTGGACTGGGAGTTTGTCTGGCCTCAGTCATGCTGTGGGTCGAGACTTTGCCTTTTGTTGCCTGGATCTGTAGAAGATTAATGTTTTAATTTCTTACTGATGATGCTTTTCTCTTGGCCAACAGATCCGTGACTTCTAGAGCTGTTAAATAATATATTTTATTTGTTAGGAATGGGTTCACTTATTACTTAGGCAACTGCATCTCTGCCCTTGTGAGGTGGGATCTGGAATACTGGGTCTAGTTCTGGGCTCCCCAGTTCAAAAGAGATGGAGGACTGCTGCATAGCCCAAACAGGGCTATAAGGATGAGGGGACTAGAGCAGTTCTCTGAAGAAAGGCTGAGAAACCTGGGACTGTTTAGCCTGGACAAAAGAGAGATGGGATCTTATCAATATTTAAATGGTGTTAAGAGGATGAGCCCAGTTTCTTTTTAATGGTTCCCAGTGATAGAGCAATGGGCACAGGCTGGAATACAGGAAGTTACACATAAACTTAAGGAAAAACTTCTTTCCTGTGAGGATGCTGAAGCACTGGAACAGGCTCCCCAGAGGTTGTGGAGTTTCCTTCTCTGGAGGCCTTCAAAACCCACCTTGATGTGATGCTGTGTAACCTTCTTAAAGTGAACCTGCTTTAGCAGGGGTGTTGGAATAGATGATCCCCAGAGGCCCCTTCTATGCCTACAACTGTCTTGAGCTCCCTGATGTATCTGTAGCATATGAAGATGTAGCACTCTTTCCAGTGCTTTAAGTGAGAGCTCAGTGCATATTCACTGAAAGAATAGCTTCCTTGTTTATAGCCTTTAGAGCTGGCTGTGACATGATGACTCTTACACAGCTTCTTAAGCAATTTCTCCCCTATTTTTACAGAAAAGAAAAAGCTGACCCATTTGGACAGTCCCTAGGTAAGTCCCTGCTCAGTTGGGGGAGCTTAAATTGGAAAATCTTTGACAAGTCTGAACTGCATCCTCTCTTTGTGCAAAGCGCGTCTTCCTTGGTTCTCAACACTGTTAACACTGACTAGAGCAGCTGGGAAAGGTTAAAGACATGTTCAGCGCATTCCAGGATTAGGCCCATTGTTTAAGTAATAACACTCAATCTCACCAGCCCATGTCTTTTTATTTTCCTTCCAGTCTTTCTACATGAAAGATGCAAGAGCTTTGTTTTTCTGTTGCTCTTTCCCTGTCCTTGCCTTCCTGGTGCTTTCATAACCTGCTGTGCAGGGTTATGTGGCTCCTCTCCACACAGAGCAGAATCTGAGCCAGGATACTATTAAAGTATTGACTTTTATTTAAATTTACTTTTAAGTAGCTTAATTACTGTCATATTTGTTTGGTTCAGGTGATGCAAAATGTTGGTTCATCAGCGACTACCTGTGGGATGCTCAGGCATTCTGGATGTTATCTGTTCCTTATTTCAATGCATGGGTAATGCAAGCATCTGCTGCTACTCAACAAGTGATGCTCTATTGACCATTTCTGACAGCTTCCACCTGTTTGTGTTTGCATGAGCAAGTTTGAAGTGCCTGGCCATGGAAGGCACAGCCCTAGCACTGGTTTGTAGCCACAGCTTTTTCCTCACTAGCTGTTTTGTATGCCCAGTGATCACTGATTTGCAGTAAGGACAATGGCTTCTTTTAAGGGCTGGTCTCCTCTTAAACATTGTGCATTTTAGTCCAACTTTGCCAGGCATGATTACTCTAGGATTGTCTTCCAGTTTTTAAAATAGGTACTTGCAGCCTTTTCTCCATCTTAAGATGAAGATGATTGTATGTAGAGAGTTATTAGATCTTCATGCTAATATTCAAGCAGCAATACATCTTCAATAGTAAAAAGACAATGATGAAGCAGAGACTCAGACATCCATACAGCACTGGCCAGGGGGGTCCACTAGAACCTTGAAGGCTGAGAACACCAAGCAAATGCACTGTGTCCTGTGTGCAGTTATTAAAACACAGCACATGTGCTACATCTTGTTTCCCCTGGTCTTCATTATTTAAGCTGCTCTACACTGGGGAGGAATAATCTCTTCTCTAGTGAAGATAAGGGAAAATCATTCTGGCATTACTCACTCCTGAGCTGTTCTCTTTGGCAATTCAATGCCTCCCAGGTCAGGGGGTATGTAAGAATTTCCTCTGAGGACAAGTCTGCAGCTTGAAGAGGGGATAGAGCCTGGACCTTTGTTTTGGGAAGGTCCTTCTCTGACAGACCTTTCTCACTCTTGGCGGCTGTATGTCCCTGTTTTGTTTGGCAGGATATTTAAACTATCCACTGAAGGTTTAATGTTACACTAAACTTTTTACATAAAGAAATATATGCTGTTTTCATATTTCCAGAGCATTCTTTAATCCTGTAATATTCTGACTCAACATTGTATGTCCTGTATTCCCAGTACTTAACAAGTAAACTTGCTGCAGAAATTAAGTTTTCTGTAGGTAGCTTCCTCTTTCCTACTGCTATAGGAGACCTTTGCTACAGCAGTTACTTGAACTCCTGGAATCATAGAGCGGTTTGGGCTGGAAGGGACCTTTTAAAGATCTAGTCCAACTACATTACAGGGACATCTTCAACTAGAGATCTGGACAGGTTAGATCGATGGGCTGAGGCCAGTGGGATGAGGTTTAACAAGACTAGGTGCCAGGTCCTTCACTTTGGTCATAAGAACCTTAAGCAACACTGCAGGATTGGGACAGAGTGGCTGTAAAGCAGCCTGGTGGCAAATGATCTAGGGATGCTGATGGATGGCCAGCTGAACATGAGCCAGCAGTATGCCCAGGAGGTCAAGAAGACCAACAGCATTGTGGCCTGTATCAAAAACAGTGTGTCCAGCGGAAGGAGGCAAATAATAGTGTCCCTGTACTCAGTCCTTGTGAGGCCACATCTTGAGTGGCCCTGAACCCACAGTTCAGGGTGCCACAGTGGAAAAGACATTGATGTCTTGCAGGGTGTCCAGAGAAGAACAAGGAGGCCGGTGAGTGGTTTGGAGTGCATGCCATATGAGGAGTGGCTGAGGGAACTGGGGTGGTTTAGTCTGGAGAAGAGAAGAGAAGGCTAAGGAAGCAGATCTTATTGCTCTCTATAACTACCTTAAAGGAGGTCGTAATGAGGCCTACGCCGGATTCTTCTCCCACGTAACTGGTGAGGGGATGAGAGGAAATGGGCTTAAGTTGTGCCAGGGGAAGCTTAGACTGGATATTATGAACAATTTCTTTACTGAAAGAGTGGTGAGGCATTGGAACAGGCTGCCCAGGGAGGTGGTGGAGTCGTCTTCCCTGGAGGTATTCAAGAAGTGTGTAGATGTGGCACTTCAGGGTATAGTTTAGTGGTCATGGTAGTTGGGTTACAGTTGAACTTGATGATATGTTTAAGTGGGTCTTGCCAACCTTAATGATTCTGTGGTTCTGTGATCTGGTTGCTTGGAGCCTTGTCCAGCCTGACCTGGAATGTTTCAAGGGATGGAGGTTCTATTATCTCTCTGGGCAACTTCTGCCAGTGTTTTGCTACCCTCAACATAAAAAAATGTCTTCCTTCTATCTAGTCTAAATCTCCCCTCTATTAGTTTTAAATTATCTCCCCTTGTCCTGTTGCAGCTGGCCCTGATAAAAGACCTGTCCCTATATAAGTATTCAAAGGCAACAACAAGGTCTCTACCGAGCCTTCTCTGGGTTGAACAACTCCAATCCTCAGCCTTTCTTCATAGCAGAGGTTTTTCAGCGACCTCCTTTGGACCATATCTTGTCTTTACTGAGGACTCTGGACCTGGATGGAGCACTGCAGGTTAGGCCTTGCCAAAGGAGAGGGGCAGAATCACCTTCCTCAGTCTCTGCCAAAACTCTTGCAGCTTCTGGAAGTTTCTGCCAGGTGGCTGGAGGATGAAGCGGGGCGTTGTAGGTTTAGGGTTAATTGGCATAACAATAGAATCCTCTAGAGACTAGAAAGTCTTGGAGAGAGGCACAAGATATTGTAATCTGTTATTCTATTGCTGTATCTCCCTACATAAGGAGCAGACTGTCCAGTCTCTCTTCCAAGCATGCAGTTGCCCCTATCACTTTGGTCTGTGTGGCAGTAGACCTTGACTGGCAAGCGATCCTCTAGCTGCTCAGCTGAGGCCTAACAGGCCTGCTCTGGGGGAGGGCAAGGAGGCCTATTGCACCTGTGCGGCAGGGAGAAGCTTGCTGGGTGAGACTTACTGAGGCCTGCCTTGAGGCTTAGCCAGGAGGGCCAGGCCAGGATTGATTCTGAACGCATATTTATGCTTATACCTTGGTACCTTTAGTATTTTAAACCGTCTCTGTAAACAGTAGATCTGTTTAACCTCTAATTCTGCATGAGGATTTTTATTTAGTTCTTTGGGGTAAACTCCTTCCGTCCTCAGTCAAGAGCTGTTTCCAGCTAAAACCAAGATGAGGGTGACACCCGCATTTTCCTTACCAAGGCTGAATTTTTTAGGTTGTCCTTCTCAGCATTTGGCTGTACTTATTTTGCTCAGCCGACTGCCACCTGATCTGGGCTCAGCCTGCATTAAAGGAGAACATGGCAACTGAGTGACCTGATTGCAGGTCTGGAGATCTTTTAATTATTACCTGATTGAATCTGAAGTGATAATCCTGCTTAGATCATGTTCCCTTTATATCATGAATAGCCTTAACAGTAGCTGCATCTGTGTTTAAACACCTGATTTGTTATGGAAGAAGAAAAAAATCTGGTCAATTGTTTCCTTTGAATCTTAATTCTTTTGAGCTCAGGAACATCTGAGTAACTGTTTTAATGAGATGACTTCTGGTGAAATGCAGGTAAGATCTTAAAGGCTTTAATTGCTCTCGTGAGAAGTCATACTATTTTAAATCCCAATATCTGTGTCCAAAGGGGTGCAAAGCCGTTGGGAGCTGGGGAAGGGAGTACCTCCAGGGATGACTGGGGAAGCAAGTAGAGAAAGCAAATACAATGGGTGTTCCTCATGCAGTATGGTTTAATATTTCTGCTTTGAGATCACTCTGATCAGCATTTTGTGGAGATCTCAGTTAACAGGACAAGTGTGGGGAGAGCAAGATCTCAACCTGGGGAAAAGTAAAGCAATTCAAACGGAAGCACTTTGCTTCTGGTTCAGCTTGTTTCAACAGGGTTTACCTGTGGGTAAGGCATTTGTTGGAGATGTTGGCTTAATTCTTGATTTTAATTGAGGGTTGTGACATTGAGAAGTTTTAATCCAAGGTCCAAACCCTGGCGTATAGCTTATTCCATGAGAGGATTGTACAGATAAGTTCATTAATGTTTGCAAGATACTTAGGACCCACTTAAACATATCAGCAAGTTTAGAGTGTTATTACTGCATGGACTTTGATTAAATTCCTTTGTGTTGGATCTCATCTGAAACACTTTCATCAAAAGCTTGTGCTCTTTTAGGAGTTTTTGTTTGTTTGTTCTATGTTGATTTCCATTCAAAGTTTGGAAAATCAGAGCCAGCTCTCCTAGCTGTTTAGAAGTGTTCAAAGCTTTTTCCAGGTTTGTTTCTTTAGGTTTGTAAACTTGAGCTGTAGAGGGTATTTTCGAGCCTCAATTTTGCCTTGGGCAGCTCTGTAGGTCTCTGCCTGTGCAGACCTGGTGAGCTCAGGTTCAGGCTGCTTCCTATGGGAGTATGGGAATTATTTAGTGGGGTTTTTAGAGGAAAGATTAGGACAAATTCAAGCCAAAATACTTTGGCTATGGCTAGGCTGGAACTGGAAAATGCTTGCATGATGGAGGAACATTTACAATTCGATATAATCCTAGACCCCAGGCATGAAACTCAGCTTGACCTTTCCTGTTGGGTGCTTTTGTGCAATGCTACTGGACACTTAGCAAAGAGAAAGGAAGTGGAGGAAGGATAACGGTTCAACCATATGTCAGTGTTGGGACGTAAAGTGACAGGGAGAGGAAGGGCTGAGACGTGCAGAGAGTCACTGGGTAAAATAAAAAGGGAACTGGGGGGCTCAGGGGACTGTCTTGCTTGCTGGAGGCTGACAGTTCAAATGCAGTTTATAGATGCAGTGACCAAAAATTATTGTTGTGCAATAGATGATTTGCTTCCTGTGTCCAAAGAGCTTCACTCTTCCTGCCTGATCACTGGTCATAAAAGAACTTACCACAACTGGTCCCCATTGGTAAATTAAAGGAGGAGCTAATGGCTCTGGAGGTGGCTTGTCCCTGAGAGCCAGCTCCTTAGGGAAGGTCAGGAGTCTGTAGCAGGCCTGTGTAGGAAAACTTCCAAGCTCTTGTGAGAAAAATACTGACTTAGGTACTTTTCAAACAAACAAAACCTCTTTCTTGCCCTCTTCCTAATACAGAACTAAGGACTTTGAACTTTTTCCCCTCTTCCCCAGTTTGCTTTGAAAGAGCAGCAAATTGCCACAAAGTTTGTTATTTAAACAAAGCAATCCTGGTACTTCACAATGCTGACTGTCACCTCCAAGCACAAGGCTGCATCCCAAAGAATTAGGAGGTGGGACCCAGGCACCTAAAGCAAGTTGAAATGCTTTTGAAAGCTCCTGAGCACTCTCGTTTGCTAGCAAATGTCTGTGTCTAATAGCAACCTGTCAAGAACTTGCATTGTGGCTTTCTACGGGTTTTGTGGGACCATGGGATGAGAATGAGATATGAACCCATGGGAAGTTGTCTTCTGTGATGGGCAGCATGTGCAGGCTGCAATGGGTGGCTCTGAGAGCAATTTGTCTAGTGAAGACTCCAGGAATGGTAATTGTGATGTGCAGGAGAGTAAGAGTGCAGGCTGGAACTGGGGTTTGTACCAATGCATCAGAAAACAGTGCTGAGATGGAGACTGGGTTGACCCCAATGATGGTTGAGACATCTCTTTTATCTCCCAAAGGGTTGTACTTTAGCTTCTCATTCAGCTTTCTCAGTGAAAGCTGAGAAAGAGCTGGTAGTCTGACTAAAAAAGCTGCTGGCTGGCTCCAGCATAACTCTGTCAGTCTGAACACTGTTGTCAGAGGCTGGGGACTGAGCTGCACCACAGCAGCCTCCTCAACCAGAAGATGCTGGGAGAAGTGAATGTTTTTTCAAACAGATTTGCAGTGCAAATTTATCTTTTTCTCGCCAGGAATAGAGCTTCTGGCTCTGTGCTCATTTACCTCAGACTTGCATTAAGTTGAGAGGACTTTTTTTTTTTTTTTAGTTTCATGGCTCTGGTCTTGCATTTGAGCCAGCAAAATGCACCAACAGTGTGACATTAATTCTCTTACAGTGGCGTAGAAGCACGCCTGAAAATAGATGCCAATTTAAAAGTGATATTTCAGGGCTTGCTTAATGCCAAATCAGACCTTTGGCCATTTATAGTATCTGTGTTTCTGGCAGAGACCGGCTTCTGATGCTTCATCTCAAGATCTGGTGTTCAGTCAAGTGGGGCTTAAGGAAATGTATTTTTTAAATGGAGGCAGAAAGATTAAAAAAAACCCTAAAGCTCCCTTGCACAGCACTTCTCCCCCATCCTACAAGAGAATGCAATCTCAGATGGTTTTGAAGTCATCTTTGCCAGTGAGTACTTACTGCCCATATTCCAAGGGAATGGAATAAAGTTAACACAAATATGTAAAAGCTCGTAACTATGTAACTGGAAATATGTAAGCCAGAAGCAGGTTGATTTATGAGAAAAAAACTTAAGCTTTTAGTCATTTGGAACAGAACTTTTTGTTACAATTTTATTTCAGCCTGTTCAGTAGTTGCCTGCAATTTGCTGAGATGCAACAGGACACCCTACAGTAGCTTTATTTTCCTTAGCAAATCCCAAGAGTTGCAGCTCTTAGTATTTCTCTTGGCTTATTTGCAGGGCTGATCCACTGATCTCATCTCCCTTGATTAATTTTTAGTCATATGTATGGATCTGCTCATGAGAATCACTCCCTGAGCCTCTCACCTGCAATGCAAGAAGATCCTGTCATGCTCCATGTCTTTGATGGAACATTCCTTTCGTCTGAACACTTGGGAAGATGCCCTTGTAAAGCTTATTTCAAGTAGAGCTTTTCATTTCAGAATTTAATTTAATACATCATATGATAGTTTATATTCTAACACAAAAGTGGCATCTTGGGACAGAAGTGTGCAATGGGTCAAACAATTTTTGATCATTTTAAGTGAGGGTGAGAATTGTTACCAAAAACTGAAACTGAGGAACAGAGAAGCAAAGTGATGAGTCCAAGACCTTGAGTTACTGCCAAAAATGAGACTGAGTTTTCTTTGTAACTGGCTTGTGTCTGAGGAACCAACCCTTGTAGGAACTACATATCAAGACCAGTCTTTCCAACAAGTGAAAAACGGTGTGTTTCTGAGAATAAATCAGCCTCCTGGGAGGAAGGGAGGTGTTCATGTGCATGCACCCTGCCCCAGCAACACACTCTTGTATTGGAGAGGTTTAAAGCTGTCTCTGCTATGGGAAGGCTGCTGGTGGCTGTTGATGTCCCTGGACAGGGACAGAGAACAGGGCAGGACCCTGTAGTTCCTTCTTCTAACCACCACACCGCAACTGAGACAAGGCAGGCACAGTCCCTTCCCAAATTTTCTTTGTCTCTTTCTAAATTCAGATTAGAGTCAGGTAGGAGTGTGGTGTTTGTGGTTTTTGTTTTGTTTTAATTTTTCTTTTTATGTTTTTGGTTTGCTGTTGAAAGCACCAGCAGAAGTCTAACGTGTCATGCAAATGGTTAAAGGCTTTTACAGATTCACTCAGAACTACCTTCTTGCCTAAGAATGGGAAAAGATAGATGGTGCAGGTTCTTGGTCTGGATGCAAGAGGCTCACCTGTCATTAGAAGCAATACTGACCTGTAATGAGGAGACCTTTAATTGGTTGTCTGTCAGGATACTTTCATTATGAATTAATTTCTGCTGAAACTGTGAAATTCTGGGCTTATGTGTGTCTCCCTCCAGAGATCCCAGTTTGGGCATGTAGACTGTATTTTAGTGATTTTAAGGATAAAGCTTTTTCTTAGAATTATATATTGGTTGGTAAAGGCCTTTAAGATCAAGTCCAACTGCTAACCCAGTATTGCCAAGGCACCATTAAACCATGTTCCTCAGCACTAATTCTACAAGTCTTTTGAATACCTCTAGGGATGGTGACACCAAACACTTCCCTGGGCAGCCTATCCCAGAGCTTGTCAATCCTTTTGGGTAAGAAGTTTTTTTGCTAATATCCAGAGTAAACTTCCCCAGGTGCAATCTATTGTGTGATGCTACTGCTGTAATTCAGGCAGAGGTGGCTTCACCCACTAAAGCCAGCTAGAGGGATATTTTGGGTTGCTCACTGTATCCTCCTTCCCTGCAGCCAGTGTGTCTCAAGGGAGAAAAAATGGGGAACAAATTTGGTGGTGCTAGGTTTATCAGAAGGCTTCCTCATTTTTCCAAATAACTCTGTTCTGCTGTTGCCAAGCTTTTGGGATTTTAGGACAGCTCTGGACACTGATTCATGTCTGTAACAGATTTGCTCCGGGTAGGCAAGCATCATTCATAAAGACCCAGGAACTTCCTGCTTCACAACCAAACTGGCACTGGCAACATCCCTGTGGAAAGAATGTTGGAAGGAGGTGGGGGAGACTTTGGAGGCACAGGGACATGAATGAACCTATTGGTGCCTGCTTCTGGCACCTTTCTGCTCTGGCATAGTTGGTCTTCTTGATATCTTGGTGATTGTTCACTGCCTTGATAATGATCTGCACCAGGGTCTGAAGGATGCTTGAGCTTTGCCAATGCAGAACTGCTTCAGAGGATGCTAAAAGCAGCATGGGGATCAAGGGAGGATTGGCAGTCACTGGTTGCATCCTGCTTAAGATCCTTATGAGCAATGCTGCCCATCCCCAAGGCTTTTTAGCTGCTGTACTCTTGTTGAGACATGACAAGGTTATGTCAGCATCTATTGATCACTGCTGGGGAAGAGCTGTGCAAGAGGTTGGGGATTTGTCTCTTTCTACTAGGTGGGTTAGCTCACTGTCTCACTGCAGAATGCTTGGGCACCTCAAATGTTGCTGCTTGTGAAACTTGGGCATTTCTGAGACAGGTCCTTTCCACACTACACCCAAAGGTTCTCAAATTTGCTGTAATGACTGCTGTACCAACCCACTGGTGCTGGTGACTGCTGGAGGCAGGCAAGTGAGCTGAAGAGCAGGCACCTTCTGGGTCCTTTTTCTTTCTAAGACCACAGGAGTTTGTGCCCATGGAGGCTGGCTAGAAAGGCCACGTACTGCACAGGGGCAGACATAGTCATGGTTATCCTGACATCAGTGAGGTTTCAATGAGGTGTCAACTTTCTTGCATGGTCCATGTTTGAGGCCACCAACTTGTCATTGTTTGGGGAAGGCATGCACGAAAAGGTGCTAGAAAGTCTTCTTAACAGGAGAAGAATATTTTTATTGACACTTTCTTTTTGGAAATGTCCTAAGGATTAGGAGCAGATTTTTCAGGAGATTGAGAAATAATTTAGTTGTTGTAGCAAATCAAATCTGCTGAAATTAAAAAAATTAAAAATGCATCGACTTTTTCATCTAAGTCCCATGACTCCTGGTGCTGGGGCTATAGGAAAGTACTCATTGGTTTGTACTGGTGTGTGCAGGGGTCGCTGTGGCTCTCCATCACATCTTTCCCTGTTGCTGGTGGATTTCCTGGACCTCAGGACATTTTGGTAGCTGATGGTACTTGCAGCATTGCCTGCCAGAGACCCATTACGTTCACTTAATTTTGGGAAGGGACATGGATAATGCCTCCCAAATCATGCTGAGCCAGGCAGTGCATATCACATGACTGACACAGGTCACTGTAGGCAATGCTGGAGCCTGGGAATAAATCACAGAGCACGTGGAAGGGGGAGCAAGGCACGAAAAATAACCCCAAACAAAACAACCAAACAAGCTCGGAGATGATGTGAGGGGAGGAAGAGCAAAGATTCTCAAGCCTCTTCCTGAACCTTAGTTGTTCATCCTCTGCTGTCTTAAAAGCCTCATTTACAGAGATGGAGGGGCTCACAGTGCTCTACCATGAGTTTATACGTGCCTGAGCATGGTGATTTCCAGCCTCTGCACCAATAGGTGCAACCTCCAGGTCCTCCATTAAGTGCTTTTTCCAAACCCACCTGGATGCTGTTCTGGGTGAACCTGCCCTGGCTGTAGGGCTGGACTAGATGATCGTCAGAGGTCCTTTCCTATCATTCAGTGATGCTGTGACACACGGTGCCAGAGAATTTGCACTTAATCACACTCCACTGAAATACTCTGCAAAGGCATGTGCAGTAAAGGTGCTGACCCTCACAGTATCACAGTATCGCCAAGGCTGGAAGAGTCTTCATAGATCATCAAGTCCAACCCTTCACCTCAGAGCTCAAGGCTAGACCATGGCACCAAGTGCCACGTCCAATCCTGCCTTGAACAGCTCCAGGGACGGCGACTTCACCACCTCCCTGGGCAGCCCATTCCAGTAGCCAATGTCTCTCTCAGTGAAGAACTTTCTCCTCACCTCAAGCCTAAATTTCCCCTGGCGTAGCTTGAGGCTGTGTCCTCCTGTTCTGGTGCTGGCTGCCTGAGAGAAGAGAGCAACCTCCTCCTGGCTACAACCACCCCTCAGGTAGTTGTAGACAGCAATAAGGTCTCCCCTGAGCCTCCTCTTCCCGAGGCTAAACAATCCCAGCTCCCTGAGTCTGACCCTGAGTCCACCCACTTCTGTCCTGGGGAGGACAATAAAGGGGAAGGCACCTGGTAGATAATTACATATGTTCCCAATCCTGAGCAGCACTTTAGTGGAATTGTGGGAAACAAATCTGCTCCAGAGGTGAGAGATGGGACCTTGGAGTTTGAACCTCTATCTGTGTATTTTTATCTTATTTTCATCTCTCTCTCTCTGTATGTATGCGTATATACACCTCCTATAAATTCCCATCCTGTGCCCAGAGGCTTTATAAGATGACTGAACCTCATGTACATAACCTCTGAAAATAACTTTTTTTTTCCCTGGGGCTCATCTGTTTCAAAAAGTTTCACTTCTACCTTGCTTTTTTTCATTTCCCCTTTACCTCCCCACTTGGTGCTTTTTCTGTCCCTTTTTAGTGCCTGGCTGGGTTAACAGAGCCCAGTCAATAACCGGGGAGCAATGCTGAAGGCGTCACAAGGCAGCTCACCCTTAACAACTCAGACCAGGAGAGGTGCAATGCAC
Organism: Tricholaema leucomelas; assembly: GCA_013400475.1. NCBI lineage: Eukaryota > Metazoa > Chordata > Aves > Piciformes > Lybiidae > Tricholaema lacrymosa > Tricholaema leucomelas. The sequence continues at coordinate 858,130 of WAAF01019709.1, forward strand.
AAAGGGAACGAAGTTCTTTTGTGACAGGATATCAGTGCTCTCTGTACAAATTTTTTAGTTTTTACTAGTCTGTAGTTGAAAGAAAAAGTTTCATGTTTGAGATATTAAAACAGTTCACAGTTCAGGTGTGTGTTTTCCTGGCTGTTTTAATCAGAAAAACTAATGGGCATTTGATCAGTTGGAAATATAGTATTGGCAAAGCTTTGTAAAATTTAGTTGTTATTTAGCAAAGTGGAAACACAAAATATTGTATTATTTGCTTCTTAGTTGAAATTCATGGTTTTTTTTTCCCAGTACTTGTGGAAATTGATTTAGAAACTCTCAGTGTATTCAATTAAATTGCTTCCTCTATTAATTCAAAGCAGAGATACTTAAAGATTATTTTTTTTTTTTCGTGTGTGTGACTAAGTTAAATCTCTGTCACTTAGAGGGTAAACCAGGAATTACTATTTTGCTTTTAATGTATTTTCATGCGCAAAGATAAACAAAAAAGATTTCTACTTTCTGTTTTTAATCACTGTGTTTCTCACTGTAATGTGTGATTGTAGGACTCGGGAAGAAAGACACAACCTGTTAAACAATCTCCTTCCATATCTGTACTAAAGCATAAATACTATATTTGGTTTATTGCATAGAGATAAGTTGTCTAGATCCTTGGGTTAAAACACAAAGCCCCCAGAGCAAAATCTCCACAAAAGGCATAAACCCAAACGCAGCACCCAAACAAAAACTTAGAAAAAACCCATGGGAAGGTAAAACCCCTAGAGGAGGGAGGAAAAACAAAAGCGATTAGTTAAAGTCCTGCCTTGCCACTGTTTGCCTTGCAAAGAGAGAGGCTGATTTAAAGGAGGAGGGGAAGGAGAGGGGAAAAAAAAAAGAAATCGGTGGATTAATGTGAACTTTAATACTGAAGCAGTGTGTGTTTACTGCTGGTGACCACAAGACATAAATCTTGTGAGCACAATGTACAATGCGAGGCAGCCCCCAGGTTTTTTTTTTCCTCCTTCTTTTTTTTTCTCTCTCTTTTTTTTTTCTTTTTTTTTTTTTTCCTCCAGCCTCAATGGGTGTGCAAGCGTGTGTTAAGTGCCGTTGAAAAATAGTGACCTTTAATAAAGGATCGTATCCTGAGACTATTTTCCCAGACACACAGTGACCTTTCAAACCAGACTGGGGTGAGGGGGTGTGGGGTTTGGACTTTGAACCGGCCAGTTCCCGCTGCGTGCCTCTGTTTGCCAGGCTACTTTTTATTGTGTGGCCGGGGAGCGCTGGCTATGCAAAGCAGGCTGAGCTGCCAGCCTCAACCTTTGCAAATCAATTTGTCTGCACCCGAGTGAAAGATGCTGCGGCGGGGACAGGCTGTGTTGCTTTGTACCATTGGCGCTTGTGGCACTCCTGGTGAGCCCCCTACCCAAACACCATGTGCTTCTGGTTTTATTTTTTTATCCTATTTCGGTCTAATTTTAATTTAATTTTCTCATTCTGTAACCCTGGAGGGATAGCCATGGGAAAGGGGGGTTCCATTCTCCAGCATCCCCCAAAACCACAGGAGCAGAGAGTGTGGTATTGGCAGACCCCTTCAACTTTGTTTCACTTGAAAAAAAACAAAACACCAACCAACCAAAAGGAAAAAAAAACCCAACCCCCCCCCCCCAAAAAAAAAAACCACCAACAACTAAACAAAACCCAACCAATCTACATACATCCAGTATCTTCTACATAAATGCAAACACTTCCAAAGGGTTAAGGTTATTGATTTCCCTGGGCTGCCCAGGCTCTACATTAATCAGTACCTAAAAATGCAAGGAAAAGACAGAGAAATGCAATTACTTCAGGTCCTCTAAATTTCAGCTTCTCCAGGTGGCCTCTCTTAAAGAAATGGAAATCCCATGCTTTTCGTCAAGCTGGATCGATCCCTGCTTAAGCCATTAATCACTCTTAGACTGTAAGCAAAGGATGGGAAGCAAAGGACGGGGCTCCCTCCCCACGGACTCCTTAAGACCCATTGGGATGTCACCAGCACTCTTCCCACTTCTGCCCTCGTCTCTTTCTGTGTCCTCCTGTGAAACTAGTGGTTGGAATCCTTTTGCATTTCTCCTGGAGTCTTTCGATCACCATATTAATTTCATTCTCATTTTCTGTATATATCTTGTGAGGTTTTGTTGTTAAAGAAGTACCAAGGAACCAGGTGTGCTCACCAAAGCCTTATATGTGTTTTACTGTCATGGTTTGCCTTGTTGTTTTGTGCCTATGGGTTCACTGTTTGTGAGGGCAGGTTGCCAGTGGGAATCCTTGCTCAATCATTGATACCAAGCTTTGTGATTTTCCTTTATTTTCAAACTTTAATCTCATTTTCATTCATTTCCCTGAGCGCTGATTTTTACATCCTCTCTAGCTGGCATCATTGCAAATAGTCCAGAGCTGTAAGCACATGGAGAAACTTCCATAGGGAAGGCAAGGGTGAAGGGATGAAGGACATTGCTCCCTGCATGGCACCATCACCTGCAGGAGTCCTTACCCTGTAAGGCAGATGGAGCAGTTCAATTCTTGTTAGTGAGGACAAGCAATCTCACCCTTGTGCAGGCCTGTTAGGGCTGTGAGCCCACTTTCTGGGAAGGGGAGAGGAGCTGGGATCTAGATTGCTTAAACTTCAAAGAGTTTCTGTTTTAGTCTCTGAAAATAAAACATGGGGCAAGAATTTACTGTAGTGGGAATGGGAAATAATTATGGTCTGGATAGAGATTTCAGCAGCAGCAGGATCAAGGTGAGGATGGGCTTTGTTCATGATCTGGAAGTGGCAACAAGCAGATTCATGAAAACAGGAGAGGCAAAGAAGGCTTGAGTGTCAAGGATGGCTCCAAGGTTTCTGGCCTTGGGAGAAGGTTGGAATCAAGCAGAGCTACAGGCACCAGCATTTTTTTTACTTTTCAGTAACTGTAAATGATACAGGTGGGGGAAGAGGCTGTATTGCTGTAATACTGAGGTGGAGGAAATTTACATGTGGCAATAGGGAGTGTAATGGGTTGTGGAGAACCATGAAGGGCTTTCGGTATGTCACATAATGAATTATCAAGATTATAGAATGCAAATATTTCATCTAGGTCAGGCTTATTAAGGTTTTAGCAGGTAACTTGGAGATGGGAGGCCAGTTACCCACTGATGCATCTTGTGTGTTTGCTAGGCAGGACAGTCTCTGCTAGTGGGCTGCCCTTGGCAGGAGGATCTGCAAGCTGTGGCTGCTGCACTGCTGGGCCACTCTTGTTCTGCCTTTATTCCTCTCTGTATTGGAAGGCTTCAGGGTGGCACTGGGTTTTTGAACACTTACTCCAAGACCTTATTCATAGAGAGAATTCATACCTTATTCATACAGAGTTTATTCATAGCATTCTGTCTTGTTAGCCCTCTGATTCAAGGCATACACAAGGCTATGAAAGGGGGGTTAGCAAGTGGATGTGTGCTCTGAATGCTAATAACATCTGCTTTATTTTTATGTCCTTTCTGACCAGTATATGGTGGATCAGTATGCCCAGGTCTCGTGCGGGAGCGGGTCATGGATGAATGGTATCTTTGATTCAGACCAGCCTAAGGAAGCAACCAGAAAGACTGGCTGTGGACAGGCAGTGTGTTGCTAGAGTTGGGATAATCTTTTATTTCTCTCTCCTGAAGGGGAAAATGTTCCCAAAAGTGAGGGGAGAAATGGTTTAGTTAAAATTTTCCATGAAAATCACTGACTTTCAGGATTTAAAAGAAAATCTGACAGCAAAGCCTAGCAAATTTTGCTTTCAGCCTTCCCTTCCTCCTCCTCTGTGAGGGGCTTGCCTCTCATATGATACAACTTAATTGTTGTTTATGGAGTCCCCATGTGCATAACAGGAATCACTCATGGTGTGATGCCATGAGATGTAGAGTCAGGCTAGTACTGGTTAGACATTTCAGTTGTGTAAGGGGAAAAACATGGTGTTTGATATATCTCTTAAGACCCAGTGGAAGACTTCTCCCGTTAACATAAAATCATAGGATCATGGAGTGGTTTGGGTTGGAAGAGGCCTTTAAAGCTCATGTAGTCCAACTCCTCTGAGTGAGTAGGGATGTCTACTAGATCAGGTTTCTCAGACCCTCATCCAAGATGACCTTGAATATTTCTAGGGGTGGGGCATCTACTACCTTGAAGTCACCATATCGCTTAGTTCACAGTGTATGGGTTTTTCTGGCTAAGTCTTTGTTTTGGGGCTACCAGGTTAAAAATAGTCTTGGCGCTTTGAAAGGTGAAAGATACTGTCTCACTTTGCTGGGACAGCAGCAAATACCACAACGTTTCCTGCTGCTGTATGAGGCAAAATGAGTGAGTGGAAGGTGTTTTGGTGCTTCATGGATGGGTTGAGATGGGTGCTGTAGTATTCAGCCTCTTCCAAGTTGTGGTTGGTCGTGGTGTGCTTTTTTTTTTGTTCTGTTTTGTAATCCTAGAGATGAGCAACTTCAGTGGGACTGAGCTGTACCTGGCAGGGTATGTTATACTGCTCCAGGAATCATATTTTTTTCAGAAGGTTGCTTTAATTCCCTAATCCAGCCTCCTTTCTTTAAAACTGGTGTTATTATTTATGAGCTGTATGTCCAAGCATGTCAGCAAATCTCTCAAACCTCATCCATGGAAGCATATCTGCAAATTCTTTAATTCTTATTTAAAACTAAGCCTTCCTCTCTACCAGAGGTGTTATCTGGCCCTTGAAGAGCACCTTCTGTCCTGTCATCATAAGGCCTGGCAGCATTCTGGATAGAGGGAAAATGGCTGGGTTGATGCCATGAGATGGCCTCATTACAGCCACTGTAGCTGGAAAGCTGCTGTTCCCATGTTTTCTGCATCTGTTGTCTTGCATGATCTTAGCCAGGATGATTTTGGGGTAATCTCAGTTCTTTCCAGCTTTAGTAAATGAAGCAATATTTGGATAAGTGGAATAAACACAGCTTCCTGGCAATGGAGATTTGCAGGAGCTGAAAAAGCCTCTGATGCAGGGAAGTATCTTTGGTCTAACTGCTGAACAGAGGTGGGACAGAGAAAGATTATTTCAGTGGATGTAGGGTCTAATTTATCTAACTAAACTGAATATATTCATTAAAGAAGGGCTGGGCTTAAGTGCACTTCATAGGTGTGAATATGACTATATCTCGTGATGTCAGCAGTATTACTGAGATCTCTTGATTGTTTTGACTTGTTTCTGGGGTGGGCCAGATGCCAAAATAGTCTTTATCACTGCTGTTACTTTCATATGTTTACTTAGACACCTCTCTTCTTCTGAATTCCTTGGTCTGTTTTGAACATGCTTCTTGGCTTACTTGCATACCTGGGAAGCCTCTGTGTATGTACACAGGTTCCTGGATATCTATTTAGTTAAGTATGAGCCACATAGTAAGTGTCTTAACTAAATCTGCTTTTCTTTGTGAACTAGATGAAACTCTGAGCATAATGTGATCTAGGTGAAGATATCTCTGCTCAGTACATGAGAATTGCACTAAATGACTCTTAAAGGTCTCTTTCAACACAAAATTGTCTATGGTTCTAGATCAAATAATCTGTCAATGGATGGGAAAGCTGTATAGATTTTTTTTTTAAAAAAAATATTTTTAAAGGCCTTGAAATTGTTGGAATGAAACATCCAGGAGAACTTTGAGCACTCCTGAAAGGACTTTTTTTTCCCTCCTGTGAGGATTTGAAGAGTTGGGGCTTGGAGCTGCTCTGGCTCAGAGCCAGGATGGATTGGCCTTCTCAGGACGGGTAGCTTGCTTCATCTTTGTAGTATTAGTCATAGGTGCTAAGGATTGAAACCTTCAGTTTTCACCTGTTACCACCTGGCTGGAGGTCTGGTTTCTACGCTGATCACAGCCTCTCAGGCTTTCTTCTCAGGGTTCATGGACCTTGGTAGTTGTCTATCTCATGAGACAATGATTTAAAATCTGTGGGGTGAGAAACAGCAGCATTTCCACTCTTAAACTTCCTCCTGTCCACACTTGACTGCCTCTGCAGGTGTGTCCGCCAGCTGTGAAATGGACTTGAACGTTACCAATGCTGTGAAAGATGCTACTGAAATGAGGGGGGACAGTGAAGTGTGTGAGTGACCATGCTCCTTTCTCCTCATGCCCCTCATTGGCCTTTCTCATCCTGATTTTCCTTGCTGTGGCAGGAGGTCTCTACTTTTGCAAGTGGAGTCAGGTTTCCTGTGAAATCTGTATTTCCTAAACTTAAACGCATTTCCCTCCCCTCTCAGCTCAAAGCCAGAAGGCAAGGGTGTGCTGGCCGGGCAGAAGTTTGATACGCCCAGTGCCTCACCTAGTTGATTTACCCAGAGGTTTAAATGCCTGCTACTCAGTCAGTTTCTTGTCGGTCTCTCTCTCTTTTTTCCTTAAAAAAGGAAAAGTTGCATAAATGCCCTGTTTCTTTCCCACTTGGTCTTTGGGGAGTTAATGCTGGTGTTTATAGCAACAAGCCCAGCTAATAACCACTGCAAAGCCAGGAGGGTGGTTGTGAGGTTATCAAACATGGGACTGAGGCAGAAAAAAAATAGTGGTGGGTTCTTTTTTAAGAATTAAAGGGCTCTCATACCCATCCCATCTCACCCCAGAGTGTGGGACCATGGTGGCTGTTTGGATAGAAATAAAAGGTATTACAGGGGAGTCATTGTATTACCACGGGGGGAAAAAATGGTCTGTTTCTTTTTTCTCTCTTAAACTTCCTGGTTGGTCAGGCTGGGGCTGACAAAGGGGAACCGGTCGTGTCCAGACACATTGCAGACTTCTGGCAAAATAGCCCAAGCTCACGAAAATGTACACATTTCCTGGCACCTGGCCAGGCAGTACTTGTAGGACTTGGCATGGCTTTGCCGTCAGTTAGAAAAATGGTAGCGGTTCCCCCCCGCCTCCCCTTTTCTTTCTTCGATGGGCCATGGGATGGAAAGTTCTTCTGTGCCAGGTTAGGACTGCAGAAAAAAGTCGATGTTTGAGTGTGGGAAGTGGTTCCTATGATGACATTTCTTAGCAGCAATGCTTGGCTTGCCCTCATCCTTGATCTTTGTGGGTACAACCTGGCTGCTGCCCACCTCTGCATGAATTGTCATCTGATGACAGTGATGATGCAGACAGCCACTTCTGAGTATCTGTTTTAAGTTGCTGAGAATGTTCAGATGGGCAAGAAGAATGTGCATGGGTGGTGCCTCAGCCTGGAAATAAGAGTTTGGAAAAAAAAAAAGGTGATTTCTTGCAGTTTAGGCCTGACTGTGGGTTTCTGGCCAGTTCTGATGTATTGCTTCTGTTTCTACATAGGAGGACTGAAACCAGCCTCCCACCGGTCAGCAAGCCTTGTGTCACTTCCTTCCCTCCAGCAGCCTCACTCTTTCCACAGTGCAGACTTTTAAATGAACATTTTTGGTTCTCTGAAGGTAATTCTGAAAACACTTTCAGTTCTGGAAGGAGGGAAGGTTAAAAAAAAAAAAAAATGGGAGCTGACCTGGCTGTGGTGGCACAGGCTACAGATCAGGGATGCAAGAATCCCTCTCCATTTGGGGCTGATCTATTTTTGACAGTATAAGGCACCTTCCCACAAGAGCACTTCTTTTTTTCAACATTACTCATATCTATACCAAACTCCCCCAGGGTACGTTCTCACCTCTTTCATAGGGGAGCTGTGGATATTCATACACCTGCATTCATCTGGGAATATTGCAGCACCCGCTCCCCTGACACACACCTGTATTGTGGTGTGGAGTTCAGAACAATGTGCAAGCATCCACAGTATCATCCAAAAGCAAGGAGAAGAGGGGAAGCTGGAAACGTTCAGACCATTGAGGGATTGGGGTGGCTGGAGGATGGTAATTCAGTGTACTCAGAACAGGAAGAGAACCCTTGGATGTTAGTTAAAAATATCGAAGCACAGAAGTGATCCTGACCCTTGGCTTTGGATATACTTTTCCTGAACTTTTTAAGCACTGAGTGTATTGACCTTAGGGAGGACTTCTCTTTATGATGTGGTAGACAGATGCTACACTGCTGCTGATTTTCTCTGTGTAATCCCATGAGTGATAAACTCTTTCACTAAATCCTAATTTCTTCCAAGTAAGAGTCCTATAATGTGCTAACAGAAAGGTGCAGTAGAAAGCAGGGTGACTGCAGCTGTGTCACAGATAATTTTATTGCTTCTTTCTGTTTGCTCAGTGATGATCCTGCTCTGCAGTGCCTTGCTCTTGCTTGCTAACATGCAACCTGTATGGAAGTCTGTTCACACAGGTGTCTCACTCAGATGAGTGTTTGAGTGCAGCTGAATGAACTACATGTGCAGATAATTTCTGCTCCAGAAAGTAGAGGTTTTTTTTTTTTTTGTTCTGAAGTGCAAGGGAACACAAACCTTTTTGACCTTAGTTGTTGATGGTGCTCTTCAGGTTCCTTCTTGCTGTGGTGAGTGATAGGTTCTCGGTACCAGCCAGACCCTCCCTCTACTTCCCTAGATACACCCTCAGCCAGCAAACAAACAGCTAAGGAGGAAAGCCCACAGAGGGAGCTGCTCTCTCAGATTTGGGTGGACAAAAGAGGTGAAGTTAAAACTCAGACAAGATGAGACTATTTCTTTAGAGTTCATTTTTTCAGCTCATGACCCTGTTTTTGCTACATACACATATGTGTGTGCAGGCATATATGAATATGTGTGTTTATGCATATTTCTCCCTCCTTTTGTCCAGAAAAATATTAGATGTTTGCCAAGTGGCAGCCAGAGTAGCTAGATCATAGCAGCGTGTGTCCAGCAATGCCCATGCTGTCGTGCACTCATGCACCCTGCCTTGAGAGAGTCCCTGGGCAATGTGTCTGAGCTCTCTTTCTATGACCTCTATGTCCATAGGATGAATCCTGTGGTTTACTGTAGAGCTGCTTTGGCTGAGAGGTGGCTGCAGTGCTTGTTCAAGATGTCACCTTTTACCTGTTGGCCTCAGCTCCAAGTGAAGTTTTGGGCAGTTGGTCTATCTTCAGTCTATTTAAATTCTTGTTGGCATCAGGCACCTCAGAGTCACATAGTGCTATAAGAGCACCTAGGATGGGCCTGCCAAGTCTATTAGAGACTTGAAATTGAGAGAGGTAACCACTAGATTGTTCTTGCATTGTCTGTGTCCACTTCAATCTGGAAAGCAGAGGAAAGCCTCTATGCCATGAAGAAAGCATAAGCAGAGAAGAGAAGGTTGCAAAGGTGTACCTAATGGTTATCCCTGCAGTCCCCATGTGCACCTTCCAATGTGGGTAGTTGTTAGACAAGAAGCTGGTGGGTCTGTACAGCATGGCAAGATGGGAACCACCCTCTTCTATGCCCCAAAACTGGAGTTCCAGGTGCAGGTGTTAATGGACTCGTTGTGCCTATTGCTTTCTAATTTGGTGCTTTGAGTTTCAAAGGGAGGATTTTCTGTGTTTCTGGGATCGATTGTGTAGAGCACAATGAAGGCAAGGCATCTTTATTTCATGTATTGGAAGTCTCTTGGGGCAGTGAGGTTGGAGTTACATGAGATGGGAGTTGAATTAAAATACTGGAAGAAATTGCATCATATTTGGCTATGTCTGTGTGCTGATTATGATGTCTTCTCCTTGCTAGTCTCTATGAACCTGTGCTGAGGCTGAGCTTTGAGTTTTATGAGGAAGGTGTTTGTCCCACAAGTACAAATGTCTAATTAGATCTGACATAGCAGAGGCATTTCCCTGACATTTATGCCACTGTCTTTCAGTCATCAGGAGCACGTACTCTAGTGGGAGGCACCACAAACAATGTCAGGAACAACATAAAATTCTCCATTAGCTACGACCCCTGGAAAAGAACAAACAACAAGCTAACACCCAACCCTCACACTACTTTTATTAGGCACACTAAAAGTGAAAGCAGAAGGGTGTGGCTGAGTTTGTCAATCTTCGCTTACAGAAAGACATAAAATGGCTCATTTAAATTCTTAAGAACTGCATAGGAGGGAGGAGACACAATGAGGATCTTGGAGAAGAAAGGTCATCAGCTGAACAAACTAATCGCATGGTAATCAAAGGGGTCTTATACAGAGCCTACTGGGGAGCACTCTAGAGGAGGTTCCAGATAGACATAGCAAGTGCCCTGTCAACTGACATATTTAATGAATTTTAAATAATACTAAAAAAAAAAAGGACAGGACAAAGAGATGTGTAGCAAAGGGGAAGTATGAGTCGAAGACATTATTAACCAGTATGTGCTCCAGATCAGTGCTGCAGTGATTGCACCTCCTCCATGGGGAAACAGTGAATTTGTGGCTGTTGAGGATGACTCCCAAATCCCACTTTGCTGCGGAGTTCAGTTATTCCTGGTGTGCGTGAGGGGTATGGTCCACACTCTAAGTGGCTTTTGCAAGTTCTGCTCTGAAGGTTCAGTCCTCCAAGAAAAAGGATCTGGCATTAGCATACTGGAAGGAATGAGGTTAATCCACAGCATCTTCTGCCAGCCTGCACTGATGATGGCCACGTGCTGCCAAGTACTGATCTAAAGAATGATACTACAATGAGACTTAAAAGTTGAAAAATTAAATCCTAAGTAACTCTGGAGTTCAAAGCACTCTACAAGTATTAGTTAAGACTCACAACATCCCAGCATGATAGGACAGTAACCTTTGTGATTGTTGTTTCTACAGGTGAACAAATCCTTAGCAAAAGTGAAATTAAACATAATTTCTGATAAACAGGAAACTAAGTTATAAAGGCAGGGGGAACAAAGTCTGCAAAGTCAAAAACAACTGGTGCTAACCCACAAAATAGGGAAACAGGAGGTAGCAATACAAAAAAAACACTCAGCAGCAGAAATGTCCCAAAATGCATAAATGTTTGACTGATTTTAAACAGAAGGCTGAAACCATGCTACAATTTGCTTTGTTAGAAGCTAAACTATGGAGAAATTTGGCCTCAAGAAAAATGTCATCTTGAGAAGTGTTAATGAGGATGATTTGAGGGGAGATAGAATCTCAGAAATATTTAGTACCTCCCTAGCAAAGGCTTCTAATAAAAAATTTGTATTTGGAGGGCATGAGTGCTGCCCTTCAAGGTGCTGAGCTTTGAGCTGGTCTAGCATCAAAGTGTCTTGGTGCTGTAAGTGTAGTTTTAAATCAAACATTCTCTTGGTCTAATCAGGAAACCCCTTGATATTCAGATCCTACCAGTTTGGGAAATTTCTCTTTAGAAAAGCCATTTAACATGATGCAAAGTTGTCTGGCTTTGACTTCTGGAATTGCTTTTCGGATCTCCTACAAATAAATGAATAAAAAGCTCAAAGTCAGTATCAGTTTTTGCATGAACAGAGGGCAAACATAGGATGACATCTTTTCTCTCTCTCTTTTTTTTTTTTTTTTGTGGTTTAATTTTAAATTCTTTGGAGTCAATACTGGGAGGATCATAATGGGAACTACAGCATAGCCTTAAAGGGAGAGTAACAACGTAAATTCAGTATGGTCATAATTGCTATTTTTCCTTATTACAGATATGTATGTGATCTGTAGCCTTTGCTTTTGCTTTCTTTTCAGCTCAGTTTTGTCACCTTTCTTCTCGACAGGGATGTTCACAGATTGCACTATACTTAAATGAAACGGCACTATACCTAAATAGAAACAATGCCTACCCCCCCCCCCCCCCCCCCCCCCCCCAAAACCCACTCCTTTCTTTTGTGGGAGACAAGCCTTTATGGCTTTGCTGGCTGTGCAGCATGGCTAGAAATGAGAACTGTAAGAGTTCAAAAACAAAACTCAGGAAAAAACCCAACCTATGCCAGAGAGAGCTGTGAAGATAAAACTTCTTATTTCCGCTATTTAGATCTATCTGCTGGGCTTTATAGGCACAGAACCTCATCTCCCATTTGTGAAATATGCCTACTGTGGCTGCATCAGAGCACCTGATGAGCATCAAATCTTGGGGAATTTTTGGCACTCTTGCCTTTGATCCTCTGGGTGAAGTGGTCCTGAAGCACTGAAAAAAAAAAAAAGTATCAATCAATGGGTAAATGTCTCTGTTTGTTTTTTTAGGTTATTGATTTTCCATTTCAACTGAACTAGTCTGCTCAGAGGTGGGAATGATCCATGATCTGGCAACACTTAGCTGGCTTACAAACACAGAATGGCTCCAAGGCTCAACTTTCCTCTTGTCTTAGTTAAACAGAAGAATGAGTTACACCTCTGCACCCCTACTTTGTGTGACTTCTGCTTCTCAGCGCTTCTGTGGCCACATTCAGTAATTGGATACAAAACCATAGGCCAGCAGAGATCAGGTGACCAATTTTTGCAGTGTTCCCACTTCAGAATAAAGGTAACATAGAATGGGTTGTAAGAAATATTTAAAAGTTGTCTAGTTCCACTCTCCTGCAATGAGCAGGACATCTTCAACTAAATCAGGTTGCTCGGAGCATGGTTCAACCTGAACTGGAATGTCTGCAGGGATGGGGTAACCTGTACCAGTGTTTCACTATCCTCAGTATAAAACATTTCTTCCTTCTTTCAGGTCTAAACCTCCTCTCTTTTAGTTCAAAACCATCACCTCTTGACCTGTAACAACAGGTCTTGCTAAAAACACTGTCCCCATCTTTCCTATAGGCTTCCTTTTAAGTACTGGAAGGCTACAAAAAGATCTTCCTCTCAGCCTTCTTTTCTCCAGGCTGAACAACCCCAACTTTCTCAGCCTATCCTCATAGAATAGGTGTTCCAGCTCCCTAATTTTTGTGACCTCCTCTGGATCCTCTCCAATAGGTCTATGTCCTTCCCGAAGACTCCAGAGATGAACAAAGGTCTCTAAGGTCTCATTAGGGTAGACTAGAGGGACAGAAGGAGAATTACCTTCTTCAACACACTAGCTGCATGTATGGCAGGTCCTCTGATGTTAAAATTACCCACTTGGGCAAATGTTGCTTCTAATATTATTATTTGTGAATGATGGGTTCAAAGAATTACAAGTGGCAGTGTAGGCAGCAGGGGCATGGTGTATCTGAGACTGAGGTTATGGTGTTGCATCATAGTTGACTTTGCACTGTGGGTGTGCCCTGAAAGTTGGGCCATGTGGTCCTGTGAAAGCAAGAGCCATGGGTACATGCACTTGGATGATTATTTTTCCTTCATGTGTGACCTCTGGTCAGTCTTTGAAGACATGCTGCACTGTTGTAGGCTTTACAATAAGAGCTGCTTCTTTTGGGGAGAGCTTTTAGGAGCAGTAGGAGAGTTTGTTCCCTGCCTTAATCATGGATTAGAGCCAGTCCTGGGGTCAGAGTTGCTTCTTGGAGGCTGGACAGAAGAATTTTGAGCTTAATTTTTGGAGCAGAGGGTTGCCCATGTGTTGTGGTGGTGAAAGAGCAGTGCTTACATGGAGCACTGTAAGCATGGATTGAATGAACCGTGCTGCCAATGTACCCCTGCTCCGTGTTATCTTCTGCAGTGGGCAGCTGTGACACCCTGGTACTCATTATGAAGTCAGAGGCATGCTTTGCTTGAGCATGTAGCAGGATTTTCCTAAATTCAGAAAACAATTTGTTTCACATAATAATTCCTAGAAGCTGAACATAAGCACATCAACAAAATCAAGGGAATCAAATTCTCCAACTGAGAATCTGAAACTTGCTTTAACTCAAATATAGATGTGCAATGCCTGCAATTTAAAGTACATTCGTCTTCTCTTGTTTCTCAAGCTTTTTGGAAAATCTCCTTCCTTCTTCACATGTTGTTTTTTTAATGACTTCCTAGAAGTATTTGGAAGACACAATGTCTAAAAATGAGGAGCAAACCTCTCCTCACAGTCCCTCCTCCTCCTTCCCCCACTCCCTCATGTTTATTTTGTAAATGAGCAACACTAAGGTTTCTGTGAAGCAAATATACAAATATTGCTTCCCCAACTGAAACAGCTTTGTTCCTACCAGAGTTGGTTACTTTTAATCATAATAAGAGAAGCTCTTTGTCCTACTAATGCTGGTAATGGCCCATTTAGGAGAGCATAACATTTCATAGAGCCACAGAATCATTTGAGTTGGAAGGGACCTTTAAAGCTAATCTAGTCCAACTCCCACGCAGTGAGCAGGCACATCTTCAACTAGATTGTCTCACTTGGAGCACTTTTACAACCTGACTGTGGTGGTTTGGGTGTTACCTGCCCCCCCCCACTTTGAAAATGACCCAGACTAGACTCAGCTGGCTCTGGAAATTTGAATGAGGCTTATTATCTACAGCTTAGCAGAATATACGAGCAGATATT
>WAAF01019716.1:2368-17772 GCA_013400475.1 Tricholaema leucomelas
AGAATCCCCTCCCTTGCCCTGCTGCCCACACTTCTCTTGCTGCAGCCCAGCACAGGGTTGCTGTCTGGGCTGCATGTGCACACTGCAGGCTCATGTTGAGCTTTTCCTCACCCCAGACCCCCAGGTCCTTCTCCTCAGGGCTGCTCTCAGCCATTCACCACCCAGCCTGTATCTGTGCCTGGATTGCACCGACCCAGGTGCAGGACCTTACACTTGGCCCATGTCAAGATCTTGCAAGTGATTTCCAGTGCCAGCAGTAAAACTGGGAGATATTTTTCAGCTTATTATCAGTAAATTGCTACAAATACCTTGACTTCCCAAAGTTGGGAAGTCACTAGCTGCTCTAGTGGGAGGTGTCCCTGCCTATGGCAGGGGGTTGGAGCTGGGTGATCCTTGAGGTCCCTTCCAACCTAAACCATTCTATGATTCTATGATTAAACCCCAGGCTTTGCAAAGGGTTTGCCACAGCTTGTGCCATACTCTGGGGGGGAGGTAGGAAGTCAGAGGTGGCACCTGCAGGGAGGAGCAGATAGGGCAGGTGCCCCTCAACTGCCCAACATAGGATTGCAATTCATGCACAGCATCCTCAGGAGAAAGCTGAGGAATGACTAAGATAAAGCTGAGAGATCACCAGCATCAAACCTCTTCCCCTATGGCCAGTGTCCCAGGAGGACTCTGTGCCTTCTGCCTTTGACCCTAACCCATGTGTCCCTGAACCCAGTTCCAGAATGCACCTCCTGAATCCAGTTCCCATCTGCTACTGAGTCCAGTCTGGGACTTGCTCGGTGCCTGCATCAGTGGTGCAAATGGTGACGTAATTTCTAGCAGGGTTTGGGTTCCACTCTGGTTTGTGTCTCTCTGTCTCTATTCAATTGGGTTGTTCTTCTATCCATCCCAGCTAGTTTAGTTTCTTACCCAGCACATCAATCTCTCTCCTTTGTTCCCTTTCTCCTCCTCTCTCCCTTGTTCTCTTTCTCTTCCTCTCTCCCTTATTCCCTTTCTCTTCCCTTTGGAAAGGCAGAGGTGTTTCTGGAGATTCTCTGGCACTCATTTAGTGGGCAGCCTAGCCCTAATATTTGGCAGCATCTATATGTGTGTGTGTATACACACACACACACAGAGATATAATTAATGCAAGAAATGTCACCCTGTTATAAGAACACAAAACCACAGATATTCTCTTCAACAGCCTTGGGTCTCTCTTGATGCCCAGAGAAAGAGGAAAAATATTAGAGAAGCAACTCTGGTAGTCAAAACAGAAAATCACCCTGTGAATCAGAGCTTCAACATGATTTTTTTTTCCAGGCAAATAATATTTCCCTTCCATAGACTCTGCTGCCAGCTGAACAGACTCACATTTCCTATAATCAAGGAGTAATGTGTTTCTTATTCTCAGTCTAAATATGGCCTTGACAGCAAGTTCACTTCTCAGACACCAAAAAGCTGAACTCACAGAATCACAGAATCAACCAGGTTGGAAAAGACCTCCAAGGTCATCCAGTCCAACCTAGCACCCAGACCTGTTCGGTCAACCAGACCATGGCACTAAGTGCCTCAGCCAGGCTTTTCTTGAACACCTCCAGGCATGGCGACTCCACCACCTCCCTGGGCAGCCCATTCCAATGCCAATCACTCTCTCTGCCAACAACTTCCTACTAACATCCAGCCTAGACCTCCCCTGGCACAACTTGAGACTGTGTCCCCTTGTTCTGTTGCTGGTTGCTTGGCAGAAGAGCCCAACCCCACCTGGCTACAGCCTCCCTTCAGGTAGTTGCAGACAGCAATGAGGTCTGCCCTGAGCCTCCTCTTCTCCAGGCTAAACACCCCCAGCTCCCTCAGCCTCTCCTCACAGGGCTGTGCTCCAGGCCCCTCACCAGCTTCGTTTCCCTTCTCTGGACACATTGCAGTACCTCAACATCTCTCTTGAATTGTGGAGCCCAGAACTGGACACAGTACTAAAGGTGTGGCCTGACCAGTGTTGAGTACAGGGGAAGAATAACCTCCCTTGTCCTACTGGCCACACTGTTCCTGGGTGAGGTATGTGATGTATAACAGAAAGATGGTTCAAGGAAGAGAATGAATGAAAGTGAAAAGCATTCTTGGAAAACACACTGTAGTAAATAACCAGTGTTAAGCTGTTACAAGAGAAGATTTAAGAAGCTATGAATCAGAACAGACAACACTGCCCTGGAAGAAAAGAGAGGCCACAGAGTGACATTCCTCTTAATAAAGGAAGTCAAATGCTGCCAAGGCAGATTGGAATTCCACCAAGAATGAGGGGTTTTGTCACTATCTTTGAAGGGAATTACATTATGTCCCGTACATGGTGGACATAAGTAGAATTATATTAGATCAAGCCTTCTGCTCCTCCTCTTTCTACAATGTCATCACAATGTTTCAGGTGTCTGAGAGCACAAAGCCACCTACAACTCTGATAAGTTGATTTGCCAGGTGCTGCTTTAGCAGGAGCCACATAATGCTTTTAGTTTTGGAACAGGGGCAATTATACTGATGGGACCTGATTGGCTGTACCTTCATTTTTGGAGCAGGAGATGAAGAATTTGGGCACTGACTCTCCCAGGAATTATGTACATCCCACCTGTTCATTTTAGTCAAATCACAACACCTCCTCAGGAGTGGGAGAGGTGGGGAAGGAAGCATTGGTCACAAAAGGAATGACAGCTTGGTGCATCTGCTCAAGCTATTGATTAAACTTCCTGACAACCACACAGGGAAGTTAATTACTGGGACTCAAATTAACACCCTTGCAAGATAATGGAGAAAACAATAATTATATTAAGAACTCAGGGGGACTAAGTTTTCTTGGCCTTGAGCCTGAAGCTGTAAGCAGTGTTTTAAGGAAAGCCACTGCTCTACTGCTCAGGGGCAAATAGTTTGAACCATATCGATTGAAGTCTTTATTCTCAGTGATTAAAAAGCACCTTCAACAGCCAGTGAGTCTGCTCAGACCTTTCACAAGGAGCCTTTCAATTAAGATTTCAAAGGAGACTCACTTTGCATCACAATTGGGCTGTTCTGGTCAACAGAGAGACAGACTCTGTTACCTGGGATGACCTGTGCCATCACACCTTGTCTGTAGCACCTTGTCTGTAGCATCAGGGCAACAAGGCTGGTGAGGGGCCTGGAACACAAGCCCTATGAGGAGAGGCTGAGGGAGCTGGGGGTGTTTAGCCTGGAGAAGAGGAGGCTCAGAGGAGACATCATTGCTGTCTACAACTACCTGAGGGGTGGTTGTAGCCAGGAGGAGGTTGCTCTCTTCTCTCAGGCAGCCAGCACCAGAACAAGAGGACACAGCCTCAAGCTGCGCCAGGGGAAATTTAGGCTTGAGGTGAGGAGAAAGTTCTTCACTGAGAGAGTCATTGGCTACTGGAATGGGCTGCCCAGGGAGGTGGTGGAGTCGCCGTCCCTGGAGCTGTTCAAGGCAGGATTGGACGTGGCACTTGGTGCCATGGTCTAGCCTTGAGCTCTGTGGTAAAGGGTTGGACTTGATGATCTGTGAGGTCTCTTCCAACCTTGGTGGTACTGTGATACTGTGATACTGTGGTACTGTGATACTGTGATACTGTGATACTGTGGTACTGTGATACTGTGATACTGTGGTACTGTGATACTGTGATACTGTGGTACTGTGGTACTGTGGTACTGTGGTACTGTGGTACTGTGATTTTTCCTCTTTTTCACTTTTCTCATGTACTGCAAGCATCACAAAGAACCCTACAAAGACCAAGATATTTTTTTTTAACCTAGTGAGTGAAGGCAGTCTGAACACTTTGAGAGAACATCGCTGCAGTTTACACAAGAGTTATTGAAGGCATCATTTAGCTCTTAGGGTTGCCATTACTGCTGGCAACAAGGGAGAAGGCTGGAACCCAAGTTGATATCAACGTGCTCTGGTCAATCTGTAGGCTTGGCAGCTCAGATAAAATTACTTTTTGTTTTTACTTGACAACTACACAACTTTGATTTGAAGCTAGCAAGAGGCAATACAAAGGGATCCCATGGTGCCTACTTTTGCTAAAGCAGTGCTTAGAAAGAGTTTGAACTGCAGCAAGAGAGAAAATCTGTGATTTATTGTGATGGAAACAAAATTATATTTGATTTTTTTCCCCTCCCCTGACTAAATAGAGGGATTGATAAGGTTAAACATCACAGACTTAATGCAGACTTGCTGTAGGTTTGCTGGAGTCATCCATCAGAAAGAACCTGACACGCTGTAATCACAACAATATTTTAAAGTGTTTGTCTGATGGAAGGGAGGAGAAAGAATGAACCACGTGAGGGAGACTGGTTGTATTCCCTAATGCACTGTTGGGAGATAGTAATGTGAGCCATAATTAAAAGTCTTCCAGAACTTCAGCTGACAACAGTGCATGAAATCAGGAAAGAATCTAGGGCTTATCTGATGATGTAGAATTCCTTCCCCCAGGTTTTCTGTGTCTGTATGCTGCAATTCATATTTGATCTTGACAACTTGGATTTGTCATCAGCTCTTATCAGAAAATGTTCTCTCAAACATCTCAGATTTCTGTCTTCAGCACTGGAGAATCTAGATCAATTTACAATAATAATACTAATAGGATCACAGGGTGTTAGGGGTTGGAAGGGACCCAAGGAGATCATCCAGTCCAACCCCCCTGCCAGAGCAGGACCTCGCAATCTAGCACAGATCACAGAGGAACACATCCAGACAGGCCTTGAAAGTCTTCAGAGAAGGAGACCCCCCCAACCTCTTTCAGGAGCCTGTGCCAGTGCTCTGGGACCCTCACAGTAAAGAAGTTCCCCCTTGAGTTGAGGTGGAACCTCTTGTGCTGCAACTTGCACCCATTTCTCTTTGTCCTACCCCAGGGAGCAAGTGAGCAGAGCCTGTCCCCCCCTCTCCTGACCAGCCCCCAGATGTTTATAAACATTGATTAAATCTCTTCTCAGTCTTCTCTTTTTCAGACTAAAAAGCCCCAGGTCCCTCAGCCTCTCCTCATCAGCCATGCCCTCCAGTCCCCTCATCATCTTTGTAGCCCTCCACTGGACCCTCTCCAGCAGATCTCTGTCTCTCTTAAACTGGGGAGCCCAAAACTGAATGCAGTATTCAAGATGAGGTCTCATCAGGGCAGAGTAGAGGTGAAGGAGAAGATCCCTTGATCTGCTGAACACACTCTTCCTAATACACCCCAAGATCCCATTGGCCTTCTTGGCCAGAAGGGCACATTGCTGTGCCATGTTTAACCTGTTAGCCATCAGCACTCCCAGATCCCTCTCCACAGGGCTGGAATATTTAAGTATAAAGCTTCATTCAATTTCTAGAGCCACTGAATCTAGTCTGGGTGATTTTCCAAAGTGTGGGGGGGGGAGGGTAACACCCAAACTATCACAGCTGGTTGTTCTCTGTCTGGGAGAGAGAGAAGGTGGTGTTGAGCCCCTTCTGAGCTTCTTTTGTTTGTCTGGGAGAGAAGTTGGATTCTTGTATTATTTCTGATTCATACACAATTGTAAATGCTTGTAAATAGATGGAGTATATATGCTTGTAAATTTAGCTTTGCTGTAAATATAGCTTTATCTTACTTCCAAGCCATCTGAGCTTGTCTGGTATATTTTCTATCAGGAGAGGAAGTTCCTCAACCCATTTCAGTGTTCAAAGCCTGGAATCACTCAGTGTTATTTTAGTAGTGTGGCCAACGAATGGTTGGTCAATCTTTTCAGAACTCGTGTGTCACATTACTGAGATGTTGTCCTGATTTGAACTAGACCAGAACTCATTCAAGTTGGGAGTTGATTGCCAGATCAGTCTCTGCTCAGTGAGGCACTTTCTGAAGTTTGGGTTAGGATTGCCCTGAGGTTAAATTTCTAAAGCATGTTATGATTATTTTAAGGCTGTTTAGGTTCATCTGATAGGGAGCAGTCTCCTACCTATAAAAGTCTGTTCCCTGCTATCTCAGAGAGCAATTTACTGTGTGTAAATCCCAAGAGAACCCACAAGAGCACTGGAAAAATGAGGCAAGCAGCTGTCCATTATGAGCTGGGACAAATCTGATCCTTTCAAGGGATTTGACTTCTCGGCTCAGAGAGGAACTTTGTGAAGTTCAGGATAGGTTTGCACAGCCAGGGGCTGCTTCTAGCAAGGAGAAGCTGATGGGCAGAGTTCCTGCCAAGGGAGTTCTGGGCTGCAGAAAGGCTCTGCCTTAGACTTGCTCCTCTGCACACCAAGGGCACTGCTACAGCTTGTGCCCCAGCTCGGGGTGTGGGACGGCAGATGTGGCACCTGCAGAGAGGATCAGACAGGACAGGTGACCCTCAACTGCCCAATAAGGGATTGTATTCCATGGATGGCATCTTCAGGAGTAAGCTGAGGGATCACCATGACCAACTCTCTTCTTCAATGGCTGGTGTCGCAGGAGGACTCTGTCCATTCTGCCTTTGATCCTGATCCATGTGTTTCTGAATCCCATTCCAGAATGCACCTCCTGAATCTGGTTGCCATCTGAGTCTAGTGTGTGACTTCTCCAGCGCCTTTCCCCCAGCATCAGTGGTGCCAGTGGTGCTGTCACTGCCAGCAGGAGTTGGGCTGGCTCTTAGTTTGTGTCCCTTTGCTCTGTTTCCTTAGATTGTTCTTTCCATCCCAATTGGTTCACTTTCTTTCCCACCATATCCATCTCTCCCCTTTATAAAGAGAAAGGGCTGTAGGGAGTGTCTGTCACATTTTAGTATGCTTTTAGCCCAACCCTAAGCCTTGACAGCACCATCACCAGCAATCCCAAAAATGAAAGGTGTGAATTGAAACATATTCTAACTCTTAGCATCATCCAACAGCAAAACTATGATCCAAGTCTGCATATGAGCTTCAACAGGTTGTCCAGATCAACATCAAGAATGAGAGAACATGTTCTGGGCTCCTCAATTCAAGAGAGATGTTGAGGTGCTGGAAGGTGTCCAGAGAAGGGCAACAAAGCTGGTGAGGGGCCTGGAACACAAACCCTATGAGGAGAGGCTGAGGGAGCTGGGGGTGTGCAGCCTGCAGAAGAGGAGGCTCAGGGCAGAGCTCATNTTAAAAGAAAACAGACTTTCAGATCTGGGAAGTAGATGTTCTTAGTGGAAAGAGCCTTTCTTATTTCCAAGTTGACATTTTGCAGTCTGCTCATACTTCCTGTGGGAAAATATGAACTGAAGGAGAAGGGAGAGAGTTCTGAAAGGGCATCATCAAAATATGATGGTTTTCCAGATTTTGAAGATGGAGATATAAATTCATGGCACTATTAAATGGGTAACTCTCTAAATCTCACTGAAGATTATGGAATGCTGGGAATGATCTCTCCTATTATTTCCTGCAGATTTTAAATACCTTTGGTGATAAGCACTGTGGTCTCTAGCATGCCTTCTATGCATACCATGTGTGTACATATATATCACACACATCCTCCTTGGTATCATAGAGTCATAGAATCAGTCAGGGTTGGAAGGGACCACAAGGATCAGACAGTTCCAACCCCCTGCCATGGGCAGGGACACCCTACCCTAGAGCAGCCTGGCCACAGCCTCATCCAGCCTGGCCTTAACTACCTCCAGCCATGGGGCCTCAACCACCTCCCTGGGCAACCCATTCCAGGCTCTCACCACTCTCATGCTCAACAACTTCCTCCTCATGTCCAGCCTGAATCTCTCCACCTCCAGCTTTGCTCCATTCTCCCTATTCCTTTCAGTCCCTGAGAGCCTAAAAAGCCCTTCCCCAGACTTTTTTGTAGGCCCCCTTCAGATACTCGAAGGCCACAAGAAGGTCACCTGCAGCCTGAACAGCCTCAACTCTTTGTCATAGCAGAGCTGCTGCAGCCCTCTGATCATCCTTGTGGCCCTTCTCTGGACACACTCCAGCATCTCCACACCCCTCTTGGAATAGGCGCTCCAGAACTGGATGCAGTACTCCTGGTGGGATCTCACCAGAGCAGAGTAAAGGGGGGGAAAAGTAATTATATAAGATGTGATTGTTATTGCCCCCCATCCCCCCCAAAAAAAACCTACCACAAAACAAAAAACAGACAAAATGAGATTCCTGAACCCCCTCATCCTCACTAGTACCAATATTTAATTCAGTAATATCATCTTATCATCTCTTATCATCACCTTATCATCTCTTATCATCACCTTATAATCTCTTCTTTTAGGACCTGCTTTGCTCAACCTTTTAAATCCAACCCTTTCATCCAAGAGATTTTGGGAACATCATTAATTCAGTCATTATAAAGAGCTGGAAAAGTCTAATTGAGCTGAGGAAGCAGGAGTCTGAAGAAGCAGGAGTCTGAAGTCTCAAAGCAATCTGTGCTGATGCAAACAAGAAAACTTCAGTAACTTTCCATGTAGTTCTGTACACTGAGTGGGGGATTCAGATCTCATTTTTGGGTGAACCTTTCAAAACTGTGGATTTTTTTTCCTTCCCAGTTTTTAAGTCCATCCATGTAAAGGGTAGCCAATGCTCAATAGCAAGAGATCCTGGAGTTATTAGGGAATTAAGAAATGCATTAGACATGAAATCCAAATCCAGTGAATCCAGGGCTTTAAGAAGAAACCAGCTTGCAACAGCAATTCACCTCAGCTAGGACTCTGCAATCAAAGCTGTGATGGAGAGGGGATGCACAATGAAAAACACTTTCAGCAAATATTAATGTGCAAGTTAGTAGCAATTCCTTCTGCCTCTGCTTTTATCCCTTGCACTTTCTGTGATACTGAAATTTACCTTGTGAAATATCTCTGCAAAGCAGATGCAGAAAGTGGTTGAAAAAAAACACCCCTCAAGCTCTACACTCTGAGAAGGTTGTCTTTGAAAGCTGGAGAAAGATACATTTCAGAATAAAAAGTTACAGGCTGACTTTTGGTGTTTAATTATGCCTGTGAAGCCTCATGACTGCTATCATAAACAGCTTTTTGTGTTCACTGGGCCAAGCTTTGCAAGGTCCTCCATGGCTCTGGCTCTGACCTCTTTAAGCTGGTGCTGAACATTTAAGCACATAAGTCACATCTACGAAGTTAATGGACTACAAATGATTAAAATAAGCACATATTTCAGTGCTACACCGTGAGTGCTGTGTCCAGTTCTGGGCTACTCAATTCAAGAGAGAGGTGGAACGTCTCCAGAGAAGGGACACAGTGAGGGAAGCTGGTGAGGGGCCTGGAACACAGTCCTGTGAGGAGAGGCTGAGGGAGCTGGGGGTGTGCAGCCTGCAGAAGAGGAGGCTCAGGAGTGACCTCATTGCTGTCTACAACTACCTGAAGGGAGGCTGTAGCCAGGTGGGGTTGGCTTCTTCTCCCAGGCAACCAGCAACAGAACAAGGGGACAAAGTCTCAAGCTGTGCCAGGGGAGGTCTAGGCTGGATGTTAGGAGGAAGTTGTTGGCAGAGAGAGTGATTGGCATTGGAATGGGCTGCCCAGGGAGGTGGTGGAGTCACCGTCCCTGGAGGTGTTGAAGAAAAGCCTGGATGAGGCACTTAGTGCCATGGTCTGGTTGATTGGCTAGGGCTGGGTGCTAGGTTGGACTGGCTGAGCTTGGAGGTCTCTTCCAACTTGGTTGATTCTATGATTCTACACTGAGCCACCTTAAAGCTCAACTATGACAGCTACATCTCTGTCCAATCTCTTGTAGGCATGATATTTCCTTCCACAGTATTAGTGCCATGGTCTAGTTGATTGGCTAGGGCTGGGTACTAGGTTGGACTGGATGATCTTGGAGGTCTCTTCCAACCTGCTTGATTCTATGATTTATTTAAACTAAATATTTGAAATAGTAACTTCCCTATTGCAAAGCTCCTTCAAAAATTGCCCTCCTAATATTTCATAGAATCATAGAATCATAGAATGGTTTAGGTTGGAAGAGACCTCAAGGATCATCCAGCTCCAACCCCCTGCCATAGGCAGGGACACCTCCCACTAGAGCAGGCTGCTCAAGGCCTCATCCAGCCTGGCTTTAAACGCCTCCAGGGAGGAAGCATCCACATTTGTTGCACATCTCCTCATCCCATGCTTTCCAAGGAAATATTCTAAAAGAGATTTAGTTTCCTTCAAGGGAAAAAAAAAAAAACAAAAGGAATTAAAATGATTCAACTATTCAGCACTTGGGAAAAACCACAAAGATGCAGCAAGCTGCCACTCTGTGTGTGTGCTGTGCAAAAATAAATGCTTGGATGGAAGGTTTCAGTTTCATGTTTCCAGGAGGTCTCATAAACCCAAGCAATAATGGGGGGAGGGGGAGGAAATACATGAAAATGCACTTTTGCCACCTTCTATTGTTTGAACAGCCCTGTCATCCATGTCCTTATTTATTTTAACAGCCTTTTTAATTTAGGGCAATGAAATGAAATTGCTACAGGGGCCGCTACAAATTTCTTCTAGATGTCACAGAGCAGATCCCTTCAAAAGAAAATTGCTGTTGCTTTAATTGTTGAAATGAAGTGGCCAGATTTCCAAAGGCACTTAGCAGCCAAGCACAACAGGACCACGGTGCAGGCAATAAATGGTCGTATTATGATCTTTGCTGTCACAATCTAGTCTTTGGGTTTTTTTTTTTAGGGGCCTTCATGCCCTTGTGCTACGAGTCCTCATGCTCATGTCTCTTACAGCAGTAGGTCATAAGCTCTGTAATAAGCAGTGTGCCCAGGTGGCCAAGAGAGCCAATGACATCCTGGCCTGGATCAGGAACAGTGTGGCCAGTAGGACAAGGGAGGTTATTTTTCTCTTGTACTCAGCACTGGTCAGGCCACACCTTGAGTGCTGTGTCCAGTTCTGGGCTCCTCAATTCAAGAGAGATGTTGAGGTG
The DNA here is from genome assembly GCA_013400475.1 of Tricholaema leucomelas. Lineage (NCBI taxonomy): Eukaryota > Metazoa > Chordata > Aves > Piciformes > Lybiidae > Tricholaema lacrymosa > Tricholaema leucomelas. The sequence goes on from WAAF01019716.1 coordinate 13,179, forward strand.
CTGGAATGTGTCCAGAGAAGGGCAACGAAGCTGGTGAGGGGCCTGGAGCACAGCCCTGTGAGGAGACGCTGAGGGAGCTGGGGGTGTGCAGCCTGCAGAAGAGGAGGCTCAGGGCAGACCTCATTGCTGTCTACAACTACCTGAAGGGAGGCTGTAGCCAGGTGGGGTTGGACTCTTCTGCCTGGCAAGCAGCAATAGAAGAAGGGGACACAGCCTCAAGTTGTGCCGAGGGAAGTATAGGCTGGATGTTAGGAGGAAGTTGTTGGCAGAGAGAGTGATTGGCATTGGAATGGGCTGCCCAGGGAGGTGGTGGAGTCACCATCCCTGGAGGTGTTGAAGGAAAGCCTGGATGAGGCACTGAGTGCCATGGTCTGGTTGACTGGATAGGGCTGGGTGCTAGGTTGGCCTGGCTGATCTTGGAGGTCTCTTCCAACCTTGTTCATTCTATGATTCTGTGATTCTACTGAGTGGAGGAGAGGTAGAATAAGGAGCTGGACATGTGCCTGCTCCTAGACCTACTGGCAGAAGGGATACAGGAAAATTTGAACTATGAGAAGAACAACACATTGGCAAGGTGGGGAGAGTTGCAGGTGTGTTAGTGTACTTTGCAGTGCTTTAATCCAACTAATACAGGTTGCCTTGAACACTTGCCCATGGCAGGGGGGTTGGAGCTAGATGATCCTTGTGGTCCCTTCCAACCCTGAGTGACTCTGTGATTCTACTTCCAAGGGCGTTGTGGATGCTCCATCCCTGGAAGTGTTCAAGGCCAGATTGGATGGGGTCTTGAGCCACCTGATCTAGTGGAAGGTGTCCCTGCCCATGGCAGGGGGTTTGGAACTAGATGATCTTCAAGGTCCCTTCCAGTTCAAACCAGTCCACAATTCTATGTTAACTCCCTATTCTGGAATCTCAGTGAAGCTTAGTGGCTTGTGATTACCCAGATATTCGATTATCCAGTTGTCCTTTTAAGCTGCAGAGCCCTGTGCAAGGCTGGCTCTGTGCACATTAAGAAAGAGTAAATGGAACACTGCTTGATTCCATTAGAGGTGTTGTTTCTAGGCCATGTGTAAGGTCATAGAATCATAGACTCATAGAATGGTTTAGGTTGGAAGGGACCTCAAGGATCATCCAGCTCCAACCCCCTGCCATAGGCAGGGACACCTCCCACTAGAGCAGGCTGCTCAAGGCCTCATCCAGCCTGGCCTTAAACGCCTCCAGGGAGGAAGCATCCACAACCTCCCTGGGCAACCTGTGCCAGTGTCTCACCACCCTCACTGGAAAGAACTTCCTCCTAACATCCAGTCTAAATCTCCCCTCTGCCAGCTTAAACCCATTCCCCCTCGTCCTGACATTACCAGACCTTGTCAATAGTCCCTCCCCAGCCTTCCTGTAGGCTCCCTTCAGATACTGGAAAGCCACTCTAAGGTCTCCTTGAAGCCTTCTCTTCTCCAGGCTGCAGAGCCCCAACTCTCTCAGCCTGTCCTCATAGCAGAGCTGCTGCAGCCCTCTGAGCATCTTCGTGGCTCTCCTCTGGACCCGCTCCAGCAGTTCCATGTCCTTCTTGTGTTGGGGGCTCCAGAACTGCACACAGTACTCCAGGTGGGGTCTGAGGAGAGCAGAGTAAAGGGGGAGAATCCCCTCCCTTGCCCTGCTGCCCACACTGCTCTTACTGCAGCCCAGCACAGGGTTGCTGTCTGGGCTGCATGTGCACACTGCAGGCTCATGTTGAGCTTTTCATCACCCCAGACCCCCAGGTCCTTCTCCTCAGGGCTGCTCTCAGCCATTCACCACCCAGCCTGTATCTGTGCCTGGGATTGTGCCGACCCAGATGCACATAACACACAACTTCTTGGGACTGATGTTCCCAGAGGTAATTTTGCTTACACATTAGTTCAGCCAAAGACCTCAAGAAACTAATGAAATTTGTTAATAAAGGCTGAACAGCTTTAGTATGGATTTTTGATAAGGAAACATCTGCTCATTTGCAAGGGTAGTAGCAGAGTCTGGAGGCCACAAGATATGATAAAGAATAAGCAGATGGTTTGGAGTAAATAATTTAAAGTAGCTCCTGTAATTTCTTTGAGAACTTGGTACATACCCTGATATTAAGAGGTTATATGAAGCTCATTGAGTTAATAGTGATCAAGTATGTATTGCTGGAGGGCAGCTAGGGAGTTGGAGAAGGCAGCCAAATTTACTGAGATAAATAACACGCAGCTCTATGCCCTCCAAAATGAGATTCAAGTCGTTTAAAAGTGCCAGAACAGCCTGAGAGAAATGGAATCTGCGGACAAGGACGAATGAGACACTCCAAACCGGAATGCGTTTGGGTTTGTACTCCATAATAACCAGAGTTGCTCAAAAGAGAATTGTTACTGGTGATCAACCAGAACTGCAGACCTCCTGGCTGAAAATCAGGACAATTCTTCAAACAAGGAGTAGTGAAATGGTTGAGGTGGGAAAGAACCTCTAGTCCAAACCGTTGCTCAAGCAGGACCACCTAGATCCAGGTGCTTGGGACCATGGCCAGTCAATTTTTTGATATCTCCAAGGAGGAAGATTCCACAACCTCCTTAAGGCAACCTGTGTCAGAGCTCAGTCACCCTCACAGTAAAGAGGTCTTTCCTGATGTTCAGAGAGAGTCTCCTGCATTTCACCTTGTGCTCATTGCCACCACTGAAGAAAGCCTGGCTCCATCTTCTTCGCACTCTGCCTTCAGGTATTTATCCGCACTGGTAAGAGCCCCTTGAGCCTTCTTTTCTCCAAGGTGAACAGTCCCAGCTCTGACTTTCCCTTATCACTTCATCATCTATAGGGATTGTCTTCGGTATGAGAGAGTCTACTCTTTTACTGAGGAGCCCAGTTTGGGACACAGTTCTCCAAGTGTGGCTGGGAGAGGAGATGGATCCTCTCACTCACTTGTTGGCAGCAATCCTCCTAATGCAGCCCACCAAACTTTGCTGTAAGGACATGCTGCTGGATGATGGCCAACCTGGTGTCCACCAGGTCCTTTTTTCCCAAGCTGCTTTCCATCTGAGTGTCCTGCAACATGTGCTGGTGCCTCAGGCAAGACTCCACAGGTGCAGGATGTTGGCATTCTCTTTGAATTTCATGAGGTTCCTGATGTGACACCTACTCTCGTTTCACACAATGCTGCATTCATCTAACATGATGAGTCCTTGCAGTTGGACATGGATGCAGAGAGAGGCCATATTAAATAACTGTCTTTTTACACCTGGGAGTGCTCAGGAAACATAGAATCATAGAATCAACCAGGTTGGAAGAGACCTCCAAGATCATCAAATCAACTAGTGTCTCATTCAGGCTTTTCTTCAACACCTCCAGGGACGGTGACTCCACCACCTCCCTGGGCAGCCCATTCCAATGCCAATCACTCTCTCTGCCAACAACTTCATCCTAACATCCAGCCTAGAACTCTCCCACTGCAACTGGAGGCTGTGTCCCTTTCTTCTGTTGCTGGTTGCCTGGCAGAAGAGACCAACCCCACCTGACTACAGCCTTCTTCCAGGTAGTTGTAGACAGCAATGAGGTCACCCCTGAGCCTCCTCTTCTGCAGGCTGCACACCCCCAGCTCCCTCAGCCTCTCCTCACAGGGCTGTGCTCCAGGCCCCTCACCAGCTTCGTTGCCCTTCTCTGGAACGTTCCAGCACCTCAACATCTCTCTTGAATTGAGGAGCCCAGAACTGAACACAGCACTCAAAGTCCTTCCAGTAATGGGGCCCCCAGAACTGCACTTAGTGCCCCAGGTGGGGTTCTCAGAAGAGCAGAGCAGAGGGACAGTATCCCCTCCCTGTCCCGCTGCTCTCACTGCTTTTAATGCAGCCCAGGACATGTTTGGCCTTTGGGCTGCCAGCAACCATTGCCAGCTCCTGTTGAGTTTATCACCAACTGACACCCCCAAGTCATTCTCATGACTGCTTTCAAGCGAGAGGTAGGAGAAATTAATGTGTGCATTGTCCTGTCACATTTAATATGCTACAGATATTTCTTCTCCCCGCTCCTGCCTTGTCCCATCACCATTGGATAATCTTGCAACATGATTAAAACTGATGATTTTTGCTTCTTCCTTATCAAACTCTTTTTTTTAAACCTTTTTTTATTTAAAATCCTTTTTTTAACCTTTTCTATACCTTTTTTTAACTACTTTTTACTTTTTTTTAACCTTTCAACCTCATTTTTTTTACTTTTACAAAACATTTTAATATTTTTTACATCTTAAAGACTTTTTTGACATTTTTTCCTTATTTTTAACAATTTAACATTTTCTACATTTTAATTTATTTTACTTTTTCACATTTTTTACTCTCATAAAAACTTTTTCTACATTTTCAAATTATTTTACTTTTTTTTTACATTTTTTACCTTTTTTCATTTAAAATTTTTATCTTTTTTAAAACTTCTTTAACATTTTTTACTTCTTTTTAACTTTTTTCCACTTTTATGATTATTTGCCTTTTTTTCCCATTTTTTCCACTTTTACCATTATTTGCCTTTTTTTTCCATTTTTTCCACTTTTACCATTATTTGCCTTTTTTTCCATTTTTTCCACTTTTACCATTATTTGCCTTTTTTT
>WAAF01019719.1:3970-14847 GCA_013400475.1 Tricholaema leucomelas
AGCACTCGGTTGGCTGTCTGGGCTGCATGTGCACACTGCCGGCTCATGTTGAGCTTCTCGTCGACCCAGACCCCCAGGTCCTTCTCCTCAGGGCTGCTCTCCAGCCATTCATCACCCAGCCTGTATCTGTGCCTGGGATTGCACCGACCCAGGTGCAGGACCTTACACTTAGCCTTGGGAGGTGATATAGTTTGACAGAGTTTGGACACACAGTGTGAACACAAGAATGGGAGCACATTTTCTTTGACTCAGAACCAACAGTGTTTCCAGAAATGCTCTTTCCCACTTGCAGTGCAGGTGCCCTTGTAAAGGCTCCAGAAGTGCTACACTTCCAAAAGGCTCCTGTGAATGCCCTGAGCATCAGAACTCAAAAACCAGTATGGAATAGGAGCATTCATAACTAGAAAGCAAACACCTTGACAAGGTTACTCAGAGCAGTTAAAGGACTATGGAGAAAAAAAGAAAAAGTAGTTCCCAGGACAAAGCAAGGACAGTATTCACATGACAACCTCAAAAGCATATATGAAAACAAAATTCTGTGTCACCTAAAAACATTAAGTTCCCTGATTAGCAAAAAGTTTCTTATGACTTTTTAAACACCTTGTGTAAAGATCTTCTTTAAAAATCCAGCTTAAAAAAAAAAAGACAGTGCTTTGTTAAATTTCTAAGCAACCAAAATACAGGAGTGTGTAACAAATGCAAAGTAGAGACTGATATTATGGGCAAAATATATTAATGACATTACAGAGCTGTGAATATTGCTCCAGATCTAGTTAGCTAGACCTTAGCTCATTTGCCAGGAGGAAATTTTGTAAGTCTTTATTATTTTATGCTTTTAGAAAGCCAAAGAACTGTACATAAAGCAACATTATTGAGGCTGTGAGTTTGTAACTTTTAAAAACCAGCTTAAAGCAAGGAATGATAACTTCTCAGAAGAATAGAACGGAACATCACATTAATGTACAGGTTTACTCACAGAAATCTTGTAAGCATTTTCCATCTTCTATCACAATTTTCTACTACTACAGCAGAATGTAGTTTTTAACATCTTTTCAGGCATTCTGATACCACCCAGGACCATAAGACATCTCTGCAGTTTAAAATATGTCACCTGAGCCAGACAGAGTGTAGGGATGAACCAGCTACATCTGGCCAAGTCAGATGCGCTTATTTTCTTCTTTCCAATCCTGAAAATTTGCCAAATGCAAATAGCTCAGAAAAGTGCATCCCACCACCAAAGTGCATTAGGCAGTGGATGTGCCACATCAGAATAACACAGGAGACAACATTACTTCCAGCACAGAAACTTGGCAAGCAGTAGAATACTTAGCTTAATATTAATGATCCTGTAAAACACTGGTGAACAAAAAACAAAGTGTCTAGCAGTCTACTCAGCATGCAACAGCAGTAAAGTAGAAGAAAATGTATCATCATCAGTTAGCACAACAGAACTAAAGCGTTGGGTGCCAGTTCAGTATTCTACTTACTATGCAAAACTACCAGGCTACACAACACTTCCCAAACCTGAAGGAACACCATAGCCCTCATCACCCAAGCTAGTTTCTAAGCACAGTAGTTTGTCTTCACTCTGTCTTTTCTACTTCACTTCAGAATGATCTCATTATTCACAAACCAGGGAATTTTTTTTACTCATTCACTGCCTTACATATACATTGCATAGCTGCAGACTCACTCGCTGACTGTATAAAAAAAGCCTGCTGCTTTCCCACTGACCGGAATGGAGGACTGGGTCTCTTCCCACTGCTGTTGCCTCAGCAAGTGAGCCAAAGTCATATAATTTTACTATCTGTAAGAGCAGCTCCCTTGCTTACTGCAAAGGTCTTTCTAGATTCAGTTAAGTTTTGCCCAATGCTCCAGCACCTTGAGTGAAAGCAACTGATGTCATGCAGTCACACTTCTCATGAGTATCTGTAAAGTTTTTACAGGATAAAAGCAGGAATACAAGATTGCACAATTTACACAGCTCCACAGGCAATTTTCCATTCCACATTTTAAAATGTAGTTTAAATGAGTTATCTAAGCTGTTCCATTTTAAAATAGAGTAGCAACCAAGATAGGGAAAAACTCTGCATCTAACCATATAAATGCAAATACTGCAAAATATGCTAATGTATTCACTTGGAATATACTTAAACCTAAGTAATTTTCACCTGTACAGGAGAAAGCAACATCATCAGTTATTACTTCTCTGAAGAGATCATAGACATTTCCATGCTGCCCATCTCCATCTATTCATATAGTCACATGGTAAACAGTAAATACTGCAGTACTTAACAGAATAAATGAGCACATCCAAACAATAACCCTGATACTTTTCAGCCAATAGAAAAATAAATTTACAATTTGTCTGTAAATTATTCACGATAAAAAAGTATAAATCAGGTACACTTGACAAAAAGATCTTTTCTCCTCCACCAGTGACAACATTTCTAAACTACAAGACTCTCCTTCTCAGTCTCACTGCACTCTGCTCAGTTACCAAATTAATAAAAACGTTAATACAGACATCTGCTTTCAACTGCTGGTAACAATTTCCAGGCACTTTAGTTCTGAAAAGGTCAGGCAAAACCATATTAAAAAAAAATTATTGTCAAATAATTATCCTGAAAGAAAGGGCACAGTACCAACACAAACAATACTCTAAAGGCATACAGAGAAGCACTGAATCAGGCTTTTGCCACTGTTTTAAGCCATTTCGGGACTGATGATACAATGCAATTTATATCTAAATCAACAAACTGATCTTTGTGTTTCAGACTCCAGTAAGAGTTGTCCCCTTCTTTCATTAGAAAACAAACAATAAGAGGAATAGAGTTATTCTTATTAAGCTGCATTTTTATCTCAGATATACCCATAAATCCAATGTGCCATCACTGAAACAGGGGCATTGTTTTGAATTCCAATTCAGAAGATGCTTATAGAAACTTTTTGCACTGTACTTACTATTCCTTTCACAGGTGTTTGCAGAGTGCCAAAGCTACACTCATATTCACACAAAAGGACTTTGAATAGAGACTCCAGGCAGGATGCCTTACACACTGGGCCCCATATCAAAGATAATTTAAACTACAAAGAATTCACAATACAATTAAACACACACCAGCATCACGTAGGAAATCAGAAATCTGGTACAATCAGTTTCTCTTCAGCATGGCTGCTCAAGTAGAGCAAGTCTGACTTTTTGCAGGGTAAGTTTGCTAAGAGCACTTTTAATGGAAGCTGTGTCATTTTAATCAACCTATCCCTCCATTACTCATATCCTTCACTTGTGCTGGAACAATCATTTTCTAGCTGCATAATAAAACATATTGGGAAACACATCCAGGGCCAGGGAGACAGCCTTGCAGAAGAGAGAAGTATTTTTAACCCAGATTACTTCCTCAATGCTTTACAAGCACCAGCTTTCACCAAAGGTTATACCAGCACAATAGAGAGGTAACACAAGGGCAAAAATCACTCAAGATAAAAGAAATGCTGGTGAAACTTACAACATCAGCCTAAGTTGATATCATGAGTGGAGTGGAGATAAGAGGCAATGTTCACAGCTTTTACCATGACAAGTAATACAGCCTTGACACAGTTAAGAGGGGTAATCTGAATTCCATTGCTTCTGACAAATGGCATGCTCCATAGGGTTTATTGATACCCATATTTGTCCTCTTTGTGATATCTGTGTCACTTGGCAGGCAGAACCAAGAGCTTGCTCTGAACTGTGCAGGCTTATAAGTAGTTATTAAGAGATTAGTTTTGTGTGGTAGCTCAGGATTCAATGTTAAAAATATTACCAAAAATCAGTTCCTCAGATTCTTATTCAGAAATAAGATAGTTTTAGAACTGTGCTGCTCTAAACTGTGTATTCTCACATTACTCAGTTTATGCAGTGCTTACAGGTCTCTTCGACTCAGCATCTTCTGTGATAAAATGTTTTGTGTAACTATTTTAAGCACACAGAACATAAGTAGCAAAATACATGCAGAAAAAACAGAAAGTCATACAATCATAAAGTGCATCAGGCTGAAAGAAACTGCCAAAGGTCATCTTCTCCAACCCACCCCACCCCCTTATCAAGCAGCGACACTGCCAACTAGATCAAGTAGCTCGGGGCCCCATCAAGTTTGATGTTGAACATCTCTAAAGGTGGGGCCTCCACCACATCTCGGGGCAACCCATTCCAGTATTTCACTACGCTCATTGTAACAAACTTTCTCCTAACATCCAACCTAAATCTACCCTGCTCCAATTTGAAACCATTTCCCCTTTCTTATTATTACACAGTCCTGTAAACAGTCCCTCCCCAGCCATCTTGTAGGTCATCTTCAAATGATGCTGTATGTTCCCCTGGAGCCATCTCTTCTTCAGGCTGAACAACCCCCAGATTTCTCAACCTGTCTTTGCAGAAGAGTTGCTGCAACACTGATGCCTTTGTGTCTCTCCTCTGATATCATATATCAACAGATGTGTGGAAAACATTTTACTACAGGAATTTAGTAAAGAGAGGCAAAACCCCACAAAAATTAATAAAACCATTCTATCTAATATTTCTAGCAATGGTCAGCCCTAAACACTGGAATCAAAGTCAAAGAAGAGACATGTGAATTTCCCTGGTGTCACCCATCAATGAAAACTTACATATTTAATTTCCGTTTAAACTATTGCTTTTACATTTTGGATTTCAACTAAGTATCAGAAGGAGAGAAACAGTTCTTAATGGTTACATTGCTTGCAACTTCACAAAACTTGTTGTAAAAAGCGCATGTGACTACAGGCTACAAGAAATAAAACAATCATATGACCCTCTGTCTTTCATTTTCTTGCCTTTAAAATAAACTGTGCTTCTAAAAGTACAATCAGACTCTAAAAATTAATTATATTTTTTTATTGATGCAACATTTTTGTTGCAATAATCTGCTATTTTAATGGAGGTTTACTTTTGCCGTTTAGGCTGCATTTGTCCTCTAAATGCATCACTGAGCCTCGGCACTGTCTGAAACGCTCTTGACAAGCACACAGGACCCATTTATTAGCACTGTCCAACAGTGCAAAGTAACTATCTAATGTTTAAATAACATATAAAGTAATTGAGCAGAAAGATCCTAAAATTAAACCAAAGGCAACCATGAAGCTTTGTGGTACGCTTTATATCTCTTTTATGGCAACAACTCTTAATGTGGGAAATGTTTCTGAGTTTCCCAGTGCTTAGCTCCTACTCATTTGAACCTCAGGGGTGGCTTCCAAGATTTGGTGGCATGCTTTGGAAAGTAGCTTAAACTGACCAACAACTAGTCTGAAGTCAGTATGAATGCTGGGCTATAACATTATTTTTAGTATAGGAGACCCCACCCCATCTATACATCCAGGCTTACATGCCATAGCTCCACTATTTTACAAATGATCCTTAATCTGCTTCAGACAAAGCAAGTCGGATTAGTTTAACCTGTAACTGGGAGCTAAACTATGTCATTTTGTCTGGAGCAGACCAAGTCGCTTATTCCAGCCTTCACTAGAATAACAGGGTGTTGGCTTCTGACAGCCACCATAGAGCAGAGAGGCATTAGAGAGGGAAAGATGACACCTGTGGACTGCCAAGTTAGACCCATAATGTAACCAACATGATTTCACAAGCAGCTAATGAAGATCCAGGAAGGGATCCTGGCTCCCTTCCACCTTCTGCACCTGAACACAGCACGGAGGTGACATCGTCCCATTTCCCTCACTGCACACCTGCCTCTCATGCCCATCCCAGGCACATCTCTCCACATCTGCCCACACCTACAGAAATCCATGTGTTACGCAGCCAGCCAAGGATAGGCCAGAGGAAGGCATAAGTGTTAAAGGAGAAGCACTGAACAGAAGTAGATTCAAGAAGAGCAGGAGTCCGAGGTAGGAAAAAAACCCACCACTTCCTGATTTATCACAGCAGAGCGAAACAAAGCCAGGAAGGGCACAGCATGACAAGGGGAGTGCACTCAGCAAAGACCATCAAGTCATATCAGGATACACAACTGAATGTTGGTATGTAATTAGTTGATAGGTATTTCAGAGCATTCAGCAAACTTCCTAACAAGCTAAATTCTATTTGGCATGTACTATTTGACTAATGCCATGACATCTTTCCCAACACATTCCATGAGTACTGCTTCCTGTACCATAACCTGCCTCACTCTACTGGTAAATAAATACCATTTAATAGAAAGTTGATTGACACATTATAATGTTATGCTATTCCCTGCACTTGCAACAGAGGGTCTGCCCATGAGGGCTTTAAGCTTACATTCAGCTAGGTCTTTGTACTTTTTCAAGCAAACGTGAAAGTATGAGTGCTCCCATTCCTCCGTACCTCCATACTGCCTAATGCTCTGTCAATAAACAGTGATGCTACCTTTACCTGAGGCAGCTCCAAGGCAGCTTGAAAGCTTCCAGGGCAGCACATTAGATGCTGAGCAGCAGGACAAGTCAGGCAGCACGCTGTTCCCAGGTAGCTCCTGACAACCTGAAAAACTCGTTCAAACTTCTCCCACATGGCAACATTTAGTAAAGACCTACACACGAGTCTGGGTGGTATCAAGTTACATTAGGAGGAAGGGAGTATTCGTACCCAGCTGTAAGGTTTCTGGTCTGTCCAAACAGCTTTAGCTAACTGAACCTAATTTTCTACATAAGCAAGGAAAGAAATCAGTAAGCGCTGGTTTGCAGCCTCACTACGCCTTTTCAAGCATCACACAGCTCCGTTTTACTGACCACAACACCCAAAACCCAACCAAACTACCAACATACTTAGAACGTATATACAAGTTCAGCATCGGCATACTTACAATGCTCAAACATCATACACAACATCCATGGGTGCAAAGGACAGGTCCAAGAGACTGGCCCAATGTAGCCTCATACACCACACAAATCGGCACCCATCCTCTTCCTCAGCTCAGAAGCTCACTGCCGCTGCTAGTCCCTAAGGATGGACTTGCCGTGAATGGCACCAGAGAATTTTGAGGAGGAAGGCAGTAAGCCAGACAGCCACCCTTCCAACTTGCCAGACAACCCCTGACTAGACATCATCCCTCCAGCCCTGCATTTTAATATAATCATTTTAAGCATGTGGGCCACACCTCTCCTCTCTCCTGGTTGCCTCTAGCTTTTGCCTCTGCAAAGAAAGAAGCCTCCCCTTCTTGACGCCAGAGACCACTCTTCTTTCAGAGGGGTGTGGAGGGAAAATAATCTTTCAAGAATGAAATCACTGATGTGCAAATGAAATCCTTCAGTGCAAGATGGAGACCATCTCCATGCCTCATTCTTGGTGCGACTTGTTCTTCAAGGCTAGAAGATGAACTCAGGTGCGTGTGATGGATAGCCAGAGGGCTTGCAGGGACAAGAACCACGCGGTGTGGGGCACACCCAGACGGTTTTGGGGAACAGGTGGTGTGAGACACAGCCAGGAAGTTTGGGGGGCAGGCACTGAAAGGTAAGACGTACATCCCGAGAGTCTGGAGATGAGACACACCAGGGTGCGGATGGGGACAAGGACTAGAGATGAGGACGCAGGGGGCGGATGAAAGTAAGGAGGAACGAGGAGCAAACAGACAGAGGATGGCGAGGAAATCACGGGGCACGGGGGCGCAGCCAGGGGTCCCGGGAAATAGATGGGCAGAAAGCATTCCGTAGCCCATCCCCATCCCGCCGGGCCCTGCGTGCCAAAGCGCGGGAGAGACACCGCGAAACGACGCCGCAGGCTCCCCTCCACAGGCCGCCTATGGACCCCGCCGGGCCCCCCGTGCAGCCCCCGGCGCCGCCCCCCGCCCTGCAAGGACACNTCGCAGCACCGCTGCCGCGTTGACAGCCGCGCCCGCACTGAGTCACGGGCTCCGGTGTTGCTTCTCCCGTCTCCTCCACACAGCGGGAGCGGGGCTTCGACCGCCCTTTGGTATCGGCGAGCAGCCCGCGGCGGGAGGCCGTGATGGTCCCCCGCCGCCCCTTCCCGCGGTCAGACTCCCCAGGGACAAGACGATTGTTTGTCTACCTGTTGCAGTGTCCGCTGCCACGGTGCTCAGGGTTTCTCCCGAGCTCTCCCTAGCGCTATCTCCCGCTGGTGCTTTGTGCTAGCACGGAGATGTGGGAGCTGTTCCGGGGTCGGTGACAACTTCGAGTCACTCAAAGCAAGAGCAGAAAGACGTAGTAATTCCTGCTTCTGAAAAAACAAAGCACAACTGCTCAGCTTTAGCTCAATGCTTGAGGGCACATTCTCCCCCAAAAGGACTGCAGTACTTCTCGCTAAGAAGCTATTTCGGACGAAGGTAACGTTCACCGATTACTCCCATCTAGAGAAGACGTATGGAGCACAAAGGAAGACGGAGAATTCGTGTAACGAGGTGCTCCAGTACCTTTAGCCCACAGAAAAACAGAAATGGCAGCTTTTAAAGATAGTTAGCATGGCAATGGTTAAGTCGAGTCAAAAGATGAGGCAAGACAAGGGACCAGAGAGGCAAGCTGAAGAAAATAGGCAAATTGCATTTATTACATGTTTTGAAAAGCACAAGAAGAAACTGTGAGCTATTGCTATGAAATTAAAATGTTTATACAGGGAGGAAATACTGGAATTGTGACAGGTGAAGAAACCCTGAGGCTTCTAAAAGGGCATCTTAATAAGATCATTTGATTTAGCCAAAAGGGGTATGTAGAATTATCATAATCCATTGAGCAATACTTTGTTTCACCTAGGAGGGAAAAATCACAAAATTAAAACACCCTATTTCCCCACCTCCTTATTTTTCAGATCTTGGAACCCTTTCTTTGATTTGTTGGTTCAATACCATTTTTTTCTAAGACATCAGCCAAGAAAAAAATAAAAGCAGGCCTTAGAAACCAACACATCCCTGCTCAGACAGAGCCCCTGGGAGCCTCAGAACTACTAAGTCTTGACTTGTCTAGTGGGATGTGGCTACATGGCTCAGCAGGCAACTAATATGCCTCCTGCGTTGTAAGTTCTATTTTGCCGTGCCTGATAGGGCTGCCTTGGCTGGGATAAAATGAGACACTGGGGTGCATAACAACAGAAAGTAAGTAGGTCAAGTGTAGTCTGTTGTTACTAATAGAAAAAACAGCAACAATTACCAGATGCAAGCTAACAGTGCTAACATATTTGATGCCAACACTGTCAGCAACAACTCTTTTCTCTTTAGAGCCCCATAAAGAGAGCAAGTAGCCTCGCCTTACATGCACTTTAGGAGCAAAGGTAATCTGAATCATCAAGTCTGTGCGGGTTGGCAGGGTACAGAAATAATGGTTGACCTGTTCATGGCAGGTAAATTATTAACACGCAGCAGGGGAAAGGAAGCATGAAGGAGACACTTGTGTCCTGCAGACAGAGAAAGCAGAGACACATAGCAAGTCAGAGACTAGCAACTATGAGGTTTTCTCACTACTTAATACATGAAAGTTGCACATGAATCATACTGCAAATTTAAGTGATCTTTAAAGTTTCCTACATTCATCATCCAAGAACAGAGCATGAGGGAAAATAATGTAGCTGCTAGAGACACCTCTATGTATTTTACCAGACACTGAAGACTTAGCTCCTTGTCTGCACTGTATGAAGAACTGTTCCTTTTGTGAATAATGCTAGCCAATGTTTTCCTTATTTTGTCACCTTACTAGAATCCAGAGAACTCACATGCTACTTTTCCACTGTCATTCTGTTGGTGAGAAGTTGACGAGACTGGTTCTCAGCAGGAGTGAAGGAAGATGATCCCAAAGTCAGGTGAAAAATTAATATTGCAGAAGTAGAAGCAGTAGTTGTAAGTGTATGAAAAACAAAGGGAATGTTAAACAGAGGTAGTGCCATGGTGTCATATAGATGATACATATGTGATATGTGATTCTGTTATATACATATTTTTAAGAGTATGTATAATGTGCATATATTACCTACATATTAGATGCATACAGTTAATATCATGTATATAGAAATATAATGCATATATACACATGCATTATATAATCAAGTTTATTACACAGCCACTGTGCTTTTCGAGTAAAACCTAGTTGTGGCACATCTTGTCAAAGGCTATTGCTTAAATGCAGGCTGATTGCAACTCACGTTGCTACCAGGAAGCAGAAGTAAACCACCTGTGAAAAGTGCACTGCAATCAATCACAAAAGCCTGACTGAATGTAATGAAAAAACTAAAGTCAATACATGTGGCCAGCCTATTCCCTGAATATATTTCATCACCTGATTTTTCATTTTAATCTGTCCTATCTCTGAAAACATTAAGTAAAAAGCCAAGCCAACCTCACTAACATTTTTAATATCATCTCCAATTTAAATATGTAAATGTGTGTTGCGCATTTGAGGATAACCATTGAATGAACAGTCTAAGATTGTTCTATGATGCTTCCAACAGTGGCTGCTCTGGAGCACACAACCTCTTACAGCTGTTTACAGATGAGGACTCTCATTCTGATTATATCTACCAACCGTTTTCTTAAATAAAATTAATAGCTAAATATTTTCAAAGTCATGTTTTAGCTTTATGTGTCATTTACAGTAACAGAAGCAAATGCTTCATTCTGTAGGAGCTCGCAGAGATGAAGCTAAAAGAAGTAGTAATCTTCTCAGAACACTGATAGCTAGTGGAGCCTGTTTGCTGTACCTGGGTCACAACATTATGCCGTAATGACAGCCTTATCCATGAGCTACACACATAAACATGTCTGTAAAAATAATTTATTTTGAAGATCCATCCTCACATCCTCAGCTACCCTTACACAATAGATATAGGACACTAGAGGCTGAGGGTGAGGTGGTTTTGGAGAAGGCAGAAGCATTACCTGCTGGGAGGGCAACTGAAACAAATCAGTTGC
>WAAF01019723.1:34987-45244 GCA_013400475.1 Tricholaema leucomelas
CAGAGCCCTGGCACAGGCTGCCCAGAGAGGCTGTGGAGTCTCCTTCTCTGGAGCCTTCCCAGCCCTGTCTGGATGTGTTCCTGTGTGATCTGAGCTTGACTCTAAGGGTCCCAGAGCCCTGGCACAGGCTGCCCAGAGAGGTTGTGGAGTCTCCTTTTCTGGAGCCTTTCCAGCCTTGTCTGGATGTGTTCTGTGTGATCTGAGCTTGACTGAGAGGGTCCCAGAGCCTGGCACAAGGCTGCCCAGAGAGGCTGTGGAGCCTCCTTCTCTGGAGCCTCTCCAGCTCTGCCTGGATGTGTTCCTTTGTGACCCGAGCTAGATTGTGTGGTCCTGCTCTGGCAGAGGGGGGAGGTTGGACTCGATGATCTCTTTGGGTCCTTTCCAACCCCTGACATCCTGTGAGCCTGTGATCTCTGGGAGCTGCCTTCCAACCCCGACGCCAGGAGGGGGCTCCCGCGGCCGCGGCTCACCTGCACCCGCAGGGTCTCGATGTAATTGGTGCCGTAAGCTCGGCGAGTGAAGTCGGAGAGGTTGAATTGGATCTGGTTCCAGCCATCGTCAAGCCTCATGGGCATGGTACAGATGAAAGGCTTTACCCTCGTCGTGCTCTGGTAGTTGCTTGCCCGGAAGCGCCGCCGCACGTTCTTGTCATCCAGGACCTGGTGGAGAGCAGGGAGGATGCTCACACACACGCACAGAGATCATCTTCTCCATCCCAGCCCCCTACAGGAATGGGCAGGGAGCACCTCCAACCAGCCCAGGTTGTTCTCAAAGCCTTATCCAAGCTGGTCTTGATCACCTCCCTGGGCAACCTGTGCCCAGTCTCTGCCCACCCTCACTGTGTCTCTGTGCTCCACAACCTCCTTGGGCAACCTGTGCCAGGCTCTCCTCACCCTCACTGCCAACAATTTCTTCCTCCTCTCCACTCTCACTCCCCCCTCTCCCAGCTCCACAACCTCCCAGGGCAACCTGTGCCAGGCTCTCCCTACCCTCACTGTGTCTCTGTGCTCCACAGCCCCCCTGGGCAACCTGTGCCAGGCTCTCCTCACCCTCACTGCCAACAATTTCTTCCTCCTTTCCACTCTCACTCCCCCCTCTCCCAGCTCCACAACCTCCCAGGGCAACCTGTGCCAGGCTCTCCCTACCCTCACTGTGTCTCTGTGCTCCACAGCCCCCCTGGGCAACCTGTGCCAGGCTCTCCTCACCCTCACTGCCAACAATTTCTTCCTCCTTTCCACTCTCACTCCCCCCTCTCCCAGCTCCACAACCTCCCAGGGCAACCTGTGCCAGGCTCTCCCTACCCTCACTGTGTCTCTGTGCTCCACAGCCCCCCTGGGCAACCTGTGCCAGGCTCTCCTCACCCTCACTGCCAACAATTTCTTCCTCCTTTCCACTCTCACTCCCCCCTCTCCCAGCTCCACAACCTCCCAGGGCAACCTGTGCCAGGCTCTCCCTACCCTCACTGTGTCTCTGTGCTCCACAGCCCCCCTGGGCAACCTGTGCCAGGCTCTCCTCACCCTCACTGCCAACAATTTCTTCCTCCTTTCCACTCTCACTCCCCCCTCTCCCAGCTCCACAACCTCCCTGGGCAACCTGTGCCAGTCTCTCCCCACCCTCACTGTGTCTCTGTGCTCCACAACCTCCCTGGGCAACCTGTGCCAGGCTCTCCTCACCCTCACTGTGTCTCTGTGCTCCACAACCTCCTTGTAAAACCTGTGCCAGTCTCTCCTCACCCTCACTGCCAACACTTTCTTCCTCCTCTCCTCTCTCACTCCCCCCTCTCCCAGCTCCACAACCTCCCAGGGCAACCTGTGCCAAACTCTCCCCACTCTCACTGTCAATCTGTGCTCCACAACCTCCCTGGGCAACCTGTGCCAGGCTCACCTCACCCTCACTGCCAACAATTTCTTCCTCATCTTCACTCTCAGCCTCCCCTCACCCAGCTCCACGTCATTGTCCCTCGTTCTGGCACTCTCAACCCTTGTCCAAAGTCTCTCCTGGAGCCCATTCAGCTACTGGAAGGTTGCTCTAAGCTCTCCCTGGAGCCTTCTCTTCTCCAGGCTGAACAGCCCCAACTCTCCCAGCCTGTTCCCATAGGGGATGGAAGTTCTCCAGCCCCTCTGATCATCCTGGTGGCCTCCTCTGGAAGAAGCCCTGGCACATCATATGGCCAAGAAAGCAAAAGTGTTTTGGGGACACTCAGTGCCTGGGGACAAGTTCCTGCAATAAGAGTGGTGGTTCCCCAGCCCCTTCCTCACTGGGCCCTGGACAAGGCCTCTCCTTTGCAAGCTCCTCACCTGCACTTCAAAAGTGAAGTATTTCTTCAGGTTCTTGATGATCATCACTAGGAAAGGCAGTTTGATGCCCAGGGTCTTCTTTGGGTCAGCAGGGCAGGTGATGTATGTGGTACTAAGAGGGACACAAACACACTTCAGTGTCTCAGAAAGCGCACAAGGCTGAGCCCCCCAAGTCTCTCCCTTCACACAATGCCTCACATGGAGGGCAAGCAGAAAAACAGAGCTGTGAGCAGAGTCAGAGAACCAAGCAGGTTGGAAGAGAGCTCCAAGCTCAGCCACTCCAACCTAGCACCCAGCCCTGCCCAAACAACCAGAGCATGGCACTAAGTGCCCCAGCCAGGCCTGGCTTCAATCCCTCCAGGCACAGCCACTCCACCACCTCCCTGGGCAGCCCATTCCAGTGCCAATCACTCTCTCTGCCAACTACTTCCTCCTCACAGCCACCACAGACCTGCCCTGGCACAGCTTCAGCCTCTGGCCCCTTCTGCTGCCGCTGCCTGCCTGGCAGCAGAGCCCAACCCCAGCTGGCTACAGCCTCCCTGCAGGCAGCTGCAGACAGCAATGAGCTCTGCCCTGAGCCTCCTCTGCTGCAGGCTGCACACCCCCAGCTCCCTCAGCCTCTCCTCACAGGGCTGTGCTCCAGGCCCCTCCCCAGCCTTGCTGCCCTTCTCCAAACACCTTCCAGCACCTCAACATCTCTCTGCAATTCAGGAGCCCACAGCTGGACACAGCACTCCAGGGCTGGCCTGAGCAGTGCTGAGCACAGGGGCACAAGAACCTCCCTTGTCCTGCTGCCCACACTGCTCCTCAGCCAGCCCAGGATGCCATTGGCTCTGCTGCCCACCTGGGCACTGCTGCCTCCTCTGCAGCTGCTCTCTGCCACCACCCCCAGGGCCCTCTCTGCCTGCCTGCTCTCAGCCACTCTGGCCCCAGCCTGCAGTGCTGCTTGGGCTTGCTGTGGCCAAAGTGCAGAACCTGCCCTTGGCCTTGTTCAGTCTCATCCCATTGGCCTCTGCCCACCCATCCAGCCTGGCAACAATCTGGGCTTCCTGGCACAGGAGGGAGAGCTTCTGAGGCAGATATAAGCAAAAGAAGGCTTCAAGAATGTATCCCAAATCCCACTTTTCTCACCCTTCCTGGACAGCTTCACCTCCCCAGATTCAAGACCACATCGGTGCTGTTTCTTAACACAACTTCCCTCCTATCCTTGAGTGATAAGGTGGAGCCTTCCAGAGCAGAGCAGAGACTCTGTGTGGTTGGTAAAACAGGGCTCATGAGCCCAAGAAGCAGGCTTCATGCCTGGCAAGTCCTCTGTCAACACATCTTGGGAGGAAGGCAAGCACTGGCTCAGCCTGGCTGCAGCAAAGGAGTCTCCACTGCCCTTATAAGGAGAGCCTTGCTCTGAATCACCCCTGGAAAAGCCTTGGAGGCTCTGAAGCTGCTCCTGGAGCTGCCACCTCTCTGTCTCTCTCTCTCTCTGTGCAGTCGATGGAGATGAGGTTGCTAAGTAAAGCAGCTCCCTTTAATCTTCCTGCTGGCCCATGGGGAGAGCAGCAGAGCAGCCTCAGCCAAGAGGAGATGCAGAAGGAGCAGGCAGCACTGACTGGGCACCAGCTACAGCTTTATTTTCCTCCTTCCCCACTCCAGTGATGGACAACTAAGGGGACTTGGTTCTTATTTTTGATCCCTGAGCCCCACTGACAAAGAGCTCTAGAAGCACATCCAGGAACAGCCACAAAGGGCTGTCAGTGCTCTGCCCTTGGATTATGTTCTTTGATTTACTAGGAGCTTGCAGTAGGATCCTAGAACTGGGGAAGTTGGAAAAGCCCTTGGAGATCATCAAGTCCAACTCCCTCTTCCAGAGCTCACAGTTCCACCACCACTAAACCACCTCCCCCAGCACCACATCCAGGCAGCTTTCAAACACCTCCAGAGATGGAGATTCCATCACCTGCCCAGGCAGCCTGGGCCAGGGCTTGACAACCACTTCTGAAAGGAAACTGTTCTTAATCTCCAAGCTGAACCTTCCCTGGCACAATTTGAGGCCTTTCCCTCTTGTCCTGTCACTTGGTGCACGTGAGAAGAGCCCAACCCCACCTGGCTCCAACCTCTTTTCAGGCAGCTGTAGAGAGCAATGAGGTCTCCCTTCAGCCTCCTCTTCCCCAGGCTGAACACCCACAGCTCCCTCAGCTGCTCCTCACCAGCCCTGTTCTCCAGACCCTTCCCCAGCTTTGTTGCTCCTCTCCAGACCCTTCCCCAGCTTTGCTGCTCCTCACCAGCCCTGTTCTCCAGACCCTTCCCCAGCTTTGTTGCTCCTCACCAGCCCTATTCTCCAGACCCTTCCCCAGCTTTGTTGCCCTTCTCTGGACCCACTCCAGCACCTCAATATCCTTCTTGGAGTGAAAGGGCCCAAAACTGTACCCAGGATTCGAGGTGTGGCCTCACCAGTGCTGAGTAGAGGGGAACAATCACGTCTGAAGGAGACATCTGCTGGGCACTGACATCTTTCTGCTCCAGGGCCAAGCTCAGAGGGCACACTAGGGTAGAAGAAGATGCCTTCTCCTACCTGACATTAGTTCCTTCAATCTCCAGCACCAGCGACTGAATGTCATTGTCTGTGATTCGTTTGATGTGGCCATTGCGCACCTAGAAGAGAAGAGGGGCAGGCAGCTCAGGTGACAGGGACACCAGAGGCAGCCACAGCTCCCTTGAGGTAGGGTTGGAAAAGAGCCCAGGAGCACCCACTGACTTTCACTTGGCTCCTCTTGTCCTGGACACTGATGTTTGATCACCATCCTGGAGTGTCAGGACACCAAGTAAAGAGTTTAAGGTCCCAGCGTGCTGCATGGGCACAGAGAGCGAGGCTTGGAGCTATCCAAACTGTGCTGCAGTGCTCACAAAGGACTCAAGTTTCATGCCAGAGGCCCAAAGAGAGAGGAAAGTGCTAAAGCAAGATGGAACTAGGCTGGGATAAGGAACAGAACAAGCAGGAGCAGTAGAGGGGGTAAGCAAAAGGAGGCACCAGCTGGCTACTGGTGACCAAGGCGTCTCGACTGCTGGGCACAGCTGCCTCCCTTCGTGCTTCCACACAGGTCACAATCCCACACTTGGTTAAAATCCATCCCAGAAGCACAAAGCCATCATCTGCTCTGCTGAGAGGCACAGGGATTCAGCTCCTCAGCTGCAGCCAGCTCCCCAAGGAGCTGAGGGAGGCCAGGGTCAGAGCCAGGAGCTAAGAGAAATTCATCTGCCTCTGCAAAGCCCAAGGGGCTGAGGATTGATCGAGTTATTGGAAGTGAAGCAGCTTCACTTCCCATCACAGCTCTCTCCATTTAAAAGAGAAAGCATTTTGGCTAACCAAGGCCTCTGCTCTTCCCAATCAGCAGATTGCCATGCTCCTTCCTGCCCCAGGAATTCAGCTCTCCAGCACCTAGCACAACTGCTAACCTAGAGGAGGCAGGAAGCTGTTCCACTCATCAGCTACCAAATGATTTCCAGCTTTAGCAGTTCTCCCTCCAAGTTGATTTCTTCAGAGACCTATGTGGAGAGGTGGGGGGGATGTTGCCTACCTTTGCTGGAAGAGATAAGCTCTGTGAGCAGCCCCAACCCCCTCCCCTGCCCTCAGTCTGCTTTTACACTTCAGCAGTTTGAAGAAAGCTCAGCCTGGAAGTTGCTGCTGCTGCTGCTCCTCAGCAGGAGACTGCAGCTGCTGCTCCTCAGCAGGAGACTGCAGCTTGCTCTGCCAGGCTGCTCCTGAACTCTGCTGCAAGCCTGCACAGACACTTCCAAAAGGCATTAAGCTCAGAGAGGGGATCCTTAGAGAACCACAGAGTTGTTGTGGTTGGAGAAGACCTTTGTCATCACCCAGTCCAACCAGCAACCCAACCCCACACCATGGGCATCAAAATGTTTGTGCCCAGCTCACTCCCATGGAGATGGGCAGCACGGGGAGCTTCCTCCCACCCCATCATGGTCCTGGGACCTCACTGGGTGCTCTCTGCACCTTTCTCCCCAGGCACCTGGGATCTGCAGCTTTGAACCAGTTGCTGCTCCACAGGTCCCAGCCTGGCATAGAATCAGAGAATGGTTTGGGTTGGAAGAGGCCTCCAAAGTCATCCAGTCCAACCTTCAACCCACCATGGGCACCAAACCATGGCCCCAGGTGCCATGGCCACACGGTTCTGGAACACCTCTTCAGGCATGGGCACTCCACCA
Source organism: Tricholaema leucomelas (assembly GCA_013400475.1). Lineage (NCBI taxonomy): Eukaryota > Metazoa > Chordata > Aves > Piciformes > Lybiidae > Tricholaema lacrymosa > Tricholaema leucomelas. The sequence continues at coordinate 41,500 of WAAF01019723.1, forward strand.
CCTCCTTGGGCAGCCTCTGCCAATCCCTGACCACTCTTGCAGGAAGGAAATGTTTCCTCCTCTGGAGGGGGATTTAACTCATGCTCCCCCACCCCCAAAAATCTTCTTTCAACTCATAGAGAATGGTTTGGGTTGGAAAAGGTCTCTGAGGTCATCCAGTACAAAGCAGCAACCCAACCCCACACCATGGGCACCAAACCATGGCCACACCTTTCTGCAACACCTCCAGGCATGGGCACTCCACCACCTCCCTGGGCAGCCTCTGCCAAGCCCTGACCACTCTGCCACCAAAGGAACTTTCCTCCTCTCCAACCTAAGCCTGCCCTGGGCAGCCTCTGCCAAGCCCTGACCACTCTGCCACCAAAGGAACTTTCCTTCTCTCCAACCTAAGCCTGCCCTGGGCAGCCTCTGCCAAGCCCTGACCACTCTGCCACCAAAGGAACTTTCCTTCTCTCCAACCTAAGCCTGCCCTGGGCAGCCTCTGCCAATCTCTGGCACCAAAGACATTTTCCCTCCTCTCCAAACTAAGCCTCCCCTGGCACAATTTCAGGCCAGTTCCTCTCCTTCTATCACCTGAGACTAGGCAGAAGAGCCCAACCCCAGCTCACTGCAGCCTCCTTGCAACGAGCTGCAGAGAGCAATGAGGTCTGCCCTCAGCCTCCTTTTTTCTCCAGCCAGAACAACCTAAGCTCCTAACAGGACCCCTTAGCATCAAATGCTATTCCCAAGTGTTTCTCCAGGAGAAAGCAGCTGCTGGAAGAGGTCTGGAGGAGTTGCCTTTTAATTTGTTTGGAATTCAATCACCAACCCAGCAGAAGCAGAACAAGCAGCAGCTGGCACATGGGAAATGAAATCCTGGAAGGCACAAGGATACAGCACTTGGACTTCTCTCTACAAGAGGAGAAACTTGTTTGGTGTGAGGGATGCTGGAGGCCTGGAGCAGGCTGCCCAGAGAGGTTGTGGAGTCTCCTCTAGAGGCAGATCTTTCAATCATACCTGGATGTGTTCCTGTGTGACCTGCCCTGGGTGGTCCTGCTCTGGCAAGGGGATTGGACTGGATGACCTCTGGAGGTTCTCTTCCAACCCTTAAGGTTGTATGATTCTATGACTTAAGAGTGGGAAATAAACCTGCCTGAGCAAGTGGCACTAGTGCCCACCACAGCCTGCCCTCACCATAGCTCCACAGAGGGCAGGAGGTTCAGGTTTGGGTTTCTCTGGAGAGGAGAAGAGAGGAAAAACAGCTCCATGTGCTTCAAAGCAACAAGTCAGCAGTGTTTCCATCTGCTACCTGCTCCACTTCCTCAGCTCTGATGGTTTTTCCTTCCTCACATTACAGTGACAACTAAAAGAAGCAACTCTTCTTCCTCAGCATTGCCAGAAACAGGATGAAGGCAACAGGAGAGAGAGGAGGTGAGCAGAAAACAGGGGCAGGCTGCAGCACAACCTTTCCTCCTGTGAGTCACAGGCTGCTAGGGGTTGGAAAGGACCTCTGGAGATCATCAAGTCCAACCCACCCCTGCCAAAGGAGGGTCACCTAGAAGAGGTCACACAGAAAACAGGCCCAGGCAGGTCTGGAATGTCTCCAGAGAGGGAGATTCCAGCACCTCTCTGGGCATCCTGCTCCAGGGCTTATATTAAAGCAGTTCCTCCTCACTTATGTTCAGGTGGAACTTCTGATGTTCAACTTTGTGCCTGTTACCCCCTGTGCTGCCACTGGGCACCGCTGACAGAAGCCTGGTGCCACCCTCCTGGCACCCACAGCACTGATGAGATCCCCCTCAGCCTGCCTGTGCCAACTGCTGCTTGCTCACCCTCCTGTTGCCTGTGACCCTCTCCTGTGAGCTGGCAGCCTGACTTTAGTCACAGGCTAACAGGATGTTAGGGGCTGGAAGGGACCTCTGGAGGTCTTCCAGTCCAACCTCTGCCAGAGCAGGAGCAGAGAATCCAGCACAGGTGGCACAGGAACACACCCAGACAGGGCTGGGAAGGCTCCAGAGAAAGAGACTCCACAGCCTCTCTGGGCAGCCTGTTCCAGGCTCTGGGACCCTTAGAGTCAAGCTCAGGGCACACAGAACACATCCAGACAGGGCTGGAAAGGCTCCAGAGAAGGAGACTCCACAACCTCTCTGGGCAGCCTGTGCCAGGGCTCTGTGAGGTGCCTCATGTTGAAGTGGAACTTCTTGTGCCTGCCTGAGTTGTTCCTGTGCCAGTCCTGATCTTTGCAGAGTGCTGTGGGAGGGCAGTGAGGGCCCAGCTGAGGCAGCAAAGGTCTTCAGTGAGTCACAGACTGGTAGGGGCTGGAAGGGACCTCTGCAGATGATCAAGTCCAACCCCACCCTGCTGAGGCAGGGGCACCTAGAGGAGGTCACACAGCAACAGGTCCAGGCAGGGCTGGAATGTCTGCAGAGCTGAAGATTGCAGCACCTCTCTGGGCAGCCTGCTCCAGGGCTCTGCCACCCTTACACTGAAGCAGTTCCTCCTCACTCGTGGTCAGGTGCAACTTCTGATGTTCAACTTTGTGCCCCTTAGCCCTTGTGCTGCCACTGGGCACCACTGGTGCCACCCTCCTGACCCCCACCCTTGAAGTGTCGCTCAGCAGTGAGGAGCTCCCCCTCAGGCTGCTCTTCTGCAGGCTAAACAGTCCCAATCCTCTCAGCCTTTCCTCCCAGCAGAGCTCCTCCAGTCCCCTCAGCAGCTCTGCAGCCCTTTGCTGTCCCTTCCCTTGCCCTTCTTGAGCTGGGGGAACCCAAACCTGGACCCAGGATTCCCTTAGCTTTGGTCCCTACTAAATAGCTCACAGCAAACACTTAGCAGGTCCCTGCCCTTCTGGATCTGGGGAGCCCACAGCTGGGCACAACACTCCAGATGTGGCCTCAGAAAGGCAGTGAGAGTAGAACCTCCCTTGACCTGCTGCCTACACTTTTCTTGCTAGGTCTTGGTCTTCTAGGCCACAAGGGCACATCACTGACCCATGGGCATCCTGCTGATCAGCAGTGATGAGCTCCCCCTCAGGCTGCTCTTCTGCAGGCTGAACAGTCCCAATCCTCTCAGCCTTTCCTCCCAGCAGAGCTCCTCCAGTCCCCACAGCAGCTCTGCAGCCCTTTGCTATCACATTTGTGTCCCTCCCAACCTCACTTAGCTTGAGAGCTGCAAGATGGTAGCCAGGGCATGCAGGTGCCAGCCTTGCCTGCAGCCAGCACTGGCAAGACAGACACAGAGACATTTGGAGCACAGGCATCAGAAGTCCAAGCAGCCTCACTGTGCTGGGAGATTAAGGCTGAGCAGTGCCAGAAGCATTCACTGCCAGCAGGGCCTCCAAGTGCTGTCCCCCCAGGACTTGCTGGTACCAAATTCCTCCCAGCTCAGCTTCTCATCTTGCTGAGCCTGAGCTCACCTCCTGCCTGCCTCAGGGACCACCTCCCTTAATCACAGAATGGGTTAGGTTGGAAGGGACCTTCAAGATCAGCCAGTTCCAACCTTCCTGGCACGGGCAGGGAGCAACTCCCACCAGCACAGGGGGCTCAGGGCCTCATCCAGCCTGGATTTGAACACCTCCAGGGAGGATGTGGAGCACAGAAGCACAGAATGTGCTTTGATCACATTCTGTGCTTCTGTGCTCCACAACCTCCCTGGGCAACCTGTGCCAGGCTCTGTCCATCCTCACTGTGTGTTTGTGCTCCACAACCTCCCTGGGCAACCAGTGCCAGGCTCTCCCCACCCTCACTGTCAATCTGTGCTCCACAAC
>WAAF01019729.1:0-18415 GCA_013400475.1 Tricholaema leucomelas
TCTAGTCTGGGTGATTTCCAAAGTGGGAGGCAAGGGGGATGGGTAACACCCAAACCATTACATAATTTATTTTATTTTTTTTTTCAACTTCACAGCATTTTTAACAGACAAAATGAAGCAGATCAGACTCAAATACTTGCTGCTTTCTTTCTACCTTAATATAGGCAAAATATAATATACCAAATAAGGCATGATAAAGGAGCAGGAGAATAGTGCCAGTTGTGCAGCTGCCTCAACATACACCCAGTACTGTGTGAACTGAAGGGAGATTTTCCTACTCTTCTACCATGAGTGTTATAGTTGCAATTCAAGACTATACAGGCACAAGGCACTACACATTTTTGTTTCTAATATGAAATTATAACTTTTCCATGTAAAGTCATATTTCAATATGTCAAATTTTAGACTCCCCAGTTTAAGAGAGACAGGGGCCTGCTGGAAAGAGTCCAGAGGAGACCCATGAGGATGTCTGTGGGACTTGAGCATCTCCCATACCAAGAGAGACTGAGAGCCTTGGGGTTGGTTAGTCTGGAGAAGAGAAGTCTGAGAGATCTGATTAATGTGTACAAATACCTGAGGGGTGGGTGTCAAGTGGATGGGGCCAATCTCTTTTTGCTGGTCAGCAGCAATAAGACAAGGAGCAACAGCTACAAACTGGAACATAGAGGGTTTCACCTTAACATGAAGAGAAACTTCTTTACAATAAGGGTGACAGAGCCCTGGAACAGGATGCCCAGAGAGGTTGTGTAGTTTCCTTCTCTGAAAACTTTCAAAATCTACCTGGATGCATTGCTATGTGAACTGTCATAGGTGATCCTGCCTTGGCAGGGAGATTGGACTAGGTGATCTCTGGCGGTCCCTTCCAACCTTTAAGGTTCTGTAATTCTGTGATTCTCTTAGCTTCACAGGCATTTATGCGAAACAAAAGAAAACAAAACAAAACCAAAAAATGTTATTTCGCTTACTACAGAAAGCTAATGAATAAAATCATCACACTAATTTCCACACTGGGAAAGTTTAAATAAAGACGATTCATCCTTTACCTTACATCTAGAATCACCTAAAAATGCCTATTCATATTTTAAAGATACATCTTTTATAGGTGGAATCAAGAATTTTGTCTCTTTTTGAGGCTTAAGAAACATAATTATTCTAGGTCTTGGGTCATTCATAGTTGTTTATTCATAAATTTCTGTAAAGCTGAAATATGGCAAAAGTATATGCTTGGATATGTTTAAAACTGACAGATTGTTCTTTTTAATGAAGACCAATTATTTTTCCTATTCTCTTGATTTTCATTAATGAAAACACAAACATTAACTGGACAGCAATAATAATAATTTTGAGGCTTTACTAGTGGCTGAAATATCTCTAATCCTTTTACAGTATTCAAATATAAACAACTTTTAACTTACACATCAGTGTTTTTCTCAGAAGCCAAAGACATTATAAAGGAATTAGGACAGTGAGATGTCAAGAAAGTCTTTCTAAAGGCAATTCAAGTGAGCCAGAACATGATTGTAAGATATAACAATGTAAAAACTACAAAAATAAGCATACGCATACTTGAGTACATGCATGGTTGTACTATTAGAGAGTATATGAAACAAAAGTCTGTGTTCACATAAGAGGGAATTCTAAGTTTCCTTTATCTTGATTACAATTTTCACAACAGAGGGGTGAATTATTGACAGTTATTTAAAAAAAAAAAAATCTTGAATCTCCAATCTTCTGCATGAGAAGTCCTAACCCTTTCAAAAATGTCTTTTTTGCTTGCTCAGCTCTTTCCTTCTGTTAGTCAGAGACAGAAGAAATTCAACAAATATAACAGAAATCATGGAAAATGCTTCTTCCTGCTGTTGAGCAAGGAGTTTTATTTGATTGTGGAAATTGGCTTCTCTTGATTTTATCTCAGTTTTTTTTCCTGATGCATATCCATCTCCATCTCCTTGCTTTTCTTCTTTGCAAAAAAGATTATACACTTGCAATGACCAAAACTTTCCACCCAAGTTAATATATATGTAAGCCATTTCTCCTCTCCTTTTCCTGCTTATAATGTGGACACCTGAAAGCAGCTAAGCTAAGATGTATCTTTCATTTAATCAAAAGCTCACAGCCTCTGGTATTCTTTCATTATTGGGACTCACCATCTCTAATAATTTTTAGATGTCAAACCCAGGGGGTACAGGATACAGGAGTTAAGTGAGTTGCTTAGGGAAAAATCCTTCTAGGAGTAGATCTTGTCAATATTGAAAAGATAATCTAATAATCTGTTATCCCATAGAGATTTGTATTTTAATTTAACTTGCCTAATTAGACCCACAGCTCTAAGGATCTGCAAATACTGATGTTAGAAATCTGACTGAAAGTAAAGCTGTGACATTAGTTTGATGGAGATTTGGATCACCTTTTTGTCTTCTAAATATTTAATGTCAAAAAGCAAGTCCTTCAAGAAAGCTTCACCTCCTAGATATCCTCAAAGAGGCCAAAACAGGTCTCTAATTAGGTCCATCAGAAAAGAGTTTGATTAAATTGTAAAGGTAATTTAAAACTTTGTTCAAAGACCTGGAAGCTGACATAAGAAATACAGTGTCAGCAAATTAAAAATAATTAAAAGCTGCTAGTATTGTGATGGTGACTTTAAGTTCCCTTACACATATATATATATACACATACACATATTCCAGGCAAAGTGGAATGACAGTGCCCACGAACCAACTTTTGGTAACAGGGTTTTGAATTTATTCAATCATCTTTCTTTCAAACCTATCAAATAAATAATCTATTATATTGATTTCTCTCATTTCAACTTTAAAATCTGACAGAACAGAACAGAACAGAACAGAATACAATACAATGCAGCAATTTAAATTGAAAAAAAATCATTTAGTCCAACTACCTTACTCCTTCAAGGTTGACTAAGGTTGTTCTTAAGGGCATCGGCTAAAGTTTTCTTCAACATTGACAAACTTGGGGCATGACCACTTCTCTAGGAAGCAAGTTACAGTGTTTGTCTACCCTCTTGGTAAAGAACTACTTCCTAATGCCCAGTCTACACCCTCCCCTGGTGCTGCTTTAAACCATCCCCATATGTCTTGTCACTGCATACCAGAGCACCTCCCTCCCCAGTTCCCCTTCTCAGGAAGCTGTAGTAAGCAATGAGATATCCCCTTAGCTTCCTTTTCTCTAAACAATGCAAACCAAGAGTCTTTAGTCATTCCTTCTAGGACATTCCTTCCTCTCCTTTAACCAAAGAGTCTTTTGAAAACCCTTTGTTTTCAACTGGTGGCCCAAAAAGATCTACCAATAGACTAATCTGTAAGAGGTAGGAGAGCAAAACACAGGCCAAGAGCATCTCTCTGGGCAGAATGTTCCTCTTTTTTCCTCCTTGATTTCCCACACTTGCAGCTGCTGGGTGCTCGCAACAAGCAGTCACTGAAGTGAATTTGACAGAAATGCTCTCTGCAACCTGTAGCACCACTCTTCTCTTACCCATGCTTCCTCTCTTGGATGCAAAGTTGCCCAAAGCCAGCTTGGTGAATCAAGGTGGTAGTTTCAGAATAACTGCCTGCCTTCTCAGTTATTTTAAGTTTTAATAACCACCTAGGATTAGCTGCCAAAGCTGTGCAGAGCTAAATGTGGGGGTTGCAGTATGAGTGGGAGGTAGGTACAGGAAGAGGGAAATGACAAAATCTCACAAGTGACCTTTTGCTAATGTTTCTTTGAGAAGTTACAGGATAAAAAGCCTTCTACATATGGCAGAGAGGATTATGTTACAGAGAGTATGAACGCTAGGGTTACTTAGCAAGAGATGGAACACAGATGTCAATATGTTTTTGAGTTGGAATCTCAAGTTATGCTTGAAAAAAGAAGTGATCAATATTTTCCATAAGACACAACTGCTGCATTATTTGTTATGTACAATTCCAACTTTTTTCAAAGACACTTATATACCCTAGCTTATTACAAAATATTTGGGTTTGGTAAATGCACAGAACACTGAAAAAAAATCCCAATGAACAAACAAAAATCCTCCAAACAAACAAACAACAATAACAACAAAAAAAGAAACAGAAGGATAAAAAGATAAAAAGATTCATTTAGTTACTACCACAGAGAAGTCAGATATATTTAATGACATATAGATAAATTCCCTTGATTATTTCTTCATTTATATGACTTTTATCAACTTCTTGTTTGCTTTCAGTAGCAACAGATGCTTTCAGTATCTGTTAGAGGAGCAGGATAGACACTGAATTGGAAGAGTGAATTTACCAGGTGCACTTTCTATTCAGTGCTGATGGATAGTAGATCATGTGGATCTCATTTACATAGATGCTATGTATGTCCCAAGTTGTGTAAGTTAGGCATGAAATCCAAAAAGCTTTCTGACTACATTTGCTCAGCAAAAGCCAGACGCTAGAAATCTGCCCAGTCTTTCACCTTGCACAGCTGGTGTATGTATTATCCAATTCTGAAATCACTTTAAAACATACTACAGGAAGACTCCTGGGGCCGCAAAATCTTTTAAGGTTATATGGAAGTTTGATCTAAAAAGTCTCAATGCTAAACCTATTCTTAGGCAGCCATCTCAGGAGTCATATACTACATAAGTAAGAGTTGAACAAGTTAACCATTTGTTCACTTGCTGTGATGAAATATTGTTCTGGAACATTTGGTTCAAAATCAATAAAAATCATTTACAAGATTTGTTAACAGATAAGATACATGATGGAAATAATGGTCAGAGTGTCCATTGCAGGTTTCCAGAAGGTCCTGGTATATCATATTGTCCATGTTGCCTGTAAATAACTGCATCTTCCAGTGTGTGCACACAGCTCAGCAACCATGTGCTGGGCTGCAGCAAGAGCAGCATGGCCAGCAGGGCAAGGGAGAGGATTCTTCCACTTTTATCTGCTCTCCTAAGACTCCATCTGCAGTACTGTGTGCAGTTCTGGAGCCCCCAACAGAAGAAGGACATGGAACTGTTGGAGCCAGTCCAGAGGAGGCCACAAAGATGCTCAGAGGGCTGCAGCAGCTCTGCTATGAGGACAGGCTGAGTTAGGACTCTGCAGCCTGCAGAAGAGAAGGCTTTGAGGAGACATTGGAGTGGCTTGTATCTGAAGGGGGCTACAGGAGTGCTGGGAAGGGACTATTGAAAAGTCTTGTAATGACAGGATGAGGAGTAATACATTAAACTGTCAGAGGGCAGATTTAAACTGGATTATTAGGAAGGAGTTCTTTCCAGTGAGAGTGTTGAGACACCGGTGCAGGTTGCCCAGAGGTTGTGGTTGCTCCCTCCATGGAGGTGTTCAAGGCCACATTGGATGAGGCCTTGATTGAGCTGTTCTAGTGGGAGGTGTCCCTGCCTATGGCAGGGCGTTGGAACTGGATGATCTTTGAGGTCCCTTTCAACCTAAACCATTCCACAATTCTATGATCTGTGTTAGCCTCAGCACTTTGGTGACAATCATCTTTAGGCAGGCAGTAATGCATCATAAACTTAAGCTTAGATGTCCAAGCAAGGCTGATCAGTACATCCAAAGAGGCTTCTGCTGCACAACAAAGACTACCAGCTTCAGACTCAAAGGACAGTTCAAAATCCCTGTGTTTATCAGTTTGGACATGATTTCACATCCCTAACTCTATACAGATTTCAGGCACAAGTTCACTCAAAGAAAGTCCTTTTGAATGCGTTTCTGGCCAATGCTTCCACATCAAAGAGTGATTTGTTCTCTTCCAGGTCAGTAGGACCTACAATACTCACCTCCTCTCCACCTTTCTTCCCCTCCCAGAGGTCGATACAGCTTAATGACTCATAAAAAAAACAGGTCTGAAGAGCCATCCTACTGGTTTCCTGCTGTAACAGACAGAAACCCTACACTTAAGGATGTCACACTCAATTTGAAACTTTCTTCAGTCTGCAGGATGGAAGGAATGAAATCCATTTTTTAGATTTGGCAAAGGAAAACAGAAATGAGTAATGGCAACAAAAAAGTAGAGTATGACAAGGATGAAGAAATAGTCACAAGCCACCATTTATGTGCCATCTGGGAACATTAAGCAAGTGAGTAATTGAAGAAGGGAAATAATGGTCTAAAAGCAATGCATAGTTTTGAGATATAATGAAAATGTGAAATAAACATCAGTTTTCAATTAAAGATTGTGATTCATTATGACTGCATTTGAGATCTCTTTTGAATGGCTTTTGAATTCCTAATTTTGCTGGGCTTTCCTTTTAGAATTACTCTAATAGTCTATTTGCTCTCTGTTTCTGAGTGCAGTTGTGACTGACTGCACTTTGACTTCTGTACATAACTTATTTATTGTAGCCCTGATTAAATATTTAATGCCATGGATACGTTATGGAAATTGTTCTGAATTGCTGACAGTGGTTGGTGTTAACAGTCACTTGTCATTTAGGACAGATGTAAATAACCATTAAGCTCCTTTATGAAATTAGGTAGCTGATGCAGTAAGTATTGGATAACTCTGTGTTATGTGTTGGTGTGGTGGTTTAGGTGTCCTCTGCCCCCCCACACTTTAGAAATCACCCAGACTAGACTCAGCCGGCTCTGGAAATATGAATGAAGCTTATATTTACAGCTGGCACAATGTACAAGCAGATATTTACAGTATATACAGTTATAGACAGAAATAGACAAAGTAAAAGGTAATACAGAAACACAACTCCCCTCCCAGAAACCTGAGTCCCCGGGAGGGGCTCTCAACCATTCCTTCACCTTCCCCTTACCCCTCTCAACCTTACCCCAGTCCCAAAGAAGAATGGAGGTTTGGCCAGGGGGATTAAGAAGCAAAGGTGAATCAGCCAAAGCAAATGGAGGGTGAGGTTAGAAAGCAAGATGGAGTTCAGCCAGCAGCCCCAGAGCTACCCAGCAGGTGAAGAGCCCAGAGCAAAGCCCAGAGTGAAGAGAGCAAGTGGCCTAATCTATGTTTTCCTTTTCCTTTTTTACACATCCCAGCAAGACTGTGAGCGAAGTAGACCTCACCATTGTTTTCATTTCACAGCCTATGATCTAGTTCTTCTCACCAAAACATTCTAGCTAGCTTCAAACTAGCACAGTTGGAGTGGATCCCTCCCACAGTAACTTTACAGAATCACAGGATAGAATAGACCTCTGAGATCTTGGGAACTGACTTGTTGGAGGGCAGAGAAGGGGAAAAAGACTTGGAGGTCCTAGTGGATGGGAGGTTGTACTTGAGTCAGCAATGTGCTCTCATGGCCAGGAGGGGCAATGTCATTCTGGGTTGTATTAGAAGGGCTATGATTAGTAGGTTGAGAGAGGTTCTCCTGCCCCTCTACTCTGCCCTGTTGAGGCCACATCTGGAGTACTGTGTCCAGTTCTGGGCCTCCCAGTTCAAGAGAGACATAGAACTGTTTGAGAGAGTCCAGCGCAGAGCTACAAAGATAATGAAGGGAATGGAACATCTCTGTTACGAGAAGAACCTGAGGGAGCTCAGGCTGAGCTGCTTGGAGAAGGGAGGGCTGAGCTGCTTGAAGAAGAGACTGAGAGGTGACTTGATCAATGTTTATAAGTATGTGTAGAGTGTGTGCCAGGAGGATGGAGCCAGGCTCTGCTGAGTGATGCTTGATGGCAGGACAAGGGGCAAAGGGTGGAAGCTGAGGCAAAGGTAGTTTCATTTAAACATGAGGAGGATTTTTTCCCCTGTGAGGGTGACAGAAGACTGGAACAGGCTGCCCAGAGGAGTTGTGGAATTTCCCTCTCTGGAGATATTCAAATCCTGCCTAGACATGTTCCTCTGTGACTTGGTCTAGGTGATCCTGCTCTGGCAGAGGGGTTGGACTGGATGAGCTTTCAAGGTCCCTTCCAGCCTCTGACATTCTATGATTCTATGATCATCCAGTCCAGCCTATGACCTAACACCATCACATTGACCAGACTGTGGCACTGTCACATCCAATCTCCCTAAACCCTCCTAGGGATGGTGATTCCACCACCTCCCTGGGAAGTCCACTCCAGTGTCTAATTCCATCAGGTAGTGCTTCCTAACATCCAACACAACCCCATGCTGGCACAACTCCAGGCCATGCCCTCTCATCCCATCACAAGTTGCGTGGGAGCAGAGTCTGACCCCCACCTGACCACAATTTCCCTTTCAGGTAGCTGCAAATCTGCTCCAAAGAGCAAATTCACCACAAGTCTGGATTTGGAAAGACAGAAAATTAAATTGTATTTTTACAATTAGACTAAATATAATAATACAGACAAAAAAAACTCTCCAAATAAACTATTACAGAATATAGCTACCCTAAGGGGGAAGAGATGAAGTAAGCATTGCAGCAAAGCCAAGCAGCAGCCACAGTAGCAGCATCAGGAGAAATAGTAGTGAGAGCAGCAGGAGCAAGAGAGAGATACAAGCTGTGCTCCCGGATAGAAAGTTTTCAGTGCTATTGTTGCCACTTTATGGCTTATCCCTGGCATGTTTACCTTTTCACTCAAAGACTCCAGGACTATTCTATTTTATAATCAGTGTCTAAGTCTCTCTGTTCCAAATTTTTTATGTCTCAGCTAGAAATCTAGCTCAAATGGTCACTGTCCAGGGGTACCCCAAATTCCTTTCTTCTCCCTCCCACTTTGTGGGTTTGAATGGGAGAAGGCACAAAAACTGATTTCCCCCACTCCTGCCCTGCGGACTTGAAGTGAGGCAGCAAAAGGTGCCTTTCTGCACGTGGGCTGACCTGTGTGGAAGCCCACGCTGGAGTCAGGCTGGTGGTTGGCTTGGTTTTCGAGCCCAGTGTAAATGACGAATGGACACTTGTCTAGAAAAAGGATAAATAGAGCAAGGGTTCCTGCCTTGAGAATTCCCACCTTGAGTGTTCCCATCTTGAGAGTCCCCTGCCACTGCGAAGGACAGATTCCTGCCATGACTGGACCATCTCCACTTTTGGACAACTCCTACCTTTTGTACAGCTCTTGGGTTTATCCCATCCCTGCTTTTTGGACTGTTCTCCCCACTTTGCACCATTCTGTGCAAACCTGCAGGCTTGGCAAGGCCTGGAGTCCTTTGAGAGAGAGATGGTGGCATCTGGACCACCCTCTGTCAGACCCTATCAGTAGCCAACTTCCTGGCTTCCTCCCAGGCTGGGAGACCCTAACAGTTTTGGCAGTCCTCTGCGCTTGTGAAGGCATCATTATTCCATGACCATCCCACTCAGAAAGAAGTGCTCAAGAGATTTCTGAGTTTGGCAGCTCTGCAACTTGCCTTGGACTTCTGTGGCATAGATCTCTATTATTGGATATCGCCTGCAATGTCAGAAGCTGCTCCTGCCAAGGAATACAGCAAGGGATCATTGCTGAATGCTTATCTCACTTCTGTGAGTAAGACGCTTTATTCCCTTAATCTTCTGCTCAGCCTGATTGGTAGTGGGGTAAAGCTGTGTTTATGGCTTAGTCTATTCCATTTTTTGACTTCCTAAATTTCTAAATTTATCTATAATATCCTTTTTGAAGAAATTCTTGATTGAACTGAATCTGCTAATAAACTGAACTAATCTTTGAATATAGTTTGGGGGTGTTGTTCCAGAAAAATAAAATAATTCTATTTTTTTATAATTCTTGACTTGGCCATGTTAATTCCTTGCCTCCTTGACAGTCACACTCTGACATAAGTTGCTGCCCTTCTTCCTGTTCCCCAACACTGTAATTTTAGGATCTATCTAGACCAAAAGATGTGGAGAAGTTTAGCTACTGTTTGGGGAGAATTAATAAATTATTTTAGATTAAAAAGAAGAAATACCAATCATAGTAATGATTAAGCAATAATAATATAATAATTCAGCAAGTTCTGCATGGGGTAGTAATGATCCCTTATGGCTAAGAAAGCCAATGGCATTCTGATGTGTATCAGGAAAAGTGTGGCCAGCAGGTCTAGGGAGGTTCTTGTCCTCCTCTACTCTGCCCTTGTGAGACCACACCTAGAATATTGTGTTCAGTTTTGGTCTCCCCAGTTCAGGAGAGACAGGGACCTGCTGGAGAGAGTCCATCAGAGAGCCAGGAGGATGACTGGGGGACTTGAGCATCTCCACTACCAAGAAAGACTGAGAAACATGGGGATGTTTAGTCTGGAGAAAAGACTGAGAGGAGATCTCATCAATGTCTATAAATATCTGAGGGGATGGGTGTCAAGTATATGGGGCAAATCTGTTTTGGGTAGTCAGCAGCAATAAGACAAGGAGCAACAGCTACAAACTAAAACATAGAAGGTTTCACCTCAACATGAGGAGAAACTTCTTTATAGTGAAGATGGCAGATCCCTGAAACAGGCTGCCCAGAGAGGTTGTATAGTCTCCTTCTCTGGAGACTTTCAAAACCCACCTGGATGCATTCCTGTGTGACCTGCCCGGGGTCCTATCTTGGCAGGAGGGTTAGTCTGGATGATCTCTGTAGGTCACTCCCAACCTCTAAGGTTCTGTGATTTTATAATTAAATAGTAGAAATAAGTGAATTGCATTACCTCTCTATTTCATTAGCCCTATTTTCACTGACAAAACTGTTGAAGAATTTGTTCTGTAAAATGCTATACACAGTTAAAAAATTAGGCATGGTGTTGTTACTTACCATGTGTCTGAATGGAATAATATCTCACAGACACGGAGTGAACCAGATGGTTTGACAAAGGAAATTGGGAGACATTAAATTGCAGAGAAGGGAGAAGAAGTTGTGGAGGAAAATAAAGAGCTAAAAGGCACATATGCCACAGAGAGAGAAGAAAAAAAAAACAACTGGGGAAAATACTTTTGCTGTCTCTCTCTGAACTACTGAAGGCAGAAAGAGTGAAAAATGTTTTGAGTTTTCTTTTTATGTTATTTTGGGGAATGTTTTTTCTTTTTTGCTATGTTTTCTGAAGGACAGTTTTGTTAAGAGTTCTATGAAAGTCAGTATCAGGTCACATAAAAGTGTCTTAAAAACTCTTCCTGTGAGGCGTTTTCTTGTTTCATTATTTTATTCCCAAAGAAGGAGTTGTTTGTTTTCCTCTCCTTCGAAGAGGAAAAAGACTATCAACTACCAGATTTAAGAAATAAAAGGAAAGTCTTTGAACTAAAGTTAACTATGGTATTTCAGACTATTAGTATTAAGTTGCAGTCTTTTGTACCATCAAAGAAACGAGTCAGTATAAACCCAGTATCACTTATTAGTTCTGAAGATCAGTTGTAAATGTAAAGCTGGCACAAATCAGTCTAGGTTACCAGCTGCTGTAATGTTGCATTGATACCTGCTTGTCCTGCTCTCATCCCAGCTGGTAGACTCTAGAAGCTGTTCTCTAAGCTAGCACAGACAGCATGTGTTCATTCACCATATTGAATTTACTCACATAGTGTGTTTTGGGCACTGGAGGACACATTTTCACTGTCAGTTTTACTGCATCCCTACAGAGCCCAGATCTGCCAAATCTGCTATCCATCCACCCCATAAAGCTCTGCCTCCCAGTCTGGTTTCCCAACTTCAGGCACACTTTGAGAGTACAAATTCACTTTCATAATGTGGTAAGGAAGAATGACAGGAGAGCTGCAATTGCATTGCTCTCTGTGGGACCAAACCCACTGCTGTCCTGTATATGCTTATTCTGTACACGCTTATCCTGTACACGCTTATCCTCAGCTTTCCCATTGGATGCCAGACAAAAGTAAAAGGAACTGGGAAATCAACGTGAGGCAAACAGTCACCAAGGTGACCCAGTGTCCTTCAGTGTCATGAACGCCTACATAGTGTGGGTAAATCTTGACTCAGATAATTCTTTAAACACTGATCAGATTACAAATTACAGTCTTTTTTACTTTGTATGCCACCTTTTCCAGTCCAGCAAGGAATTTGCTCCTAGGTCTTTCCATGATTTGCAATCAAGTATTTTAAAATGGAGATGAATATCTAGAATATTTAGAGATGTTTGCATTATGAAAAACAAAAACAAACAAACAAACAAACAAAAAGTGTTTTTCCTCTGTGTTTTGAGAAGTTTCCAATCATTTAATGTGCTATCTACACCTCTCAGTGATAACAGTGGTGTTAGCGCTGTTGTGGAGGGCCTGTAGGCCCAAAAATGAGCTTATTTTATGCCTTACTTTGCCTTGCCTGCCCAAAGGTGTAAACACATTGAAAGCACAAAAGGGTACAATAGGCCTAGGTGCCACAAAGTCTGGCCTGCCTAAGGTCCAGGTTGTAAACAAGTTATCTAAGCCCACGCTGTCAGCATGTGGCCCAGCCTATGCTCTCCCCATATTTGGAGGTACCAGGCAAGTGATTTCCCCTAATACGGTATTGTTAGGCTGACTGCCAAACCCTGATTGGTCACCAGTGGCCAATGGGCAATTAATCTCACGCCCACAGTTCATAAATAGAACCACACAGGTAACAAGATGCTTCTGCGAGCTCACATGTGCTCTCAATTGCTTCTGCTTGCTGCTTCTTCTGCTTCTACTCTAGCTTTTGCTAGCTCTGACTTCACCTGCTTGCACTCACTTCACCAGCATGCTCACACTCATGCTCAGGCCCCGTGCTCAGGCCTCCCTTGTCCACAATCACTTACACTCAGGCACACCTGATTATTAGATTTAGACTCACCAGCCTACTTGCTTATGCTGTTATTATGGAGCTAGAATTTCCCAGCCAGCTGTGGTGAGTTACAAGGAGCTCGGACTCCCCAGAAAGCCATGCACACCTTGCACACCCGCTGCTCTCATTGCCTGGGGGGCACCATTGCTGCCGAGTTGCCAGGGAACAGACTCTGCACGCGATCAGCCTGCCAGCCAGCGTGAGAACCATGCTCAGACTGCACGGCATCCTTCTGTGCCTGAGGTCCTGCCAACAGTCTCCGGAACAGTCCCTGGACAAAGCATCCAGAAGGAGTCAGAAGACAAGGCAGACAAAGCATCCTCACCAGGAGAACAAGGTCAGAGACTGTATTCATTTCCCCAGAGAGCTGGGAAGACTGCATCCTCTCCCCAGAAGCCGAGAGGGTTATTCATCTCCCCAGAGCTGGAAAGATTTCCAGCCTCACAGTCCTTGGGCAAAGTTCCCCTGAGGTTTAGACAGTTGTAGGCTGTGATGTAACCCTGGAGGGTGATTAATGATTATTGATGATTAATCAGAATTGTGAGTAAAAGCTTTAATACCTCTGTAATATCTGTAGTCTCTTGCCATAGAGCAGAAAGAGTTTCAGCCCACTCTGCTGGGCAAATAGTACATAGACCCCAAGCGGCATTGAGCCGCAGGGAAAATCCTCTCTCTGTTAGTAGTTGCATGCTAGATATTGTAATACAGTTATAATAAGCCATATTGTGTTATTATTCCCATAAAGTCCTTCCATAACTGTGAAAGAATCCATTTTAATATTAAATATAGTGGTTGGGGGTGACGAGAGTTCAGAATATTTGATTTAATAAATATCTATTTTTATACATCATTATCTTGCACCAATTAATTTCTCTTCTTTGCCACAAACAGACGTAGGTGGCAGAATCCCCCTCTGCAACAAGGGCTCATCTGCAGAGCTCTCTATGGCATAAAAGACTGTATGATCACAATTCTGAAATGATTACCTGACACTCAGAAGATTCACACTGTAAGTTCTTGCACATGCAATCAGTCCCATCCTGAATGCAGTCTCTTCTCATTTTTCCTCTGACTAATGCTTTGCATAGTCTGAAAATACTGAATAGTAGGAAAAAAAAAAAAAAACCCAACAAACAACAAAACCAAAACATTCTTGAGATCAACCTGGTTGATTCTATGATTCTATGATTCACACAAGTTGGAACAGCATTCAAAGAAAGAGAGTTACTGCATTTACTGTACCCTGCTCTCCTGAGACCCCGCCTGCAGTACTATGTGCAGTTCTGGAGTCCCCAAAAGAAGGACATGGAACTGCTGGAGCCAGTCCAGAAGAGGCCACAAAGATGCTCAGAGGGCTGCAGCAGCTCTGCTGTGAGGACAGGCTATGAGAGTCAGGGGTCGGGAGCCTGGAGAAGAGAAGACTTCAAAGAGACCTTAGAGTGGCCTTACAGGATCTGAAAGGGGCTACTGCAAGGCTGGGGAGGGTCTATTGACAAAGTCTTGTATTGACAGGATAAGCAATAATGGGTTTAAACTGTCAGAGGAGAGATTTAAAGTGGATGTTAGGAAGAAGTTCTTTCCGGTGAGGGTGTTGAAACACAGGAACAGGTTGCCCAGGGAGGTTGTGGCTGCTCCCTCCCTGGAGGTGTTCAAGGCCAGGATGGATGAGGCCTTGAGTGATCTGTTCTAGTGAGAGGTGTTCCTGCCTATGGAAGGGGGATTGGAACTGGATAATCTTTGAGGTCCCTTCCAACCTAAACCATTCCAATCTAAACCATTCTAGGATTCTAAATAATATTAATGTAAGTGGGAACTGCAGTTTGTTTTATAAGAAGAGGAAGAAACTACACTGAATAAATCATCCTGTGGAAATTATTCACTCATGTGTAGTAGAAACAGTAGATTTTACAATCTTCTTGTCCTTCTTTCACAGAGGGCCCTTGCAGAAGTAAATTCTTTCTGCAAAAATGACATTCTAAAGGGCTTGTGATATCCAGCATCTTTCAGACAATGCAACTGCAATCATCCTTTCTGTCATTTTAAATGTGGGAAGAATCAAAGGCGTAGTCATCACTGCCTTGCTGTGCCAGGAGCTATGCAGTATTTGCAGGCTTACTCTTTAATTACGAAGTGATGTGCTATAAGCTACATCAACTGGCATTAGCTAACACAGAGAGTTGGAAGTTACTCTAATAGTTGGCCTGTGTTCTAATAGCAAGTGCTTGTGCACCATCCAGAAGTTTATTATGGTAATAATTAGACAAAAACTTTGTCTAATCAGAAGGAGCACGGGAAGCTAGAGAGTGGAAACCACCAGTACTTTTTCTTCTAATATTTTAACAAGCAGCTGTATTCAATCAAGTGGAATACATTAAGATTATCTTGAAGAAGCAGACAATAGCTTTCCTTAGATTGCTTGCCTCTGCCTAGGAGCAGTGTGAAAGTTATAAAAGTAATTTGTATCAACTCATTACTATGTCACCTCATTTCAAGCCCATGTTAGCTAAGTAGCAATAAGCTCTAGGTTAAAGGATTCCACATTATAACCATTAGTACAAACTGTAACAGCACCCAGCTGTTGAAGACTACCCTAGACAGTAATTGAGATTTAGGAGGGGCGACTTTCTACTAATGTAGGAGAGATTCCATAGACAATTTCATCATTTATTCTAGAATGGAGGTAAAAAGCTAATTTCATGAAAAGCACTCGTGAATTATTTCCTTCCTATAGGTAGCATAATGCTCCCAGTAGAATACTCTTCTTGCTCTTTAATTCAAGGTAGTGATGTTGCTGCATCTTCTGTTGGCACTTAAAATGCAGTTTAATGCCACGTTGTCAGTCAAAACTTCAGTGTGATTTCAAAAGACATTAAATTATCTGAAAAAGTGAGCTGAGAAATTAACAGCTTTGATGTAGTTGAACTTTTTCTGGGCTCTTTTAAGGGACTTTTCTCCCCTCCTCAGGTTTGTGGAATGAAGACGTTCTTACCTTGTGAGAAAAACTGTCTACGTGAACGCCTACTCCAAGTTTCACAGGAAATATGTGTATGAAAGCATTTTGATTTACTTCCCTAATACTTACATGAAATAGTTCTCATAGGTTTCTCTGACATGCACTTTTACTTTTTTGCAATCAGTGACACTGACAAAGTGGTGTACCTGTTAATTTATTTACACTCTTCTGCAATAAGGTATCTGGCATAAAACCAAGACAAACCAAACCAACCCAAAACTAATCTAATGTACATTCGGGAGCTTGCTTTTCTCCTGTAGTCCCAGTCCTGCTCTGAGGAGAAGGCAGAGTAATATTCACTGAAGGCTTGCCAGGTCAGCAGGCTGAGTGCGCAAAGGATGAAGACAAATTATAACTTTCACTGTCCCTTCCTGGTGAGCTTATAATGTTCCTTCCTAAACCATATTTAGATGTGTCAATAGGAACAAAGAACTCCCCAGTAGTACAGCAAAGTACAGTCTTTCAGGTGAGGGAGGGGTGGTGGAGTTGCTTGGATGGTTTTTGTTTGTTCATGTGTTTAGTCCAGCTACAGAACATTTGCTTGTGACATATTACATCGTTGGAACTTGCCCTGTTTATAAGGGACCGGCAGCCTAGTCAAATGAGTTTTCAGTTTGAAGAATGCTGGTGTGCAAATTCAAAGGAGCACACACACTTATCAGGGATGCTCTTTTGCTCATGGAGAATGTTAACAACAGTGGTTCACAGTTTACTGATAAACTCACTCAACATGCTAAGTTACAGGACAACATTGTGCACTTCAGACAGCAGACATTAGGAGAAGGCTATTTTTGTACTCTACAGGAGCATCTAGCAGTCTTAAAACATTGCCAAAATTGCACAAAAGCAAGTTTCTCCTGAATCCTATGTAATTTAATCATAAAAGTTAATTTTAAAAATGCTTCAATAATAAATATATACACAGAGCCCCCAGAAGAATGGAAGGTTGGAGGAGAACATAGTCTGGTTATAGCAATGTGCACTTATGGCCAGAAGGGGCAATGCCATTCTAGGGTGTATTAGAAGGGCTGTGGTTGGTTAAGTCGAGAGAGGTTCTCTTGCTCCTCTACTCTGCCCTGCTGATGCCACATCTGGAGTATTGTGTCCAGTTCTGGGGCCTCCAGTTCAAGAGGGACATAAAATTTCTTGTGAGAGTCCAGCGCAGAGCCACAAAGATGATGAAGGGAATGGAACATCTTTGTTACAAGGAGAGCCTGAGGGAGCTGTGGCTGAGCTGCTTGGAGAAACGGAGACTGAAAGGTGACCTCAGCAGTGTTGATAAATATGTACAGGGTGAGTGCCAGGAGGCTGGAGCCAGGCTCTGCTGAGTGATGCCCAATGCCAGAACAAGGGACAACGGGTAGAAGCTGAGGCATAGGAATTTTCATGTAAACAAGAGGAGAATTTTTTTCCCTGTGAGGATGACAGAACCCTGGAACAGGCTGTCCAGGGTAGTTGTGGAGTCTCCCTCTCTGGAGATATTCAAAACCTGTCTGGATGCATTCCTGTGTGATCTGGTATAGGTGATCCTGCCCTGGCAGGGGTATTGGACTGGATGAGCTTTCCAGGTGCCTTCCAGCCCGTGACATTCTGTGATTCTGTAATCTGTCTGATTTAGTGTGCTCTGGGAAGAGGAACATCTGTCTACATGTGCAGTGCTTAACACGGGCTGCATAAGGATTGCCCTACCTTCCGCTCTGCTCAGATGCTTGCTCAGCTATGGCTATGATGACAGGACTACATGACAGCAAATCGTTTTCTGCCATGAAACAGAGCTGACTAGCTGAAGGCAGAAATGCAGAACCCGCGGGACAGATGTATTTGCTGTCATTGTTCACTTCTTTCTGGTTTCCATTTCTCATGGTTTCTTTCCTCAGAAGAACATTCCTGGAATGTTCATACTTCAGTGGAAATGTACTTTAACAGTTTCAACACTTTCTAAACCACTTGCAATGAAGGAGTTACTATGAAAGGAACAATATTTAAACAATGACAGAACACACAGACAGGAGTCATTCAGCTTTAGTATCTAAGAAATTAATTTGTCGCTATGAATAATTCTTTCTGCTATGAGGCACTGTAACATTTCTCTTAGCAATCTTAATTAAAGTGTAAATTTTACAATATAAAAAGATAGTAAGAAGTGTACTTGGGAAGAAGTGTTAGGAGACAGGAAATTAATGGCTTATTTTAATACACATAGGCCTATATATCTGCAGAGTTTCAGCTCTGAAGAAAAGGAATGAAAGCTGACAGGATCACAACATCAAGAGAAAAGAGAACTGTATGTTGTTTTCATGGTAAGTCTCAAAAGCGTGCTTATTATGGTGGGGTTTTCAGACTTTTCTATTCCTATCCCCTCCAGGCAAAAAAATGATGGTTAAAGAACAGATGGAGTCGTGTTCCTCTCCTCCTACTCCATTGCATCAGCCAGTGTGGCTGGCTACACAAACAGAGCAGTGAAGGGAGATCCAGGAAACCCTGTACCTTGTACCAGCAGAAGCTTCAATAAGTAAACAGGTATCAACTCAGTGAAGTCAACAGATACCAGAAAAGTGCTCTTTCACATAATTTCTCTTTAATCAGCTACATGTCATTTTATGGCCCTAAAAGTCCTAATTAAACAAACAAACAAACAAACAAACCAACCTTCAGTAGTAGATAGGATATAGATAGAGATATATTGATGCAAACTGTTTTAAGAACAAATGAAAAATGTGTGGCTTCTGTGAAAAATGTAATGAAGAAATAACATTGGAGAGTTACTTTAGAACAGAATTAGAATAGAATAGAATCAATCAGGTTGGAA
>WAAF01019729.1:18547-36344 GCA_013400475.1 Tricholaema leucomelas
GTTCCAGCACCTCAACATCTCTCTTGAGTTGAGGAGCCCAGAACTGGACACAGTACTCAAGGTGTGGCCTGACCAGTGTTGAGTACAGGGGAAGAAGAACCTTCCTCGTCCTACTGGCCACACTGTTCCTGATACAGGCCAGGATGCCATTGGCCCTCTTGGCCACCTGGGCACACTGCTGGCTCATCTTCAGCCTACTATCCACCAGCACCCCCAGGTCCCTTTCCTCCTGGCTGCTCTCCAGCCACTCTGTCCCCAGCCTGTAGTGCTTCTTGGGGTTGTTGTGGCCAAAGTGCAGAACCCTGCACTTGGCTTTGTTAAATTTCATCCCATTGGCCTTGATACACATTGCTCATGTCTGTGTGGCACTGCTCACTGTGTCCTCAAAAAGAGAAAGGGCAAAAAAATGAAAAGTAAAAAACAATCCATTGGATAGGTATTTATGAATTCTTCTTAGATATGTAGATCTATCCAGTGATATGTAAACTTCTCTATTATGAAAACAATTGACAGATAATCAATGGAAAAAAAATAATAATAGCAGTGAAAGGTTCCAGCTCCTATCAACCAAAAATACTGACCTCCTCAACTAACCACTTAAATTAATTTTACCAGAAAGCATGTATAATAAAATTCACTAAACCCATGAGTGCACTCTCATTAGTTATTGCAGAGAAAGGGTTAAGAAGAGGATGGTAATTAGCCACATTGTTTATAAACTTGCTGAGCAAATTTCAGTGAGTGAATTGGCATGATTGCTCATTTCTGTGTGAATCACGTCTACAACTTTCTAAGCGTGACCCTTAGTGGCATAATCAAAAATATGGTTTGCAAGCAATTCATGCACCTTCAAGAACAAACACTTCAAGTTTTGCCTCATCAGCAGTCTCTGTGTTTATAACCACCTTAAACTAAAATCACTAAGCAAAGCTAATGGTTGATAGAAGTCTTGGAGTGCATGACTAAATGCTTCAATATTTTGATTTTAGAAAGATTGCCTGATATAAATAATGCATCAAGAATGGCTTCATTTTGTACAAAAGACATCTTTCTCATCACTTCTCCTTTGAGATGAGGAACAGAAGTGCTATGCTTGGGGCAGTGTGGCTGAAGAGCTGCCTGGCAGAAAGGGATCTAAGGGTTGTAATAGACAGGCAGCTGAACAGGAGCCAGCAGTGTGCCCAGGTGGCCAAGAAGACCAATGGCATCCTGGCTGGGATTAAAAAAGTTGTGGCCACGGGAGCAGGGAGGTGATTGTCCCCTTGGATTGGACTTTGGTGAGACCACGCCTCGAATGTGAGAGAGGCTACTGCTGCTCTCTTTTCATGGGTAGTTGGAGACAGAACAAACGGGAATGGCCTCACGTTGACACTGGGAAGGTTTAGATTGGACATTAGGAAAAAGTTTTTCACAGTGAGAGTGGTCAGGGACTGAAATGAGCTGCCCAGGGAGATGGAGTCACCCACTCTGGATGTGTTTAAGGGTCATTTGGATGTGGTACTTAGGTTTGAGGTGAATCTTGTAGGTTATAGTTTGGACTTGGTGATCCTGAGGGTCTCTTCCAACCTGGATGTTTCTGTGACTCTGTAATTCTGTGATTCTGTAATTCTGTAATTCTGTGATTCTGTGCTTGAGGACAGAGGTGGAGAGAAAGCTCAATATAAATATACATATATATATATATATATATAAATAGCTCAGAGTAACTTGGAGTGAAAGCAGATTACCACTCAAACATTCTGGCAAGACCAATGCCTTAACAGTAAATGAACCTTGCAAAGAACCTCATTTATTTATAGACTTCTCAACATAAAATAAAGAACAACTGAAGAATACTAACTCCAGGAGTTTTGGCAGGCAGCGTTTCTAAGTCCATAAACATTTGATATGAAGAAATGCAGTGAAACTACATAACCTAAGACTTACTTCTTGCCTATTAATATTTGCAACCAAATGTGCTTCCTACCCAAGAATCGACATTTTCACCTAATAGAAAACTCATTTAAGTTCTAATACAGACACTCAGTTCAGGGAAATGTGTCTGAACAAGATCGNACATTAGGAAAAAGTTTTTCACAGTGAGAGTGGTCAGGGACTGAAATGAGCTGCCCAGGGAGATGGAGTCACCCACTCTGGATGTGTTTAAGGGTCATTTGGATGTGGTACTTAGGTTTGAGGTGAATCTTGTAGGTTATAGTTTGGACTTGGTGATCCTGAGGGTCTCTTCCAACCTGGATGTTTCTGTGACTCTGTAATTCTGTGATTCTGTAATTCTGTAATTCTGTGATTCTGTGCTTGAGGACAGAGGTGGAGAGAAAGCTCAATATANGAAATGCAGTGAAACTACATAACCTAAGACTTACTTCTTGCAACCAAATGTGCTTCCTACCCAAGAATCGACATTTTCACCTAATAGAAAACTCATTTAAGTTCTAATACAGACACTCAGTTCAGGGAAATGTGTCTGAACAAGATCGGACTATTGACCAAGAATTTATTTTGTCATCTAACATTCAAAAATTCCTAGTTCACAAATTTCAACACATAAAATAATCAAAGAAATTATGTACTGAAGTAGGGGAAGCTTAGAAAGTGCCTTATGGCAAAAAAGGATCTCTATTTCTCCCTGTGAATTTAATCTTCTGAGCGGCCCTGCACACCTTCAGTAGTCATTGACTTCCTTGACTCCTGAGATTACAGTATAATGGAGTATTAAGACACAAGTCAGTAATCTTTAGGAAAAAAAATAATAAAAGTCTGTGAAAGTTAAAGTGAAATAGAAGAAGAAAAAAAATCAATATTCTGCCAGAATTGAGTAAGAGATGGTCAATGAAACCCTTTCAGATCTGTCCTCCAGCTAGCTGGCTTCCCAACTTTAAAGTAGCATTGCTCATTTTTACCAGTGGGGAAATGACTGTTTTGTGCCTCTTCTGAAATTATATCATGGACAACTGTGGTAGGAAGATAGAACAAAGTGGATGGAAAAAAAAACCAGAAGTATCAGGAATGTCAGTATTTGCTCTAATCAACTATACATTTCTTTGTCCTGAAAGTTAACACTAAAGGCTTATAAGCTAAGCTTCTTTCAGACAGAAATAAAAGTGTAACATATTTATATCCAGAAACATGATATTAAATATCTATATATACTAAAGTGAAAACAAAGCTAATAATAAAAAAGGAAATTAAAAAAGTGGAAAAAAGAGGGGTATTTTGGTACTTCAGCATTTAAAATACTCCATACAATTTATGGCCACTCTGGTATGAAGGAATACATCATTATTACATTATACAAACTGACTGCTTTACAATCATGTTTCTTGCTTTAAATCTGTGGTTTCATGTGATATGCTTACTACTTGGACTGTGATCATTTCATTGATCATTTTACTCAGCTCTCCTGAGAGCCCGCCTGGAGTACTGTGAGAAGAGAAGGCTTCCAGGAGACCTTGGAGTGGCCTTCAAGTATCTGAAGGGGGCTACAGGAGGGCTGGGGGGGGGACTATTGCCAAAGTCTTGTAATGACAGGGCAAGGAGTAATGGGTTTAAACTGTCAGAGGGGAGATTTAAAGTGGATCTTAGGAAGAAGTTTTTTCCGGTGAGAGTGTTGAGACACTGGCACAAGTTGCCCCGGGAGGTTGTGGCTGCACCCTTCCTGGAGGTGTTCAAGGCCAGGTTGGGTGAGGCCTTGATTGACCTTTTCTAGTGGGAGGTGTCCCTGCCTATGACGGGGGTTTGGAACTAGATGAGCTTTGAAATCCCTTCCAAGTAATCTGATCTATGATTCTATGTATATTGGGGGAGCTGTTTGATGGTCTCTGTTTCAATATCTATTCCTCAACTAATGTTCTCAAAATTGTTTGCTTCTGACCTGAGGGTTTCACAGAGCTGTCAAACATATTGTTGTTTCATCTTAGACAGGTATAGATAATTCACAGCTGACCAGTGTTTATAAGCTTAAAACTCCTTTTCCACAAAAAAACATCACTTTGGATTTATCCATTTTGAATTTCTTCTGTCATGTTATTACCCTATTGTTCAGTAATGGGACTATTCACAACAAAACATCATCTTGTGTTCACAGCCTTAAGTATAATCTGCAGAACTTCGTCTGCAGCTTTGCTGGCAGCTCCCTCTCCACATGTGTAGCTCAGCTCTCAGACATCATTGCTGTGCACCTCCAGTAGTATCACAGTATCACAGTACCACCAAGGTTGGAAGAGATCTTACAGATCATCAAGTCCAACCCTTTACCACAGAGCTCAAGGCTAGACCATGGCACCAAGTGCCACATCCAACCTTGCCTTGAACAGCTCCAGGGACGGCGACTCCACCACCTCCCTGGGCAGCCCATTCCAGTGTCCAATGACTCTCTCAGTGAAGAACTTTCTCCTCACCTCGAGCCTAAACTTCCCCTGGCGCAGCCTGAGGCTGAGTCCTCTCATTCTGGCGCTGGCCACCTGAGAGAAGAGAGCAACCTCCTCCTGGCCACAACCACCCCTCAGGTAGTTGTAGACAGCAATAAGGTCACCCCTGAGCCTCCTCTTCTCCAGGCTAAACAATCCCAGCTCCCTCAGCCTTTCCTCGTAGGGCTTGTGCTCGAGGCCTCTCACCAGCCTCGTCGCCCTTCTCTGGACATGCTCAAGCATCTCAATGTCCCTTCTAAACTGGGGGGCCCAGAACTGAACACAGTACTCAAGGTGTGGTCTAACCAGTGCAGAGTACAGGGGCAGAATGACCTCCCTGCTCCTGCTGACCACACCATTCCTGATGCAGGCCAGGATGCCACTGGCTCTCTTGGCCACCTGGGCACACTGCTGGCTCATGTTCAGGCGGGTATCAATCAGCACCCCCAGATCCCTCTCTGTCTGGCTGCTCTCCAGCCACTCCGACCCCAGCCTGTATCTCTGCATGGGGTTGTTGTGGCCAAAGTGCAGCACCCTGCACTTGGAGCCATTGAATGCCATCCCATTGGACTCTGCCCATCTGTCCAGGCGGTCAAGGTCCCGCTGCAGAGCCCTTCTGCCCTCCAACTCAGTCACATCTGCCCCCAGCTTAGTGTCATCTGCAAACTTGCTGATGACTGACTCGATGCCCTCATCCAGATCATCTATGAAGATGTTAAAGAGGATGGGGCCCAGCACTGATCCCTGAGGGACACCACTAGTGACTGGCCGCCAGCTGGATGTGACACCATTCACCACCACTCTCTGGGCTCGGCCCTCCAGCCAGTTCCTAACCCAGCACAGAGTGTTGCCATCCAAGCCGTGGGCTGACAGCTTAGCCAGCAGTTTGCTGTGGGGGACAGTGTCAAAATCCTTGCTGAAGTCCAGATAGACCACATCCACAGGCCTCCCCACATCCACCAAGCGGGTCACCTGATCATAGGAGATCAGGTTGGAGAGGCAGGATCTCCCCTTCCTAAATCCATGTTGGCTGGACCTGAGCCCTTTGCCATCCCTCAGGTGCGTAGTTATTGCCCCCAAGATAACCTGCTCCATCAGTTTCCCTGGCACTGAGGTCAGGCTGACGGGTCTGTAGTTCCCAGGTTCCTCCATCTGACCCTTCTTGTGGATGGGGGTCATGTTGGCCAGTTTCCAGTCTCCTGGAACCTCTCTGGTGAGCCAGGACTGCTGGAAAATGATGGAGAGAAAAATAAAGAACAGTCTTCAATGATAGCGAAAGCAGAGAACAGTAGGCCTGAGATAGAATAGGTACATTAACTGGAAGCTATCTAAGAGAAAAGGTGGTTGAGACTATTGAAAGAGAGGAAATATTGTAACAGGAAAAGTTGATAGAGTTTTCTGTTACAGCAAAGGACGACAGAAGATTTATTGCTGCTAGTGCATGACACAGTAGTTTGGAAGGGAGAGGGTAAATTATCACATGTGATAAAATAGGTATCTCTATAGAGTCCATGATTTTTACTATCCAATAAAGTTATATTGTGAACTTTTATGAGTAAGCCCGGACTTATCTGTAATTTTTGACTGATTTATTATTTCTGTTCAAAGAATAAAGTATCAGGGCTCTCCTCAGCTGCCAGGAAAAAAAACCCAAACCAAACAAAAGCAGAAGAATACTAGTCTTGTTCAGATGAACATTTTGTTTTACAAAGATTCAATTATAAAGCCTCAGTAAATGCTCAGATTTTGTACTATCAGAAAGACTACACCACTTAAACATACTAGATTTCACACACTTGCAGATAAATTCCTGCATAACAACATTTTCAGGCAATGAAAATTCAAGCTAATATTTTTTGACTCATCGGTAAGGATAACATGAACACAGATGAAGTTGATGGTTTGTTGGGTTTGTTTTGTTTGTTTGTTTTTTTTTCCCTTTTCTTTTTTATTATCTTAAAAAAAATGACTTGAGCTGGCTCTGCAGCATGAAGAAGAGAAGGCTTCAAAGAGACCTTGAACTGGCCTTCCAGGATCTGAAGGGGGCTACAGGAGGGATGAAGAGGGACTATTAACAAAGTCTTGTAATGGCAGGATGAGGAGTGATGGGTTTAAAGTGGCAGAGGGGAGGTTTAAACTGTATGTTAGGAAGAAGTTCTTTCCAGTGAGGGGGGTAAGACACTGGCATAGGTTGCCCTGGGAGGCTGTGAATACTCCTTCTCTGAAGGTGTTCAAGGCCAGGTTGTCATCTGAGAAGTCTTTGAGAAGCACTTTCAATCACTAATGGTCTTTCCCATTAAGTCTTGCAGTGCTGAGGGAGACCTACACAACCGATCAAAACCTAAAATGACAAGGAACATATAAAAAGATAAACAAGACAAGGTATGTAATTAGTCTGCCAAAAAAAAACAAACCCAAAAGAAAACCCCAAATAATAAAGAACTGAAGAATTCAATGTAGCAATGTGATTAATTCCTGCCTATGTGAGCAGATTTAAATAAATCCTACAAAACCAACATCTTTTCTACATATTGCTCCATCCCTGGAGATGTTCAAGGCCAGGTTGAATGAGGCCTTGAGTGACTGTGCTAGTTTGAAGCTAGCTAGAATGGTCAGAAGAACTAGATCATAGGCTGTCAAATGAAAACAATGATGATGTCTACTTCCCTCATAGTCTCGCTGAAATGTATTAGAATAAAAAGCAAAACATAGATAAAGTCACTTCACTCTTGGCTTTGCTCTGGTCTCTTCACCTGCTGGGGAGCTCGGGGCTGCTGGCTGAACTCCATCTTACTCTCTAACCTCACCCTCCATTTGCTTTGGCTGATTCACCTCTGCTTCTTAACCCCCTTGGCCGAACCTCCACTCTTCCCTGGGACAGGGGTAAGGTTGAGAGGGGTAGGGGGAAGGTGAGGGGGTGGTTGAGAGCCCCTCCTGGGAACTCAGGTTTCTGGGAGGGGAGTTGTGTTTCTGTATTACCTTTTTTACCTTGTATATTTCTGTCTATAACTGTATCTACTGTAAATATCTGCTTGTATGTTGTGCCAGCTGTAAATATAAGCTTCATTCAAATTTCCAGAGCTGACTGAGTCTAGTCTGTGTGATTTCTAAAGTGTGGGGGGGTAGGGGACACCCAAACCACCACACTGTTTAGTGGGAGGTGTCTTTGCCTATGGTGTGGGGTTGGAACTGGATGAGCTTTGAGATCTCTTCCAACCCAAACCATTCTATCATTCTATGATAAAAATAAACAAAATAAATGTATTAGAAAATAAATTTATTCATTCTATTCATTGATTGGTTTATATATTGAAAGTACTGGAAATGCTGCATTTAAAATGGTTTGCTAGCTACTATGTTAATTCTGTTTGCAGTGGATCCGACTCCTTAGCTCGACAAGTGCTCCATCACAAAACCCTTCCTGCCTGCTATCATGTTGTAAAAAAATTAATTCACTTCTGATTGAAGAACTAAGTTGGTTTAGGTGTCTGCCTAGTGATAGATTAAATGAATAGGCAGCCAGTCTAGATGGAATAGAATTTCTGCTTTCAATATGAACTAATATGTTTCTAACAAATGCTATGTAATAAAGCTTAATTGCTTTTTCTTCTACACTGTGATAAATGTTCATTACAGAAATAAATACTTGAAATGTAAATATAACATGTAGTGCACAGTAAATTTAGAGAGTTACCATTCTGTCCTCAGTGATTTACTGATTTGCTTTATCAGTCTATCAAGGTCTTCTGTTTCTTTTGTTTCTGCTCTGCTTTGTTTAATTCATAAAACTGAGTAGAATGGAAATCTGCAATCATGTCCTAAGGCACAGTCTCCGGTGCAAACAAAAGCGTCAAAGAAGCCACCAAGAGCCTTCCTTGCTTTCATAGCAATATAGTTAGCATTCATGTTATGAGTATCAGCTAGTGTTAGTTCACTGCATTAAAACACAGAAGAGTCTTATAGGTGTTTTAATTTGTGCTGTGCATGTGGTACCTTCATTCTCTGTGTGTGGAACAGTGGTACACATGAAGATGGCATCATTTTTTTTTTTATTCTTTACATGCAGCGATGAAAGAATAAAGGCCTTTTTCCTAATAGTGATTGCAAATGTTTGAGGTTAAATCCAGATCTGAATGGCAGTGGTGCTGTAATCATACTCCCACAGGTGATTGTGAAAAACCCTAGAAAGTTCAGCTCTTGCAAAGCCAGGCATTATAGCATCTTAATCTCTGAGAATGCCACTCCCTATACATCCTTTGCATAGAATCATAGAATGGTTTAAGTTGGAAGGGACCTCAAAGATCATCCAGTTCCAAACCCCTGCCATAGGCAGGGACACCTCCCACTAGAACAGTAAGCTCAAGGCCTCACCCAACTTGGCCTTGAACACCTCCAAGGAGGGAGCAGTCACAACTTCCTGGGGCAACCTGTGCCAGTATCTCACCACCCTCACTGGAAAGAACTTCTTCCTAGCTTTCAGTTTAAATCTCCCCTCTTCCAGTTTAAACCTATTACAAGACCTTCTCAATAGCCCCTCAGCAGCACTGGTACAGGCCCCTTCAGATCCTGAAAGGCCACTCCAAGGTCTCTTTGAAGTCTTCTCTTCTCCAAACTGCAGAGCCCCAACTCTTTCAGCCTCTCCTCAAAGCAGAGCTGCTGCAGCCCTCTAGCTGAGCTTTCATATGTGTCAATGTCTGCATAGTTTGTCCTATGGAAAGACAACCTAATAGAAACCTCTCTCAGTATAACATTTTGTAAAGTGTTTTTACCTCATGTAAAGCCACAACCTTCATCAAAACGGGGATATCTTCAAGCTAAACTCTTGGCAATGCCAGCTGAGGCTGTCACTTTCTAAAGGGTATTAAACAACAGGACCTGACTGCTTAATCTATGAGTTATTTCTCTGTTTATTTAATCCCCAAATGATTAAACACAAAAAACAGAACCATACAAGCGTGGAAAGAAAGGAAGACTACCAAGCAGATGCACAAAACTCGCCCAGTTTCACAAACAAAACAAAACAAACAAGCAAACAAGCAAACAAAAAGTGTTTAAGGCCAGGCTTGTTGAGACCCCAGAAAGCCTGATCTAGTGTGAGGTGTCCCTCCCCTTGGCAGGAGGGGTGGAACTAGATGATCTTTGTGGTCCCTTCCAACCCTGACTGATTCTATGATTCCATGATTCCATTAACAAAAAAATAAAATAGAAAAAAAAAAAGAAACCAAAAACAAAATAAACAAACAAACCCAAAAGCAAACCAAAACAAACCGAAACCACAAAGAAAACCACCACCTCACCTCTCTCCCAAAAAAAAAAAAAAAGGAAGTCCAGGAATTGAATTACAGGAATCTGGATCTACTTCCTCACAAATGACAATAATTTCTCTAACTGTTTTGGTTTTGGGTTTTTTTGGGGTTGTTTTATTTTTGGGGTTGTTTTATTTTTATTTGATTTCAACACTGTGTTTTAAGTATTAGGTAAAACTAATTAGCTGAGCCAATTCCCATTTGCAAACTATCTATCATACAAAAAACAACCCCAAAACAAACAAACAAGCAAAGAGAATTATATCTACCTCTCTTTTGGGTGACACTGAGCTACCTCCAACAGTCCAAACAAATGTTCAGTCACTACTTGCCTGCCTTCCTCCTACATGTGTTAGCTCCATATCCTAGTAGCTGCATTTTTCTTGATGGATGTCTGATTTACAATGATCAGGGAAGGAGATGTAGACTTGCATCATCTCTTGTCAGTATAAATAATCAGATGTGATAGACTGTAAGACAATTAAGTTACAAACCATCATTTCATTTGTATTGAAACACAATAGTTCTATAGCTAATAGAGAGGCATCAGCCAACAGGCACATATGAATAGCAAATTTTGCAGTGTTGTCAAGGATTAGGGCTGGGCTAGCCACTAGATAAGTGACAGATGCTCTCTCTGAACCCTGTCACAATCCAGGGAGGGAAGAGATAAAAGAATAAAAGAGAGAGACTTACAGGTTAGAGAAGAAAATTAAAACTGCTTTAATGAAAATAGTAACAATAAAGTGGAATATATACAGACCAAATATTGAACACAGCTCCCCTGATAGTTGCATCACTAGCACCATTGATAATGTGGGCAGGCACTGGGGAAGTGCCACAATGGATTCAGCAGCAGATGGGAACTGGAGTCAGAAATGCACAGATCAGGATCAAAGGCTGAAGGGACAGAGTCCTCTTTGGACGCTGGCCATTGAAGAAGAGGTTTGACCTTTTTGATCCCTCAGCTTTATACTGAACATGAGACATGTGGAATGGAATCCCTTGTTCATCAGTTTAGGCTCACCTGTCCTGTCTGTTTCTCCCCACAGGTGACATCTCTTACTTTGCATCCCAGCATGGCACACAAGATTTATCAATGATTTGGACAGCAACTTTCTGCACACCCATCCTTGGTAGTAACTCTAAACCTCAGCATTACCACTGTTAGAAGCAGATACCGACTGCAAAAACATGTCATTAACTTCAGAAAGTGCAGTCACTTAGAAGAGATTGAGCTGAAAAGCAAAATCACTAAACTGAACTATTTCTATTCTAGTTCAAACCAGGACAAATATTTATTCTAATGCAATCTCTCATTTTAAAATTTATTGTTGTCTGTGTAATACCAACCATGCCAGAATCCCTACTCAGTGCATTTGGATCCTCAATAAATAATCACTGCCACAGCATTATAAATCATTTACAGTGTATAGTTTCACTCGAAAAGCCCCCCAAACAAACACTCACAGCCTGTAAGAACTGTAAATCATCACTTCAGAGGAAAGATACATGTGGCAGCCAGGCTAGCACCAGTCAGCCCCATTAATTATGGATTTATTTATTTATTAGCATGTGTTCCTGAGAGTTTAGCCTGCTCCCACGGATTGTCTCCAGGGAAACAGTTACAACATAAATACAGGGCCAGTTTCAGCCCTTCCAGAACTGTATTAAAATAACTGGGATGAGGCCAGCATTTGAGACTTTTTCCTAATTAGCTGCATCTGCTTAATCATGAAATAGACAGTTTGTCCTTTACCTCTGTCCACCTACACTTTTGAAAGCAGCACTGGGACCAGTATTAGGCAGCTGCCAACTGTGGCATAGCATGACTTACCATCTTTGAGTTATCTGTCAAAACATCATCTCCCGAAAGTAAAAAAAGAAGAGGAGGTAGATGGCAATAAAAAAAAAGCATCCTGGCATAGGGTAAAGCATCTGCATCCACACAGTGCTTAAATTTTTACTCAGGAACTAATCCACTCGCAGGACAGAAAAAAGCGAAGTTTCACCTGGAAATATAACTCTGTGGTTCTAGTAGCAATAATTAATCACAGAATCACGTAATTAACCAGATTGGAAAATACCTCTGAGATCATCGAGTCCAACCTATCACCTAACACCTTCTAATTAATTAAACTATGGTACTAAGTGTCTCATCCAACCTCCTCCTAAATACCTCCAGGGATGGTGGCTCCCATGGAGGCAGCCCATTCCAGTGGACAGTCTCTCTTGCTCTGAAGATGTAACTGTTCCAGTGAGTTCTTCAGGATCAGGGAATGCTCTCACACATGGGTACTCCCCTCTGGGTACAGTTTCAACACTTTATTATCGCTTAAACGCTAAAAGCATCACAAGAAAGGTATATACACAATACCTATGGCTCACCTGCTACAGCCATAGGGAGAAACTACAGTGCTGAATAAGACATGACAATCTCAACTAGCTCTATTGATCAAAGGACAGACTACATTTTCCCTATCCCACTGGCCAGCAGAGCTCCCAAGATGCGTAGATAGCAGAGCTGGTCGGCCGCCATCTCAGAAAGTAGGTGTCCCCACCAGGAACCACACCATCATTATGGTGAGACTGATGCCACTCCAACTCACCTACCCACGCTCTTGGTTTATATGTGTTCAGAATTCTGTGACGTGTGTCCTGGGCATTCCAGAATTCTGAATCAAGGAGAACCAAACTCCTTCTTTAATTCAGAATCTGTTACATACCATCTTTCCCTACTGCTCATGCACATCCCTGCAAGCCCTGCTTCCCCCAGATCTTATCTTCAGTAACCTAGTGATTATCATCAGCTTGTTGTAACTTCTGATCAAACACAACCAACTCTTACCTCTTACAGTAACACGAAGGCAGGGATTAACAGTGTAGACCTTCTCCCCTCTGGTTTTCACTTTTAGAATGCATTTTGATAACCCAGTTATTGCATCATGCTGTGTATACACTGGGAATAGCTGGGTGTGCAGACACTAAACTCAGACACGAAGCTTTTATTGGAAAAAAAAACAGCTTACTGCATAGAGCCACAAAACACTCAGTCCCACAGCTGCTCAGTGTCCTGGAGGTCCGAATACCTCGAAAATTCCTCTCCCTATGTGGTCTGAATGGGAGAGGAAAAAGGTGCAAAAAGACCTGTTTCCCCTCCCCCCTGCCCTGCAGGCGTGAAGGGGGGGAGCAGGGGGACCCTTCTGGCACGAGGGGTGCCCTGTGCCGGGCCCATGCTGGACTCGGGTGGGGATTGACTGTGTGCTCTTCGCACCTAGGAAGTGGTAACTCAGCTCTTTGTCTATGAAGGGTATAAATACTGGGGGGACTTCCCACCTTGGGGTTCCCACCTTGGGGTGCTCCAGCCGTGGAGTTCATTCCTTCCTTGGAGTTCTCCCCCCTCCTGGATGGCTTCTACACATGGAGCCTCTTCTCACTCTGAAGACAAGCTCCGAAGGACAACTTCTCCTTAAGCACCACCCATTGTGCAGCTTCATAGCTCCTTAACGATCCTCAGAGATTTCTGAAAGGCCCAAAGGCACAAGCGGTTTGAATCGCCCTCCCTTTCAAGCCAGCCTGCTTCTGTTCGTGAGTAGCTTTGGGCTCAGCCTTATTTCATAGTGGAGAACGCTATATTTAATAGCTCAAGCCTTTTCCAACTTCTGACTTCAAAATTAGTGAAGTTTACTTGTGGCATCCTATTGTGGATATTCTCAACCAACTAAGAACCTGCTAATTAAATCTAAATTATCTTCTGTATATAGTTTTGGGGCCAGTTTTCAGGAAAATAAAATAACTCTATTTTTATAAATTCCTGACTCGGCCACATTAATTCCTGCTTGCATAACACTCAGTTACACTCTTTTGAGAACTTTATCTTAATTTTTTAATTCAGTAGTCTGCTAACTCTGTGAACCTGAGAAAAAATACAATTACCCAAAGGCTGCAGAATAAAAGAGACAGGAAACAGCCACACCTAAAAGCAGGTGGATATTGCACAGCTGCCTACAAAAATAAGCAGAGTTGTTTAAAGGACAGTTGGCAACTTCTTCACTAGAAGATAACTTCCCATTCCTTACCTGCAGAGCTGTCCTCCCAATGAGGCAAGTAATGAGGCACCTAGTCCAGTCCAGAAGTGAGTTTCTTCAAACAGAGTTCCCTGTAGAAGATGGTTACAAAAATAATTTGTACGAAGTGATAGAGACATTTAAATAATAATTATGTCTGTCTTCCTTCAGAGAAAAGTTGATGCCATGGCTCCCGGTGTGCAACCTGGTGCATTCATTGTCATTCAATTGTAGTTGATATATTTTTTTCAGCACCTGGCCATGAAATCACAATGGTAAGGAAAAGCCCTGATTCAGCTTCTGAGCAGAAACCTTCGACAAATGGCGGCACCTCCTAGTCAGATCCTTTTTCTGTTATTATATTGCCTATCACTTTTGTTGGCTGACCCTGGATATGTTACAAAAGTTTGGGTGACGGAGCCTGCAATGTTAACTGTCATGTAACGTAATGTAACAGCATCTCAGGTGTCAATATTCAGGTAAGTCAAAATGTCTGCATCTCCCGGGATGCAAAAAAACACATGAAACAAATTGCTTAGGAAAAAGTAGACTCTGTCCAAACACCAATTTTACCTTGTGATCCCTGAAATAATTTCAGGGTGAAAGAGAAGGCCATTAACATACAATGAATTTTAACAAGGTCAAGTGCTGGCTTCTGCACTTTGACCACAACAACCCCATACAGTGTTACAGGCTGGGGATAGAATAATTGGAGAGCAGAAAGGCACAGAGGGACCTGGGGTTACTGGTTGGCAGCTGAACATGAGCCAGCAGTGTGTCCAGGTGACCAAGATGGCCAGTGGCATCCTGGTCTGGATCAGGTATAGTGTGGCCAGCAGGAGCAGGGAAGTCCTTCTGCCCTTGTACTCAGCACTGGTCAGGGCACATTTTGAGTCCTGTGTCTAGTTCTGGGGTCCTCAATTGAAGAAAGATATTGAGATGCTTGAACATGTTCAGAGAAGGGCACCAAGGCTGGTGAGGGTCCTGGAGCACAGCCCTGTGAGGAGAAGCTGAGGGAGCTGGAAGTGTTCAGCCTGGAGAAGAGGATGCTCAGGGCAGACCTCATTGCTCTCAACAACTACCTGAAGGAAGGTTGTAGCCAGGTTCCTGGCACTCAGGGATAGAACAGAGGACATAGCCTCAAGCTGTGCCAGGGCAGGTTTAGGCTGGGTGTTAGAAAGAAGTTCTTCCCAGCAAGAATGATTGTCATTGGAATAGGCTGCCCGGGGGTGGTGGAATCACCATCCCTGGAGGTGTTCAAAAGGAGGCTGGATGAGGTGCTTAGTGCCGTGGTTTAGCTAATTAGAAGGGTTAGGTGATAGTTTGGACTTGATGATCTTGAAGTTTTTCACAGCCTGGCTAATTCTGTGATTCTGTGAATGTTAATCACAAATCTTTAAGTGACAGACAGTCCAAACAGCTGGGAATATATAACACTCTGCAAAAGATGTCCAGTCAGAAAAGTAAAAAACAATACAAGGTTCAACCTCGAATTCTGACAGCAGCAATGTGCGTAGCTGTCCTGAGCGCAGGTAATTGCACCTGACCTCAACCTCCCTACAAACTGTTTCAATAGGTTGACGTTTGCACCTCCTGAAAATTGACACACAGCATTGAACTCACTCTGGATACTCACTCAGCTGTGTCAGGTGTGACTGTGTGTACATTTCTACAGCACTCTCAGAATGCTCAGCTTAGAAAAACTTAGCAGCTGCCTTGTGACTTTTTTTGAGGGAAGAAATCCCTGACACCAGATGCCAGCACACTTGTAGAGGTCTGTGTTGAGCAATCAACGCACCCTGCTACATACACTCATTCTTTTATGATTTAAGCTTACACATTATTAATGTCATGGTTCTTGAAAAGTCATTATGGGGTGTACCTTTATTAAAATGCTATTAAAATGTACTGAAACACACTAATGCAGCATGAAGAAATTCTCAGAGCTCTGTCTGAATGCAGATAAGACTGCACTGAAATCAAATTATACCATGTCCCACTTTAGTAAGATTAAATAAAAAAAAAAAAAAAGTGAGGTGGGTTTTTGGTTGGTTGGTTTGTTTGTTTTTTGAGACATGTTATCTTTGGCTAGGAAATAGCTTTTGGCTAGCTAAAGCATGGCGGTATCAAGCATCTAAATTCCACTTTAGTTTAGAACTCTGTCTGACACATTCAGTTTAAATTTCAAGGTAGGTGCAGCACACATTTTTTCCAGAATACTCATGCATTAATAAGCTTACATTGGACTAACATGATTCCCTTTCCCATGGATGCCTCCAGACTGTAGGACACAGCATTAACACTGAGCATAAATTAAACTCTGAACTCCTTTCCCTCCCTTCTGGAAACAACGTCAGAAGTGATTAGAAAAGACACAGCTTTGTTGAAGTATCAAAAGAAAAAAACTGCTTAAAATACTAACCCAAACCCACTATGCTAATTTCTATGCATGTTTTCTTTTTTCTGTGGCTTTTCTTGAAGCTCTGATTTCTTTTAGATTTGAAACACCTCAAATCCTTACAGAGGCTGCTAGCACTCCCCTCCATCAGAGTTCTCTAGCAGTTGACCTTTCTTCCTCTGATGATGAGTAAACATATATCAACACAATGCATCCATGTATTCCTAGGTGTAAAATGTCCTCAGCAGTGATTTCTGCATAGACAGCAAGACTGACCCTAGATACAGGTTAAACCACTGAGCTCTCTGCTTCTTGATGTATGTCTGTGATGTAGTGTAATGTGCAAGTGCTGCAACCCCACTATAGGTGCCAGGCATTTTACAGAGCAGATCCAGTATTTTGAAGATATGAATCCATTTGCTGACTTGTGTACACCCCTGGAGTCTTGTAAAAAGAGATAAGGATACAGACTCCCTGCTTCTTGCAGAACTACCTAAAGTTAAACCAAATGACTAAGAGCATCATCCAGATGGTCCCTCAACTTTGACAGTCAATGAACAATGAAAAAAAAAAAAAAAAAGGAAGAATCAGAAGAATCAAAATTAATCAGGTTGAAAAAGACCTCCAAGATCATCAAGTCCAATCTACCAACTACCCGTTCTAATTAACTAAACCACAGAATCATAGAATCATAGAATCAACCAGGTTGGAAGAGACCTCCAAGATCATGCAGTCTGACCTATCACCCAGCCCTATTCAATCAACTAGACCATGGCACTAAGTGCCTTATCCAGCTTCCTTTTAAACACCTCCAGGGAAGGTGACTCCGCCACCTACCTGGGCAGACCATTCCAATGCCAATCATTCTTTCTGGGAAGAACTTTTTCCTAACATCCAACCTAAACCTACCCTGGCACAGCCTGAGGCCGTGTCCTCTGTCCCTGGGTGCCTGGCAGAAGAGGCTAACCACACTTGGTTACAACCTCCCTTCAGGTAGTTGTAGAGAGCAATGAGGTCTGCCCTGAGCCTCCTCTTCTCCAGGCTGAACACCCCTAGCTCCCCCAGGCTCTCTTGACAGGGCTGTGCTCCAGGCCCCACATCAGCCTTGGTGCCCTTCTCTGGACACATTCAAGCACCTCAATATCTTTCTTAAACTGAGGAGCTCAGAATTGAACACAGGAGAAAGTAACTCATTCCAAAACATGCAAACTTTAAGTACTTCCCTGATGGAGGTTACTAAGCAGCACCAACATCTGCCAGCCCAGTGTTAGCAATTTTCTTTTCCATGCTTCAGAACTAACAGTCTCTTTCCAGCAGCTTCCACTTGCAAAACCACAAAATCAAAGCATAGGCACAAAACCCCAACCAACCAAACAAAACAAACAAACAACCCCCCCAAAATCAAACAAACAAACAACAAGAGCAAAACAAACAAACATTTTTAACCATTTCAAATTAGGTTTGATGAGGATGAGGTTGCTAAACTCCTCTGCATTCTATTCCAAAAGCCCTGGCAGTCTGGTGAAGTCCCCACTGATGGGAAAAGGGGAAACACAACTTCCATTTTCAAAAAGAGTAGGAATGAGGATCTGGGGAACTCCAGGCCAGTCAGTCTCACCT
>WAAF01019732.1:0-99517 GCA_013400475.1 Tricholaema leucomelas
TGTCCTTCTTGGAGTGAGGAGACCAACTCTGAACCCAGTACTCAAGCTATGCCTCACTAGTGCCCAGCACAGGGGACAGTCCCTGCCCTACTCCTGCTGGCCATACCACTGCTGAGCCAGGCCAGGATGCTGGTGACCTTCTTGGCCACCTGGGCACACTGCTGGCTCATCTTCAACTGCTCTCAACCAGCACCCCCGAGGCCCTTTTCCACCAGGCAGTTTCCAGCCACTCTGCCCCAAGGCTGGAGCCTTCCTGGGGTTGTTGTGCCCCAAGTGCAGGGCCCAGCACTTGGCTTGGTTGAAGCTCAGGGTGTTTTTTCCAGCAAAATGACACCATCTTTGAGACAGGAGGTGACTGGAGGCGATTCCTGGGTGCTGTGCAGTTACAGAATCCTTTTGTTTGGAAAGGACCTTTCAGACCTCCACAAGGACTTTTTCCCTGGCCAGCAACCCCTGTTCCATCTACTTGGGATGCACAAGAACTCACCAAAATTCCCAGTTCCCCAAAAGCTGCTGGAAATCTCTGTACTTTCAAACCATCTACCTGGGATGAGCTGGGCTTATTCAGCCTGTAGAGGAGGAGGCTGGGGGCTGGGGGAGACCTATCCACTCCCTCTGCTAAAGTGCCACCAGCCATGGTGACAGTTTAATTGTGACATGCTGTTGTATGCCAACATCTCCCCTTTGGAGACCCTGACCGTTGTGCTGCTGTGCAAGCTGCTGTGGGTGCCCCTGCTTTAAGCAGGAGGGGTTGGACTGGATGATCTCCAGAGGCCCCTTCTAACCCCTACCACACTGGGATGCAGTGAAAATTGACCAAAGGGGTTTTCTTGGAGTAGCAATCTCAGGCTGTGATGGAGCAAGCCTGGCTCCAGCCCACCAGAGCCTCCCAGACATCCTTCTGCTGATCTGCTGCCTGCTTTCCCACCCCCATTCCAAAGCTCAGATCTCTGATGCATCATAAATAGGTTCTTGGAGCCTGGGAGAGCTGGGGAATTCTAACTTGGCACGTCCTTGATCCAACTGATTTATGGAGCTGCCCTGTAAGGTAATGGGAGGCTTGAGAAGGAGCCAGGAATCATAATGTGGTCTTGAAGAAGTAGGGAAGAAAAGCATTACAATTCACTAATGGATTGGAAAGAAGAAAGGGAAAACAATTTCTTGCCAAGATGGAAACCAAGCCAGAAATGAAACAAGGTTTAAAACCATTTTGCATTGGAGGTGGAAGGAGCTGAGGGTTGTCCTGCTTGGAAGCAGCTTGTCCAGGGGGTTCTGCAAGCTGAAGATCATCACTGCTGTTGCTCCTGGTGTGCAGCTGGTTCCTTATTTAGTGTTCCTTTAAATCCCAGAATCTCAGCATGGTGGGGGCTGGAAGATTGTTTGCATCTCTCCTTGTACCTGCAGATTCCATAGATTCATAGAGTGGTTTGGGGTGGAAGGGACCTTAAAGATCATTTTAGTTCCAACCCCTCCTGCCATAGGCAGGGACACCTTCCGCTAGCCCAGGTTGCTCAAGGCCTCATCCAACCTGGCCTTGAACACCTCCAGGAAGGGGGTCACTTACTCCTACTGGTCACCAGATGCAGTGCCTGTGCAAAGCTCTTGGATCTGCATGCCTGGAGACACGAGGGTCTTGATAAATGTGGGGTTGGAGTCACTGCTTGACCCCCTTCTCCTTTTTTTCCTCCCTTCCATCAGTACATTGGTAAATGGGAGTATAGCTTTGAGGTAAGTTGGGTGGCTGAACCCCTCTGCCAAGCCCTAGAACAGCCAATCTCCTGCTTCTCTAGCAATGCTGTCTCCAGGCAGTGTGACTTAGCTGTTTGCTGTAGACACTCCTCCAACCTGCCTACCCTCCTCTATCCAGGGGGGTCACTATATGTGTACAGACAGAATGTGTGTGTTGGCCAAGAATTCAGGGCTCTCCTGACACAAAACTGATTTGATGCTGATGTTGGTGTCTGTGGGAGGATGGTGGTGCCTGCAGAGCTCTGGTGAGACCCCACCTAGAGCACTACATCTAGCTTTGCTGCTCCCACATAGCAGAAGAAGGGCATGGAGCTGCTGGAGCAGGTCCGGAGGAGTCCGTGAAGATAGCCCTATGGGGACAGGCTGAGAGGGTTGGAGCTGTTAAGCCTGGAGAAGAGAAGGCTCCAGGAAGACCTTAGAGTGGCCTTGCAGTACTGGAAGGGGCTGCAGAAGAGCTGGAGAGAGACTTTTGAGAAGAGCTTGGAGTGCTATGATGAAGTGGAATGGTATTGAGCTGGAAGAAAGGAGATTTAGGATGGAGTTTAGGAAGAAATTCTCTGCAGTGAGAATGGTGAGACACTGGAACAGGTTGCCCAGGCAAACTGTGGATGTCCCCTCCATGGGAGTGTTCCAGGCCAGGTTGGATGAGGCCTTGAGCAACCTGGGTTAGTGTGAGGTGTCCCTGCCCATGGCAGGGAGGTTGGAACTGGATGATCTTGCAGGTCCCTTCCAACCCAAAGCCTTCTATGATCCTGTCATTCAGGATGTTTAGTAGTGTCTATAGGTGATGGAAGTGATAGGACAAGAGGAAATGGCCCCAAGTTACAGCAGAGGAGGTTTAGGTTAGATATTAGGAGAAACTACTTCAGCAGAAGGGTCATTGTGAACTGGACTGGGCTGCCCAGGCAGGTGGTGGAGTCACCACCCCGGAGGTCTATAAAACATCTGTGGATGTGGTTTAGTGGCAGTGGCTTAGCAGCTGTGGTGGGATTGTGAGCTCTAGGTCAGTGGTTGGACTTGATGGTCTCAGAGGTCTCTTCCAGCCTCAACAGTTCTATGGCTTTGTGATTCTATGACTAGGTCTCAAATGGACCTCTCCTTCTGAGGAGAGCAGTAAGAATGAGGGGGGGGGGTGGTGGTGAGGTTAAAGCCTGGGTCATGAACGTTCCTGTTTGTGCTCTGTGTGTGTCAGGTGGCACAACCTGCCCAGAGCATCTGCAGGCACCACTACCCATCAGCAATCCTTTCAGCGCCATCTGCTTCACCTCCATGGCTCTCCAGCCAGCCCCTCTGCTGCTTCCCCCTCCTTGTCCTTGTCCTCATCTTTGTCTTGTCCTTGTCTTTGGTCTTGTCCTCGTCCTTGTCTGTGTCCTTGTCTGTGTCCTTGTCTGTGTCCTTTGTCTTTGTACTTGTCCTCGTCCTTGTCTGTGTCCTTGTCTTTGTCCTTCTCCTTTTCTTTGTCCTTGTATTTGTCCTTGTCCTTGTCTTTGCCCTTCTCCTTTTCTTTGTCCGTGTCCTTGTCCTTGTGTTTGTCCTTCTCCTTTTCTTTGTCCTTGTCTGTGTCCTTGTCTTTGTCTTGGCCTTCATCTTGGTCTTTACCTGTGCCTTTGCCTTGGCATTGGCCTTGGTGTTGCCCTTTGTCTTGATCTTTGTCTTCATCTTTGTCTTGCCTTGTTTATAGATTCACAGATTCATGGAATGGTTTGGGTTGGAAGGAACCTTAAAGACCAGCCAGTTCCAACCCCCCTGCCATGGGCAGGGACACCTCCCACTAAAGCAGGTTGCTCAAGGCCAATTTGGCCTGGGAACTTTGTTGACTTTGAGCCTTCTTCTGTCGTGCAGACCCACACGTTTCTCCACATCATCACCCAGTCATGCCTGACCATCAGCAGGATAGAGGATGGCACCCATGGGCCCACCGTGGAGGCTTGCAATGGCAGCCCTTTGCAGAGCTGGATGCTGAGGAACTACAGCAGGCTGGAGGTCTTTAGAAAGATTTTTTACAGCCCCACTGACTATTTCCTTTAACAGAAGCTTGGAGGTTGGTATTGAAAGGAGAAGAGAAAACCTGTCCCGACTTCAGCTCTTCCCAGAACAATGATTCTGTCCTTTT
This sequence comes from Tricholaema leucomelas, assembly GCA_013400475.1. Classification (NCBI taxonomy): domain Eukaryota; kingdom Metazoa; phylum Chordata; class Aves; order Piciformes; family Lybiidae; genus Tricholaema lacrymosa; species Tricholaema leucomelas. Next base: position 3,863 of record WAAF01019732.1, read on the forward strand.
CTGTCCCATTTTTCTCTTGCTGAGTCCAGTAGAGGCTCCCACTCTGCAGGTTGCCTGTCCAAGTGTCAGAAGGTGAGCTGAGCACTTCATAGAGCTTCGAGTAGTGTGGGTAGAGCTCTTGTAGAGCCGGGAATGAGAACCTGTCTCGTGGCTTGTGTGCTGACTAGAGTGAGGCCCAAGCTGCAGTCCTTGGTTTGCAGTCATGACCTTGCTGCAGCTCTGACCCTTCCTTCTCTGTTGCAGAAGCTCACCCTGAGGCACATCAACAGCAACCAGTGTCTGGATGAGCCTTCAGAGGAGGACAAGATGGTTCCCACCATGAGGGAGTGCGGTGAGAGCCGCTCCCAGCAGTGGCTGCTGCGCAACATGACCCTGGGTGCCTGAAGCTGGTGCAGACCTGATCTGCCTTGGCTGGAATCTCCTACTCCTCTTCATCCCCTACTGCTCCTTGCTGAGGCCAGTTAGGCTGACACCCTCTCCAAATCCCAGCCCTCAGAGCAAGGTCGCTGGGTGGAGGTTTCCTTGAGCTGGTGGATCTCCAAACCAGTTACTGCTCAAAAGAAGCTCCTCTGAGCCTCTCAGTGTCCAACCAGGTGGTGGTAGCAGCACAAATGTGCTCAGAAATGGTTCCAGAGAAGCCTCTATGAACCCCTACAGCAAAGAGGTTGGGATGGAGGGCGTTTGAAATGGGTCACCATCGAGAAGTGATCCAAAACAAAATGCCTTATGACACTGGGAACCATCCTGGCAAGGTGTATCTCCTGAGCTGGCTGTGTTGGTGCTGGTCTCTCTGGGCAGGGTGCTGGAGATGCTTGCTGTGTGTGCTCCTGAGACTTGGTGAAGAGCCACACTGAGCAGCAAGGTCAGCAGAGAGAGACAAAGCTTCTCGAGGAAGAAAATTGCAGATCCAGGGTTTGGAAAAGCAGCAAAAAGGAACAAAGACTTAGAAACTGAGACGAAATCAAAGGAGGAAAAGACACAGGACCAGTGGTGAGGAGGAGCAGGGTCACAGGTGGGTACCTCAGACCAGCACAGACTGGATTGTCCTCTGCAGTGGGCCAACGAACAGCTGCAGCTGACACCTGGGGAGATGTGAGAGGGTTGCAGATGGAGGTTCCAAAACTGAGCCCACTAGAGAGGTGATCTGGACTCCATCCATCCTTAGCTGCTACCCCTCTTGAGCATTAGCATTTATCTGCATCCTGCACAGGACAAGAGCTTCCCCCCAGCATCACCTCCACATGCTGCCTGCAGCTGGCTGGACTCCCAAGTCCTGGCTCCAGATGTTCTTGCTTCCAGATGCTTATTTCTACTTTTAATAACTCTGTGGCTTAATCACTTTGTTAATGTGGATAATTATGCAGGACCTGGCTGATGGGACATGACTGTGCTGGGACCTTCACAGGGAGGTGTGGGGAAGGGTCCTGGAGGTACTGGTGGCATCTCCTGTGGGTACTGGTGACACTCCCTTGGGTGACCCCAGCAGCACATGCTCCCCGGAAGGCATCTGTGGTGTGCTGGGTTGGGTATGGGGCAGTGGTTTATAACTTCTCATTGCCTGGAGGGTTCAGGAAGCCTGAAGCGCAGGGCAGCAGCCGTGGCGTGACCTCAGCACGGGGAAGTGGTGCAAGGTTCTGCCCTGGCTTCACTTAGAGCTCAAAAGGTCTGGTTCTGCACTGGGTCAGTCCAGAGGAGGTGTTCAGGTTGTTATGTGTCATATCTGGACTTACTCTTAAATTTACAGAGCAGATTTTCTTGATACACCTCATTAAATGAAGAGTAGAAGGCTGTCAAGGTGGACAAGTCGTTGGTGTGCCTGCGTGGAGCTGGAGTATCATGGATTAACTTGGGCTGGAAGTTCTAGTCCAGCCTTCCTGCTTGAAGCAGGGGCAGACACTTCAGTTCTCATCTCCAGACCACCACAAAAGTACTGAAAAGCTGGGAAAACATCTCTGTGGACACTGGGATGGAGACATCCTCAGCAAGTCTGCTGCTGGACACCAAGCTGCGTGGTGTGCTTGACACACTGGAGGGAAGGGACCAGGACAGGCTGGAGAGGTGGGCCACTGCCAACCTCATGAAGTTCAACAAAGCCAAGTGCAAGGTCATAAACATGGGCCAGGACAATCCCAAGCACAAATCCAGGCTGGACAGTGAATGGATGGAGAGCAGCAGCCCTGAGGAGAAGGACTTGGGAGATGCTGGTGGGTGCAAAGATGGACAGGAGCCAGCAGCCAGCGCTGCCAGCACAGCCCCAGCTGTGCCCTAGGCTGATCCCCAGCAGTGTGGGCAGCAGGGGCAGGGAGGGGATTCTGCCCCTCTGCTGTGCTCTGCTGAGACCTCACCTGCAGTGCTGGGGCAGCTCTGGAGTGCTCAGTTCAGCACAGACAGGGACCTGCTGGAGTGGGGGCAGAGGAGGCCACAGCAATGCTGGCAGGGCTGGAAGGGCTCTGCTGTGAGGCCAGGCTGAGAGTTGGGCTTGTTCAGCCTGGAGAAGAGAAGGCTGCAGGGACAACTCAGAGCAGCCTGCCAGTGTTTGAAGTGGCCTACAGGAGAGCTGGGGAGGGACTCTACAAAGGCATGGAGTGACAGGACAAGAAGTGATGGCTTCAGACTGGAAGAAGCTGGATTTAGGTAAGACATTAGGAAGAAATTCCTCCCTGTGAGGGTGGCAAGGCACTGGAACAGCCTGCCCAGAGAAGTTTTGGAGGCTCCAAGCCTGGATGTATTCAAAGCCAGGTTAAATGGGGCCTTGAGCAACCTGGCCTAGTGGAAGGTGTCCCTGCCTATGGCAGGGGATTTGAACTGGATGATCTTTAAGGTCCCTTCCACCCCAAACCATTTTGTCTTTCTATGAAAACAGGACAGGGTGGGAGTTCTTCACAGAGCCAGCATGCAGACATCCCAGACAAGCTGAGCCACCAGCCTCCACGGCTTAAAATGTGAAGAAATGGTTCCATCATCTCCTTCCCCAGGGCTTTGCTACCCTTGTGCTGGCAGGTCATGGGTCCAGGCACTTGACCTTGGCATGCTGTTGGAGAAGGAAGTGGATTGGGAGGTCCTGCAGGCATCTAGGAGAATTAGGAGAGGGCAGCTGGTGGTGGCATCTGTTTTGGGTGTCTCCAGTGTCTGTCTTTGCTCTGCTGTGGTGAGACCTCACCTGCAGTACTATGTCCAGCTCTGGAGCCCTCAATATAGGAAGGACATGGACCTAATGGAGCAGGTCCAGATGAGGGCCACAAAAATGATCGGGGTTGGAGCAGCTCTGCTACAAGGACAAGCTGAGGGAGCTGGAGGTGTTCAGCATGGAGATAAGGAGGCTCCAGGGAGACCTAACAGCAGCCTGCCAGTACCTGAAGGAGGCTACAAGAAGGCTGGAGAGAGACTGGTTACAAAGACCTGCAGGGACAGGACGAGTGCAATGGCTTCAAACTAGAGAAGAGCACGAAGGTGATGGAACACTGGAACAGGTTGCCTAGGGAAGTGGTTGTGATTCCATCCCTGGAGCCAAGGTGAGGCTCGACAGGGCTCTGGGCAACCTGATGTCATTGAGGATGTCCCTGCTGACTGCAAGAGGGTTGGACTGGATGACCTTTGGAGTTCTTTTCCAGCCCAGACTGTTCCATGAGTCTCTGAAACACCCCTGGCTGGAAGGATTGAGGCTGCCAGGTCTCCTCCCTGTTCTGAGCTTAAGCTGGAGGGGCAAAGACAAGGCTGTGCAGCTGTCCAGGCCTGAGGAGCAGTCTGAAACATAACAGCCTCATTCATGGAGAGCTGAGGTGAAGGCACTGGCACAGCCTGCCCAGAGAGGTGGTGGAGTCCCCATCCCCGGAGATGTTCACGAACTATGTGGCTGTGGCACTGTGGGACATGGTTGGATGGCCATGGTGGGGTTGTGTTGATGGTTGGAGTGGATGATCTTAGAGGTCTTTTCCAACCCAAACCATTCTGTGATAAAGGTGAGGGTGCCTTAAACACTGATGTGGCCCCAGAGATGGTAAATGATGTCCTCTCACTCGTGAGCTATCTCAGGAGAGTGTCAGGAGGACTGAACTCTGCACAGTGAGTTTATAGTACAAAGACTGCTATGAATGGTGAAGATCTCCTGGCTGCAGTGGAAGGGTGGTGCTGGGTCTCAGATCTTACAGACCTGCTGCTAAGACTTCTCACTCTGCTGGGCACTGGTGAGGACACAGCTTGAGTACTGGGTTCAGATTTGGTCCCCTCACTCCAAGAAGGACACTGAGGGGCTGGAGGAGGTCCAGAGAAAGGTAACGAAGCTGCTGAAGGGCCTGGAGAACAGGACTGGGGAGAAGGAGCTGAGGGAACTGGGGGTGTTTAGTCTGGAGAAGAGGAGCCTGAAGGAAGACCTCATTGCTCTCTACAGCTCCCTGAAAGGAGGTTGGAGCCAGGTAGGGGTTGGACTCTTCTCCCTGGTATCATCTGATACAAAGAGGAAATGGCCTCAAGTTGCCCCAGGAGAGGTTTAGGTTGGAGAAGAGGAACAACTTCCACAAAAGGGTTGTCAAGGCCTGCATGGAGCTGCCCAGGGCAGTGGTGGAGTCCCCATTCCTGGAGGGCTTTCAAGGCTGTGTCGATGTGCTGCTGAGGACCATGGTTTAGCGGTGACCTGGCGGTGCTGGCTTCATGTCTGGATTGGATGATCCAAAAGATCTCTTCCAACCCAAACCACTCAAAGATTCTATGAAAGGAGAGATCTCAACAGATCCTCTGCTCTTGGGCTGCATCTCAGGGGTGCTGGACACAGCCTCACATGAGCTGATCTCAGAAGGTCCAAGGTATGTATTCGTGTGGAACAATGTGGGGAGATGAAGAGAAGCTGGGCAGAACCAGTGAAGCCCCAGCCATTTTTTGGGGTAGTATCCCCACATCTTAACAGAGCTGGTGGAGCCTACCCCCTGTGTAACCTGCTAGCACCCAGGAAGATCCTGTGTGCCCAAGGGTGGTGGATGAGCACCAGCAAAGTGTTTCCGTGCTCCTGTGGTTTCCACGTCCACGTGGAATGACGCCCAGACAGAACCATTCCTCCCGAGCTGGGAACCCACATTTCAACTCAACTTGTAAGAGTAGACTGTAGATAAAGCATTACAGATTCTAGATGTCCTAACAGGTCCTCCTGTGAGGTCTTGAGGTTCTTGCTGTACATTCAAATATTTATACACTTTTGTAGAACTAAAATAAACTGGTTTAGTTTTCTCCTGCTGTGTTGGGACTCTTTATTCCATAAGCAGCATCCCCCAGGCTTTCCACCTCACCTCTTCTCATTCTAGAGCCTTTCTTTGCCACTACCAACTCCAGGAAGAGGCAACAGAGCTGCTGTGGTGAGGTGATGGACATGTTGACTTGTTTGGTTGACCTACAGGTAGCCCTGTGTGTTTTGAGGCTTCATTTTCCAGGTATCCCCTGGAAAAACAGCATAATGCAGGAAGCTCTGCCCTAGGAAGGGCACAGCTGGAGTCTCATACCCAGTTCTGGACTCCCAGTTGGAGAGGCAGAGAACTACTGGAGAGAGTCCAGTGGAGGCTGTAAAGCTGCTGAGGGGCCTGGAGCATCTCTGTGAGGAGGAAAGGCTGAGAGCCCTGGGGCTGTGGAGCCTGCAGAAGAGCAGCCCCAGAGGGGATCTGAGCAATGCTCAGCAAGAAATTAAAGACTTGTGAGGGGCAGGAGGCTGGGGCCAGATTCTTGTCAGTGGTGCCCAGCAGTGCCATGGGCACAAACTGGAAGCCAGGAGGTTCCACCTGAAGCTGAAGAGAAAGTTGTTGTTTGTGAGTGTGCTGGAGGCCTGCAGCAGCCTGCCCAGAGAGGTTGTGGAGTCTTCTGTGAAGAGCTTCCAAGCCCAGCTGGGCACTGTGATGCTGGGCAAGCTGCTGTGAGAGCCTTGCTTTAGCAGGGGGGGTTGGACTGGAGCATCTTCAGAGGTTCCTTCCAACCCCCACGGTGCTGAGACTGTGTGTGACAGGAGAATACATTCCCTTTATCTGCATCACTTCAGAGCTCCTGACAAAGCAGTGATAACGCTGAAGATGATAAAGATTTTTAATATCAGCCATTTTAATTTCTTAATTCATCTTTCTAGGCTCTTCAGGCATCCTTTGATCGACTAATTCACAACAGCACCACCGCTTCATGCCTTATTTAACCAGATTACATCCTCCCAGAGCAATCTTCATGCAAATGGCATTGGACTCCTTGATCTCCAGAGGTCCCTTCCAAGCCCCTACCATTCTGTAAACCAGAGTGGAGGGGAGAAGGCGACAGGCACAATCTGGAAGCCAGGAGGTTCCACCTGGGGCTGCTGAGCAGGAAGCTCTGTCCTAGGGAGGCCACAGATGGAGTCCTAGGTCCACTAACGTCAAGAGACAGGTAACTACTAGAGAGAGTCCAGGGGAGGCTACAAAGCTGCTGAGGTGCCTGTGAGGAGGCAAGGCTGAGAGCCCTGGGGCTGTGGAGCCTGCAGAAGAGCAGCCCCAGGGGGGATCTGAGCAATGCTCAGCAAGAGCTAAAGGAGCTGTGGGGGGCAAGAGGCTGGGGCCAGACTTGTCAGTGGTGCCCAGTGACAGGCCACGGGGCAGTGGGGTCAAACTGGAAGCCAGGAGGTTCCATTTGAAGATGAAGAGGAAGTTGTTTGTTGTGAGGGTGCTGGAGGCCTGGAGCAGGCTGCCCAGAGAGGTTGTGGAGTCTCCTTCTCTGGAGAGCAGCCAAGCCCAGCTGGACATTGTGCTGCTGGGCAAGCTGCTGTGGGTGCCTCTGCTCTAGCAGTGTGGTTGGAGTGGATGATCTGCAGAGGTCCCTTCCAACCCCTACCATGCTGGGGGTCTCTGACAGTCTCTTTTGTTGCAGAATGTGGAGTCTGCACCCTGTGATTCCCCTGAAGGTTATTCCCCTGCTTTTAGCAAGGGTTGAACTGGATGATCTCCAGGACAGCAGGAGAAATTAATTTGGTGTGAGGGTGATGGAACCCTGGAGCAAGTGCCCAGAGAGATTGTGGAGTCTCCTCTGCAAGGCTTCCAACCCCAGCTGGACATTGTGAACCTCAGCAACCATGGAGGGGAAAAAAAAACCCAACCAACCAACCCAAACCCGTTTGTTCTGGAGGTTCACCTGCTTCAGGTTGTGCTGGCAGGAGCTGGTGTTTGTGTGTCGGCTCCTGAGGGGGCTGCAGCAGAGGGCAAACATCGCTGGCAGCCTGTCTGCCATTAAAAAAACATGACAGATTTCTCCTCTGATTATTCAACTGTTTGGTAAAGATGCAATTAGCTGTCGAGCTCATGGTAATTATAGGATGGGAATGGTTTAAATGGATCCTAAAATGATCTCTTTGTGCCTAATGAAGGCAGGCACTGAGGTATTTATCTTTAGTTTTGCTTTTCTCGGAAATGTTAATAATTAGGAGTGATTAGAGAGCTGGAATTAGTGAGGGAACAACCTCCTTTCCCTTAAAAGCTGGATGGGGCTTTGCTTTTCCAGGTACCTTGATAAGGCTTTTGTGGATCAAGGAAATGATTATCCTCCTGTACTCGGCACTAGTGAGGACGTGCTTGGAGTGCTCTGCCCAGTTTTGTGCCCCTCGCTCCAAGAAGGACATTGAGGGGCTGAAGCAGGTCCAGAGAAGGGCAACAAAGCTGGGGAGGGGTCTGGAGAACAGGGCTGGGGAGGAGTACTGAGGGATGGTTCAGCCTGGAGAAGAGGAGGCTGAGGAGAGACCTCACTGCTCTCTACAGCTCCCTGAAAGGAGGCTGGAGCAGGGTAGGGGTTGGCCTCTTCTCCCTAGTATCTAATGACACAAAGAGAGGAAATGGTATCAGGGGAGCTTTATAGAATCATAGAATCAACCAGGTTGGAAGAGACCTCCAAGCTCATCCAGCCCAACCTAGCATCCAGCCCTGTCCAGTCAACCAGACCATGGCACTAAGTGCCTCAGCCAGGCTTTGCTTCAACACCTCCAGGCATGGCAACTCCACCACCTCCCTGGGCAGCCCATTCCAATGCAAATCACTCTCTCTCCTAACATCCAGCNGGACCCGAGGAATAATTTCTTCCCTCAAAGGTTTGTCAAGGACAGGTAGTGGTGGAGTCCTCATCCCTGGAGGGGTTTCAGACTGGTCAGATGTGGTGCTGAGGGACCTGGCTTGGGGGTGACCTGGCAGTGCTGGGTAATGGTTTGACTCCATGATTGTAAAGCTCTCTGCCAACCATAATGAATTTTGTTTTCTATGATGAAATAGAATGGCCATGATGAAGAGATCCCAGCATTCCAGCACAGTAGGGTTTGGAAGGAACCCTGGAGACCACACAGTCCAACCTCCCTGCTCAAGCACCCACAGCAGCTTGCCCAGCATCACAGTGCCCAGGTGGGTTTGGAAGCTCTCCAGAGAAGGAAACTCCACAGCTTCTCTGGGCAGGGCTCCAGCACCCTCACCAAATAAGCTTCTCCTCATCTCCAGGTGAAGCTGTGTGTTGAGGTGGAGAGCCTATGTGCATACACAGTGGGAAGTGAGAGCAGCCCTCACTGGTACCATCCTGCACAGAACGCTGCGGATGGTGGCTGTTAGCCTATCTCCTGTGCCAGCCCCTCTGTGCCTGTGCATCTGGCTCAGCTCTTTCCATCCCCTTGCCTTCTGCAGTCTTGTTCCTGAGATTTCACAGCAGCCTCCCCCACAAGGCTTGGACCAGCTGGCTTCTCCATCCCAGCCTTCACATGCTCCCAGTGATCCCAATCTTTAATGGCCAAGCACGCATGGAATGATGTGGGAGCAATTAAAGTGCTCTCAATGACACCAATAAACTCCTCATCCAAGAGAGATGAGGAGCAGGCTGCCCTCCAGCCTGCTGGGCACTTTTGTCTCTCTCTTAGCCTCCACCAGCCCTGGACATGCTTCTGAGGGAGTGAGAAGCCAGGGCTGCTTCAGGAGTGAGGGGAGGGCACAGTGCTGCTGCAGCTTGCTGCCCTGGTCCTGCAGGCAGGGCTGGCTGAGTGCTGACCTCCCGCTCTGCTCTGGGGACTGGGCTTTGGCATGCAACTGAAAGCCTTCCCTTGCCTTTCCCACTTCTCTTCCCAATTTCTCATTTCCATTTGCTTTCCCCATTTCCCCTTCACATTTGCTTTTCCCATTCCCATTTGCATTTCCAGTTCCTGTTTGCTTTTCCCATTCCCATTTGCCTTTCCATTTCCTATTTGCTTTTCCCATTACCTCTGGCTTTTCCCATTCCCATTTGCCTTCCCATTTCCTATTTGCTTTTCCCATTACCTCTGGCTTTTCCCATTCCCATTTGCCTTCCCATTTCCTATTTGCTTTTCCCATTACCTCTGGCTTTTCCCATTCCCATTTGCCTTTCCATTTCCTATTTGCTTTTCCCATTACCACTGGCTTTTTCCATTCCCATTTGCCTTTGCCTTTCCCATTTGTGTTTCCATTTGCCTTTCCCATTTTCTTTTTTTCATTCCCATTTTCTTTTTTTCATTCCCTTCTCTTTCCCATTTCCCTTTCTCATTCAAATCTGCTTTTCTCATTTGTCCTTCCCATTTCCATTTGACTTTGCCATTTGCCTTCCCATTCCCATTCGCCTTTCCCATTCGCCTCTCCTATTCCCATTCCCCTCTCCCATTCCCATCTGCCCTTCCCTGCTGGGAGCCTTCTCTGCCCATTACCCTCCCATCTCTGGACAGCTGAGCTCCCTCCATGGAGACTTGGGCATAGAACCCTCAGACCACAGGCTGGCTTGGGTGGAAGGACCTTTCAAGGCCATCCAGCCCAACCCCCTGCACTCAGCAGGGACATCTGCAGCTTGAGCAGGTTGCTCAGAGCCCCAACCAACCTGACCTGCAACGGTTGCTTCCAGGGATGGGACATCTGCCACCTCTCTGGGCATCTTGGGACAGGCTGTCACCACCCTCAGCATCACAAATGCTATGGAAGCACTTTCTGGGTATGTGACAGCCCCAAACTACTCCTGAAACAGAATCTTGTGCATTTTAACTTCTATTCCTCTTGTTTGTGTGGAGACCTTGCAAAGAGGCTTTTTCTCCCCTCCCCATTGTGTTTGCAAGGGACTTCTGAGAGAGTCCAAGAAATATTCAGTCCCTTCAGCATCTTTGTAGCTTCCACTGTCTATCCCTATCCTCTTGCCTCCCCCCCCAGGTCCTTTAGCTCTTGCTGAGCACTGAGATAAGAAACCAACCCCACCTGGCTACAGTCTCCCTTCAGATAGTTGTAGAGAGCAATGAGGTCTCCCCTGAGCCTCCTCTGGAGGAACCTCTGGAGATTATCCACTCCAACCCCCCTGCTAAAGCAGGGGCACCCACAGCAGCTTGCCCAGCAGCACAGTGCCCAGCTGGAGTTGGAAGCTCTCCAGAGAAGGAGACTCCACAACCTCTCTGGGCAGCCTGCTCCAGGCCTTTGGCACCCTCACAACAAACAACTTTCTCCTCCTCTTCAGATGCAACCTCCTGGGTTCCATTCTGTGCCCATTGGCCCTTATCCTGCCCCTGGGCACCACTGACAAGAGTCTGGCCCCAGCCTCTTGTCCCCCACAGCTCCTTTAGCTCTTGCTGAGCATTGCTCAGATCCCCTCTTCCCCTCTGGGGCTGCTCTTCTGCAGGCTCCACAGCCCCAGGGCTCTCAGCCTTTCCCCCTCACAGAGATGCTCCAGGCCCCTCAGCAGCTTTGCAGCCTCCTCTGGACTCTTCTCCAGTAGTTTCCTGTCTCTCTTGAACTGGGGAGCCCAGAAATGGATGTGTTACTCCAGATGTGGCCTCCCTAGGGCAGACTAGAAGTGGAGAGGAACCTCCTTCGACCTGCTGACCATGCTCTTCCTCATGCATTCACTCCAGGAGACCACTGGCATTCTTGGCCTGCTGGCCTTATTGGCTCACGAGGGACAACTTCCCCACCAGCACTCCCAGAGCTGCTTTCCCCTCAGCTGTGCTAGTGCTGAGGGTTACCTGGGTGTACCAGGGCAGGATCTGGTGCCTGCAGGGTCCACCTGGGTGGGTTTTTGGACAAGGTGAGGTTTAGCAGATGTGTTGCTTGGCTTTTCTTGCAGGCTTTTTGGCATCCTTGTCAAAGTGGGCCCCATTTCTGAGCTGGGGTTGATGCACTCTGGTGTCATTTACTGAAGTGCTGTGGCTGGAGTCAATAAACCCTTGTTTGAAGAAAGAGCCACCCAAGATCACATTAGCAGATGTTTGAAACAAGGCCCTCCAAATACTTTTGCCCTCAATTCCTCTTGTCTTAAGCTCCAGGCCATAAAATTAGGAGGGAAGATAAAATCTGTTTGGCTCCCAGGGATTTGGTTAAAACCCAATTAGCTTTTATGAAGTACTCAGATTAACAAGAGGCAGGACAGGGAATTTATCCTTCTGGAGTCAAGTTTTGAGGTGTGTCCAGTAACTAAAGCTGCTGGCACGAAGCTGAGATGCCTTCAAACTCTGCCAGTTTCACAATCTAAGTATCAAAGGAGCAAAGACAAACCTCTTCCCCCTGGACTTGGCACTGGTGAGGCCACATCACAAGTTCTAAGTTGAGTTTTGGCCCCTCGCTCCAAGAAGAAGATGGAGAGGCTCAAGAGTGTCCAGGTAAGGAAGCTGGTGAAGGATCTGGAGGTCTGATGAGGAGCAGCTCTCCTGGAGCCCACTTCAAATCCTGGAAGGCTGTTCTAGTCCCCACAGAGCCTTCTCTGAACAAGCCCAACTCTCAGCCTGGCCTCACAGCAGAGCCCTTCCAGCCCTGCCAGCATTGCTGTGGCCTCCTCTGGCTCTGCTCCTGCTCCCTGCAGGTGAGGTCTCAGCAGAGCACAGGAGAGGAACAGAATCCCCTCCCTGCCCCTGCTGCCCACACTGCTGGGGATCAGCCCAGGGCATGGTTGGGTCTCGTTGAGCTTCTCCCAAGTCCTTCTCTTCAGGACAAAGCTCAGGCTGAATTGCTTTGGGTTGGGTTGGTTTTTTTTTTCCCTTCTCCTCCCCGAAGACTTCCCTGAGGAGTCTTCCCCACAGCTGGACTCACATCTGCTTCTCTCTCAGACTTCAGAAGCAGAGAGGACTTTCCTGCTTCAGGAGAGCTGGTCTAGTTTATTGCAGGCATTCCAGTGTCATGGAATTACTTAGGCTGTGATGGGAAGGGAGTAATTTCCAGACATGCCTGTGCTGACATCTCAAGCAGAAATAATTGGGTTTATTTTTAGGTGCCAACCATTCCAGCAGAAAACAGAACTTTGTGTTTTCAGAAGCTGCTGAGTTTATTTTGGGGAAGGACTTCATGATTCAAGACTTCAAAGAAGAGGTTTCCTAAAAGCTTCCAGGTGACCTTGGGTTGGCTCCTCTGACACCAGACCTTTGCAGAGCTGTTTGGAAAGGGAGGCAGAGGTGGACATGCAGACATCACCCTGGTTCTTGTAGCCTATGTGAAGCTCTTTGTGCTGTCAGTTGTCACCTCTGTGTCTTGCAGATGTCAGAACGAGCGGTGGAAGGGTGAAGGGAGCACAGGTGCTGGGCTGATGGCAAACAGATCAAAGCCATCAGTCTTCAGAGCCTGCTGCTGTTATCTACTGGACTGGTTCTGTTGCATGGGCTTTTAATTCACAGAATGTCTGGGGCTGGGAGGGAGCTGGAAAGATGACCTGGTGCAACCTCCCTGCCAGAGCAGCATCACCTAGAGCAGGTCACACAGGAACACATCCAGGCAGGTCTTGAATATCTCCAGAGAGGAGACTCCACAACCCCCCTGGGTAGCCTGTGCCAGGGTTCTGTCACCCTCACAGGGAAAAAATTCCTCCTCATGTTTCCATGGAGCTTCCTATGGCTCAGCTTCCACCCAGTGCCCCTTGTGCTGTCACTGGGCATCACCCAGCAGAGCCTGGCTCCAGCCTCCTGCCACTCACCTTTACATCTTTATCAACACTTCATGAGGTCACCCCTCAGGCTCCTCCTCTCCAAGCAGCAGTGCCCCAGCTCCTCAGGCTCTCCTCATAAGGAAGATGTTCCACTGCCTGGATCCTCTTTGTGGCTCTGTACTGGGTGTGGCTGGGTGTGGCCAGAGGCAGGGACACCTTCCACAGGACCAGGTTGCTCAAGTCTCCCTATAACCTGGCCTTGACCATTCAAAGCCTCACAGTCTTAACCACATAGAGGTTCTGAGGAACCTTCAAATCCTTTTTGGAGGAACTGTTTGGAGCTGTGACAGTTGTCTAGGATTTCCCCCACTTCTTTCACCAAAAGAGAGGAGTGTCCCAACCACCTATGGAAAGAACTGGAAACAGCCAACACCCAAGGGGTAAATACAAGACGTTCTTTCCAGTGAGGGTGGTGAGACACTGGAACAGGTTGCCCAGGGAGGCTGTGGATGCCCCTTTCCTGGAGGTGTTCCAGGCCAGGCTGGATGAGGCCTTGAGTAATCTGGGCTGGTGGGAGGTGTCCCTGCCCACGGCAGGGGGTTGGAACTGGATGACCTTCAGGGTCCTTTCCAACCCAAACCATTCTGTGACTGCAGGAATCTCTACCCAGCCACGGGTGGGTGTTAGTCTGGATCTGCTGCAGGGTGTTAGACATGCTGCAGCAGCAGAGGGTGATGGTAGTTGTGGAGGTCACTCTCTTTAATGGAATACAAGCTCTTGTAATTCTCTCTTCTTAGCAAGGCTTTGCAGTATTCCCATCAGGTTTAATCTCATGCAAATGCAGGTGACAAGCCCCTTCTTGTCCCTGTAGCTGGCTGCTCGTGGCAGGATCTCACTGAGCAGATGGGCTACAATAGGGAATTACTGTTCAGCCTCCTGCAGCAAGCCCACAACGGACTTGGGTCAAGCTCAGAGATAATTTGGGGCAGTCTCTGACTTCAAAACAGAGCTAGAAGAGAGAAGAAAAGCAGATGAGGTTCTCTCCTTCATCACCTAGCGGTGCCACATGCTGTCTGTACAGCAAACCCAAGCCCAGCTCCGTCAGGACACCCATGCAAACCACTTTCATTTCATGGAACCACAGGATGGTTTGGGTTGGAGGGAACCTTAAAGTTCAGAGTCATTAAGGTTGAAAAACATTTCTAAGATTGAGTCCAACCTTCAACCCAACCCCACCATGGCCATCCAACCACGTCCCAAAGTGCCACAGGCACACATTTCTGGAACACCTCCAGGCATGGTGACTCTGCCACCTCTCTGGGCAGCCTGTTCCAATGCCTGACCACTCTTCTTGCAGCAAACAATTTGTTCCTCATGTCCAACCTAAACCTCTTCTGGTGCAGCCTGTTCCAATGCCTGACCACTCTTGCAGCAAACAAATTGTTCCTCATGTCCAACCTAAACCTCCCCTGGTGCAGCCTGAGGCCATTTTCTCTTGTCCTGTCTTTACTTACCTGGGAGAAGAGGCTAACAGCAGCCTCACTCCAACCTCCTTTCAGGTAGCTGTGGAGAGCAATGAGGTTTCCTCCCAGCTTGAAGAGGACTTCTTCAAGCTAAGTCATCTTGATGTAACATTCTGGAGGAATGCTCAGCCCTCTGTATTTGACTGTTGTCACTTAACTGGAGACAGCTCTACTCTGAAAGCAAAAAGCCTTGCAGCAGGACATGTCCTTCCAGGTGCCCAGAGAGGGTGTGGGGTCTCCTTCTCTTGAGACTTTCAAGACCTGTCTGGATGCATTTCTGTGTGACCAGGACATGTCCTTCCAGGTGCCGAGAGAGGTTGTGGGGTCTCCTTCTCTTGAGGCTTTCAAGCCCTGTCTGGATGCATTCCTGTGTGACCTATTTTAGGTGATCTTGCTTTGGCAGGGCAGTTGGACTCTAGAGGTCCCTTCCAACCTCTACCATTCCATGAGGCAGGGCGAAGAGCAGAAGACAAAAGAACCTTGTGGAGTCTGGGAAGATGAAGCAGTGCAAGGGAAGGTGAGTGCTGGTGCCACTGATGGACAGAGGTTCCAAAGTGGATCACACCTTTCAGAAGAAATAACAATAAGCAGAGGTGGGAGATGCACCATCCCTGCAGCCATCCCAGGTCAGGTTGTTCAGGGCTCTGAGCAACCTGCTCCACTTGCAAATGTCCCTGCTGAGTGTAGGGGGGCTGGACTGGATGACCTTTAAAGGTCCCTTCTAACCCAAACCATACCACGATTCTCATGCATCACCAACTGGTGATAGAACCTCCAACCCTTCTGCCTTGAGGCAGCAACTGGAGATGGCTTCTGTGCCCACTACTCCAGGAGACATCTTCACTGAAGTTCTCTTGCCACTTACTTAACCCAGGAGTCCCCCAGAGAAGAAAGGTCTGTGGAGAAACACTTAGGGTTTCATTTTTTACCCCCTTTGGAGATTGGTCCATGTGTGACCTGATGAGATCAGAACAGCAAATGAGCATTGATCCTCAGAGCAGAGGCTCCCCAGTGCAAATGCAGGCACTGCAATCTAATCAATAACTCTGTTGATCGATTGAAGGCAACTTAATGCTTTCTTCAGCCACAGGAGGCTGCCCTCTCCATGGAGGAAACCCATCTTTGGTGAGAGAAGCCTCAGTGTGGTCAACAGCTAGGATAAAAGCACCATAGGTGGGGACAAAAATGACTCTTTTGACCAATGTGGTTAATTTGAATGTCATGGTCCAGAAGAGTCTCCTCAGGTAGCCCCATCACCATTTTTCATAACCTTTGTGCTTCTGTCTGACATCCTCCATCACCACAGGGGTTTTGCTAGAGGTAATGGCTTGAAGCTGGAAGAAGTTGGATTTAGATGAGACATGAGGAAGAAATTCTTCCCCATGAGGGTGATGAGGCACTAGAACAGGTTGCCCAGAGAAGCTGTGAAGCCTCCATGCCTGGAAGTGTTCAAGGTCAGGTTGGTTGCCTCCAGTCACCTGGTCTAACAGGTGGCAGAGCCCATGGCAGGGGGTTGGAACTAGGTGGTCTTTAAGGTCCCTTCCCACCCAAAGCATTCTAAGATTCTGTGATTCACCCAGAAAAATGGAAACAAATCCCTGAGCTCAGGGCAACGATGCAAAATGCCACCCCTGCAACAGGGTGTCTGGGACCAAGGCTTAGTGGAGAACTTTAAGAAGGACATGGAAGTGTTGGAGCCAGTCCAGAGGAGGCCACCAAGATGCTTAGAGGGCTACAACGGCTCTGCTATGAGGACAGGCTGAGAGAGTTGGGGCTCTGCAGCCTGGAGAAGGCTTCCAGGAGACCTTGGAGTGGCCTTCCAGTAGCTGAGGGGGGCTACAGGAAGNGATCATTCTACAATTCTATGAACCTCTCATCATGTTCCAGCTTTAAAGGCTGGCTACAAAGAAGATGGAGGCTCTCTTTTGACAAGGAGTAAAGTGAAAAACATGAGGGGTGATGGGGACAAGCTGCTCCTGGGGAGACCCCAGTTGGACACAAGAGGAAAGTTTTTCATGATGAGAACAATTAGACATAAGAATCTCCCCAGGGAAGTGGTGGAGTCCCCAGCACTGGACACTTTGAAGACTCAGCTGGAAAGTTGTCTGGTCTAGGGCAGGCTTTTGCCAAGAGAGGTTGGACCAGATGAAGAAGTTCTTCACGGAAAGAGGGATTGGCATTGGAATGGGCTGCCCAGGGAGGTGGTGGAGTCACCATCCCTGGAGGTGTTTAGAAGGAGGCTGGATGAGGCACTTAGTGCCATGGTTTAGTTAATTAGGAGGTGTTGATGATCTCGAAGGTTTTTTCCAACCTGGTTAATTCTGTGATTTCCAAGGTCCCTTCCAACCTGGGATTCAATGATTCTGTGACACTGTGTCCCATGTATCTGTTGGTGTTGTGTCGCAGAACCATCAAGGCTCTGACAGAAGCCGTGTTGACCTCTAACATCACTAATGCTGGACTCCATCACAGCTACTGCCATGGGACGTGGAGGTCAGTCCCATCCACCTGTGGTTGCCCTGAGGTGCAGCTAACGAAGCCACCTGGTTCAGAGGAACTCAGCAGTTCGTTAGCTGTGCCTCTCATTTTGGTCTGCATTTGCTTATGAACCAATTTGATGATTCATGGTGGAATTTGCTGTTCTGCAACCCAAGGACGTTCAGCATCTCGATTTGAATTTGAATTGGAAATCCCCACATGGGTTTCCTGAGTGGCTCTGCATCCAAATGAGGGTTTCATCCTGCCACCAGGCATCCTTGCTTCCTCCTGTCCTGGTAGCACACCTAATTGCTGAGCAAAAAAAAAAACCTCAATCAGCTTATGGTTTGGATGAGGAAAAGTGTTCTGGGCTTTTCCTTCTGAGTTCTGGAGCTGTTGAGGTCTGGGTTGAATCAAGAAGCAGACATGAAGGGACATCAAGAGGAATTAGAAGCTAAGAGACAATTAGTTCCTGGGTGTCTTTACTTTGTCCCACAGCTGGAACAAATGAATTAGGAGGGATTTCCATCAGTGTGGGGCTCCTGGCTTGGGGGGGAAATAACTTCTCCCAGGGCTTTCTGGGGAGCAAGCCCTTGCCACCAAGACAAGGTAGTCCTGGAGAGCAAGCAACAATTTAGTCACCCAGACCATTCTATCACTCATAAAATCATGAAATAGTTTGGCCTGGAAGAGACCTCTGAGATACTGAGTCCAAACATCAACCTAACACCACCGTGGCCATTAAATCACATTCCCAAGGGTCATGGCCACATGTTTCTTGAGAGTCCAGCCTGGAAAGCAGGGAGGGCTGTAGGAGAAGAAATATCCAGGTCTAGGAGAGGAGAATCATAGAATCAACCAGGTTGGAAGAGACCTCCAAGCTCAGCCAGCCCAACCTAGCACCCAGCCCTGTCCAGTCAACCAGACCATGGCACTAAGTGCCTCAGCCAGGCTTTGCTTCAACACCTCCAGGGACAGTGACTCCACCACCTCCCTGGGCAGCCCATTCCAATGCCAATCACTCTCTCTGCCAACAACTTCCTCCTGGCATCCAGCCTAGACCTGCCCTGGCACAACTTGAGACTGTGTCCCCTTGTTCTGCTGCTGCTTGCCTGGCAGAAGAGACCAACCCCACCTGGCTACAGCCTCCCTTCAGGTAGCTGCAGACAGCAATGAGCTCTGCCCTGAGCCTCCTGCAGGCTGCACACCCCCAGCTCCCTCAGCCTCTCCTCACAGGGCTGTGCTCCAGGTCCCTCACCAGCTTTGTTGCCCTTCTCTGGACACCTTCCAGCACCTCAACATCTCTCTTGAATTGAGAGGCCCAGACCTGGACAGAGTGTGAGGCTGGGAACGCCAACCAGCCTTTGATGCAGGAGGATTATGGTAGCTTAGGCCATGGCTTGGGATGAACTTCACCCTTCTTGAATTTAACTGGGGGGGAATATCAGCAGGCATGGGGTGAAGTTCAGTACAGTCAAGTACTGGATCCTCCACCTGGCTCAAAAAACCTCCCATAAAAGCTCCTTACTTGGGGCAGAGTGGCTGGAAACTGCCCAGAGGAAAAGTACCTGGGGGGTGCTGGCTGAGAGAGCTGAAAGTAAGCCAGAGTGTGCCCAGGTGGCCACAGTGGCCACCACCATCCTAGCCTGGATCAGTAATTGTGGTGGCCAGCAGGAGTAGGACAGGTATGTGACCCTGAGCTGGGCACCGGTGAGGCCACATCTTGGGTATGTAGTTCAGTGTTGGGGCCACTCACTCCAAGAAGGACACTGAGGAGCTGGAGCAGGTTGAGAGAAAGGCAACAAAGCTGGGGAAGGGTCTGGAGAACAGGGCTGGGGAGGAGCAGTGAGGGAACTGAGGGTGTTTGGTCTGGAGGAGGCTGAGGGGAGACCTCATTGCTCTGCACAGCTCCCTGAAGGGAGGTTGGAGCCAAGTGGGGGTTGGTCTCTTCTCAGTAGTTTCAGGTGATAGAATGGAAGGAGATGGCCTGAAATTGTGCCAGGGGAGGTTTAGGTTGATCATGAGGAACAATTTGTTTGCTGCAAGAGTGGTCAGGGATTGGAACAGGCTGCCCGGGGGGTGGTGGAGCCACCATGCCTGGTTCAGTGAGGGAACTGGGGGTGTTTGGTCTGGAGGAGGCTGAGGGGAGACCTCATTGTTCTCTACAGCTCCCTGAAAGGAGGCTGGAGTGAGGTAGGGGTTACCTCTTCTCCCAAGGAACAAGAGATGAGATAAGAGCAAACAGCCTCAAGCTGCACTGGAGGAGGTTTAGACTGGGCAGTAAGATAAACTTCCCAACGACTGGAACAGGCTGCAGAGAGAGGTGGTTCAATGCCCATCCCTGGAGGTGCTTGAGAACGGTGGTGCCGAGAGGCAGGGGTGAGTACCAGAGTTGTTTTGATTTAGATCAAGCTTGGACTCGACCGCGAAGGTCTTTTCCAATCAAAAGGCTTCTGTCAGTCCACCCCGAAAGGACTCTGCGCCTCTACCCGCACTGACCAGGCCGACAGAAAATGGCGCCCGCCCTGAGGGCGCAGAGAAGGCGGGAAGGGGGGAGGGGGGAGGGGAGCAGATTGGACAGAGCGGAGGCGGATCCGAAGCGGATCGAGGGCGGAACCGGGGCGGATCGCAGGCCGGTGGAAGGCGGATCGAAGGGTGGATCGATGGGCGGATCGGGGGTGGGTGTGTGGGTTGATCGCAGGGCGGAGCTGGGGTCGCCCTGCCTGGGGCCGCACCGCCCCTGCCGCCGGGCTCCGCGTGGGTGGCGGCCGCGCAGAGCGGAGCCTCCGCGCCCGCAGAGAGGCGGCTGCGGGGCCGGGGCCGGGGCCGCCGGGCCCGGGCTCGGCGGAGCAGCGCGGGACGGAGCATGTCGGCTCTGAGGAGGAAGCTGGGGGATGACTACCAGGTGGTGAGCACCTCGGCCAGCGGCGGTGGGTTGCCGCCGCCCCGGGCGGCCCCGCGAGGGAAGAGGCAGCGGTTCGTGGATAAGAACGGGCGGTGCAACGTGCAGCACGGCAACCTGGGGGGAGAGACCAGCCGCTACCTTTCGGATCTCTTCACTACCTTGGTGGATCTCAAGTGGCGTTGGAATCTCTTCATCTTCATCCTCACCTACACCGTGGCCTGGCTCTTCATGGCCTCCATGTGGTGGGTGATCGCCTACATGCGGGGAGACCTCAACAAGGCGCACGACGACAGCTACACCCCCTGTGTGGCCAACGTCTACAACTTCCCCTCTGCCTTCCTCTTCTTCATAGAGACCGAAGCCACCATCGGCTACGGCTACCGCTACATCACGGACAAATGTCCCGAGGGCATCATCCTCTTCCTCTTCCAGTCCATCCTGGGCTCCATCGTGGATGCCTTCCTCATCGGCTGCATGTTCATCAAGATGTCCCAGCCCAAGAAGAGGGCCGAGACGCTGATGTTCAGCGAGCACGCTGCCATCTCCATGCGGGACGGCAAACTGACCCTCATGTTCCGGGTGGGCAACCTCCGCAACAGCCACATGGTCTCGGCGCAGATCCGCTGCAAGCTGCTCAAAGTAAGTGTCGGTCCCACCGCTGCCGCCGCCGCTCCCCTGGGGATGGCCCCTGCAGGCCACTTTCTCATCTTTCATTCTTTCCAGGGAGGGTAGCGAGACAGTGAAACAGGCTGCGGATGCCCCCTCCCTGGAGGTGTTCAAGGCCAAGTTGGATGGGGCCTTGAGCAACCGGGGTTAGGGGGGAGGTGTCTCTGCCCATGGCAGAGGGGTTGAACTGGGTGATCTTGAAGGTCCCTTCCAACCTAAACCATCCTGTAATTCTGTGATTCTGTCATTCTCAGCTTTGCTGTCAGCCTCTCTGCGCTCCCTTCCCCATCCCTCGCTCCTACCTGGGGCTCCCTTCCCCATCCCTCGCTCCTACCTGGGGCTCCCTTCCCCATCCCTCGCTCTTACCTGGGGCTCCCTTCATGTCCCCGAGCTCAACCATCAGGCACCAGATTCATTCTCAACCATCTGCTTCAGCAGCAGCTTTGTAGGAGAGCATTCGCATCCAGCCCTGGGTTTGCACGGATGTATTGCTAGAAACCACCAGATCTCTCCAACGGCATCAGTACTTTGTAGCTTCAATTTTCCCCAGTCTGCATTTAAAAAGAAAGCTCTCTGGTGGTCTTAGGTTGATGCTTGGACTCGATCTTATTAGAGGTCTTTTCCAACCCAAACAATCCTATGAGGCTATGATTTCTGTGCTTTTTGGGCAACGGTGAGGCCACCCAGGCAGAACTTTATCGATTCAGTGCATGAACTTCATGGGAAGCAGGATGCAGGGGTCAGATGTTTCAAACTCGTGCTGGTGGCCCCGGACGTCTAAGGGGAGTTGGAGGCTTATTGGAGATCTTGCCACACGTCCCCCGTGTAGCCACAGGGGAGATGGCATAAATGTGGAGGGGGTGGAAGGGGACAGCTTGGCTGATGTTTGATGCATGCAGGGATGTGGGTGTCCTGCCCTCGGGGTGGGTGCTCTGCCCTCTAGAGTGGGTGTTCTGCAAGGGATATGGGTGCCTAGCCCTCAAAGTGGGTGCCGTCGCAAGGGGATGTGCAAACCCTGGCTTTGGGATGGGTGCCTTGCCCTCAAGATGGGTGCTTAGCAAGGTATGTGCGTGTCCAGCCCTCGAGGTGGGTGCTCTGGAGGGGATGTGGGTGCCCAGCCCTTAGAGTGGATGCTCCGCAAGGGGATTTGGATGCCCTGTTCTCAGGGTAGGTACTTTACATGGCGTGTGGTCACTCTGTCCTCAGGATGGTTGCCCAGTCTGCAGGGTGGGTGCTCTGCAAGGGATTAGGGTGCCTTGCCCAAGGGGTGGGTGCTCTGAAGAGGATGTGGGTACCTAGCCCTTGAAGTGGGTGCTCTGCAGGAGATGTGAGTGCTCTGGAAGGGCACGTAGGTGCCCTGCCTTCAGGGCGAGTGCCCTGTCCTCAAGATGGGTGCTCTGCAGGAGATTAGGGTGCTCTGTCCTCGGGGTGGATTCTCAGAAAGGTATGTGGTTGCCCAGCTCTCGAAGTGGGTGCCCTGCAAGGAGATGTGTGTGCCCAGCCCTCCAAGAGAGGCTCAGCAAGTGATGTGGTTGCCCAGCCCTCGGAGTGGGTTCCCTGCAGGGTATGTGAGTGCCCATCCTGATGATTTCTGAAGCTGGATACCAATATTGGTGGAGATGCCCTCGCTGCAGCTCAGCCAGAGCTTTCCTTTCTGAGCAGCCAGCTGGAATCCCAGTTCTGCTGCTCCCCAGCCATCCCTGATTGTTTCCTCCTGTCACAAGTTGAGGCAGTTAATTGAATGACGTCCAATTAGCCTGGCAAGCAATTATCTGGTCACCACGGTGACCCCTCCTACTGCTTTGTGTGAGCAACCCGATAAGAGGGAAGTTGGCCTGGCACATTTAAGGTGGCTCTTGAATAGCTTTAAAGCCTCAAAATTAATCATTTCCCTGTCAGATTTTGAAACCAGCTCTTTAATTTTTCAAAGTTAGAGCTTCAAACTTAAGTGTGGCTCCAAAAAAAAAAAAAAACCAGAACCATGCTGAACTTGAAATCTATATGAAAGAGCAGCTGCATCACCGAGATTTCCTCTGGTTTTGTGCTGGTGGTGCTGGGATGAAGGTTTTGCAGCTGTTTAAAAATAGGCAGAAGCAGAAAGAAGCTGAGAGAAGGCTGCCAGAGCAGCAGCAGCTTGGACGAAGCAAGCTTGGCCTTGCATCCTGGGCATCCTTTGTGTGAAGCAAAGGCAAATGCCATCTGTGAGCTGTTCCACAGATGTGGGTGCTGGCAGCTGTATGGTGGCCATCCTGTGGTGTCCTCTGCCCCCAGACTTAGGGTTTTAACTCATCCCAAAGCTCACCAGACCATAAGAGCTCCAAAAATGTGAACAGAAAAGAGAAACAGAAACATAAATCGTTTGGGGTTGGAACAACCTTGAAGAGCATCCAGTTCCAACTCCCCTGCCATAGGCAGGGACACCTTACACTAGACCAAGTTGCTCAAGGCCTCATCCAACCTGGCCTTGAGCACCTCTAGGGAGGGAGCAGCCACAGCCTCCCTGGCCAGCCTGTTCCAGTGTCTCACCACCCTCACTGGAAAGAATTTCTTCCTAATCTCCAGTCTAAGTAGAGGACTAAAATGTGTTTTTTTTTTTCTGTGGGTATAATTCTAGATGGCTCTCAGTCTTCTCCAGATGTCTTTGTTGGAGGAGGGTGAGGCTTGACCAGGCTTTCTGACCAAAACACAAAAGGAACCCCCCCCACCCAGGCCAGGACTGCAGCAAAGAGTCTTTCCATCTTGCAGGAATATTTGGTAGTGGGGTGAAAAATGCTGCTTTGCTGCTTGCTGCCTTGGTTTGCCTCCTGAAACCTTTGCTGCAGAGTTAATGGTGGGGCTGCTCCCAGGATTTCTGCTGAAATGCTTCTCTTTTGGCAAAAGCTGTCCAAAAATGCAAATCCTATGGAAAACAGGATGGCAAAACCTGCCTGCTGTTGGAAATCCTGACACAATGGCTTTCATTTTGAGTTTTTCTGCTAAGCTCAGGCTATAGTGAAGGGAAAAAGCAAAGATAAGAGCTTAGAAGTGGGAAGTTAATGACAGAAACTCATTGGAAAATGATCGAGAGTGGAAGCTCTGTGCTGTGAGGCCAGGCTGAGAGTTGGGCTTGTTCAGCTTGGGGAAGAGAAGCCTCCAGGGAGACCTTCTGGTAGTCTTTCAGTGCTTAAAGGAGCTGATCAGAAAGCTGGGGACAGACTTTTGAGCAGGGCCTGTTGTGAGAGGACAAGGGGTAAGATAAATTTCCTGCCCAACATCACATCAGAGTGGTCAGGCATTGGAACAGGCTGCTCAGGGATGTGAACTACAAGAGGAAGATTCAGACTGGGGATAAGGAAGAAATGTTTGACACTGAGGGTGAAGAGAGCCTGTTGCAGGTTAGCCAAATATGTGGTAGATGTCCCATCCCTGGAACCATTCCAGGTGAGGTTGTCTGGGACTCAGAGCAACTTGCTGTAATGTCCCTGCTGAGTGCAGGGGCTTGGAACTAGGTGATCTTCTAAGTCTGATCTTTAAACTGGAGCTAGATGATTTTTTTAAGGTCCCTTCCCACCCAAACCATTCCATGATTCAATGAAATGGTGACGAAAATGAGAGTTAAAGACAACTTGGTTGAGGGACATGGCAGAGTCCATGGATGAGGGAAAGAAAATGATGAGGAAGAATGGTTAAAAATGTGTGGGCTGCTGCCTGGGCACCAGGCAGAACCTTGCTCTCACTCCTCCCATCACTCACATGACAGGCCACCAGAAGGTCTCTCTGGAGCCTTCTCTTCTCAGCCCGTGTTCATATGAGAGGTGCTCTAACCCCCTTCATGGCCTCCTCTGGTCCTGCTCCTGAGGTTCTTCTGTCATCTTCTGAATTGCCTCTGACCCAGAGCCACCATTTTCTTCTCTCCCAAAGCTCACTTGGGTGAACAGGTCTTGGTATCTCCACCACAACCACATCACCCAGATTTAGGCCGGTTTTTGCCTCTCTGGTGACTGTAACAGTGCTGTGGCAGTGTGGGTGGTCTGCTGGGAGCCATTCTTTACCTAGAGCTGCTCCTCAGCCTGCCTGTGGGTCCTTATTTGGTGCTTTCCTTGTGGCTTTTGTCTTTTTTTTTAAACTGAAAAGTCGACTTCTCTCTGAAGAAGGAACAAACAAAGCCCTGCAGGCAGCAGATTTATGTAGATGTGCTCTAGATGTTTCTGGGCTCTGATGGCTTTGCCTAAAAGTGGGTGTGCTGGGCTGAGGGAGCAGAGGAAGGGGGAATCCATCTGTATTTTTTTTACCCACCCAAATCAAAGCAGGTTCCTCAGCCAAGACTTGCTGGCAGCAGTGAAACACCTCATTGTTTGTTTGGGATTAGATTTCCATCAAACCCAGCCACCCTTCAGGGAAAACAGTAAAAATAGAAACCAAATCCTCAGCAAGGAGAATAATCCCTTTTTGCTCTGTCTGCTGCCTTCTGCTTTTGGGCTCCCAACAGCCTCTCCACCTGAGCCCCAACACCTCTCATGGCACACACCAGTGACCCCCTGCAGCAATATGGCTGGGGAGCAGCTCGACACAGAAGGAGCTGGGAGTGCTGGTGGACAGTGAGGTTCCTTGGGAGTCAGCAATGTGTCCTTATGGCCAGGAAGGCAAACGGTCTCCTGGGATGCGTGAGTGTGGCCAGCAGGTCAAGGGAGGTTCTCCTCCCCCTCTACTTTGCCCTAGGGAGGCCATCTCTGGAGTCTTGGGTCCAGTTCTGGGCTCCCCAGTTTGAGAGACAGGGAACTACTGGAGAGAGTCCAGTGGAGGCTGCAAAGGTCTTGGAGGGCCTGGAGCATCTCTGTGAGGAGGAAAGGCTGAGAACCCTGGGGCTGTTGAGCCTGCAGAAGAGCAGCTCCACGAGGGATCTGCTCAGTGCTCAGCAAGAGCTAAAGGACATGTCGGGGACAGGAGGCTGGGGCCAGACTCTTGTCAGTGGTGCCCAATAATAAGGCTGTGGGCACAAACTGGAACCCAGGAGGTTCCATCTGAAGATGAGGAGAAACTTCTTTGTTGTGAGGGTGTTGTAGGCTTGGAGCAGGCTGCCCAGAGGTTTTTGAATCTCCTTCTCTGGAGAGCTTCCAAGCCCAGCCTGGCATTGTCATGCTGTGCAAGCTGCTGTGGGTGCCCCTGGTGTTTCAGGACGATTGGGCTAGATGGTCCCCAGAGGTCCCTTCCAATCCCCACCATTCTGGGATCATTATATCAGAGGAAAGGTTAGAACAAAGGTGATGCTTTTTCCTTCAAGTGTAGTTGTGCTGCAGTGAAAAAAAAACATCCCATTTCAAGTCAGAGGAGTTGCTCAGTGTGGAGTTTCACCTAGCTGAAGACATTGGAGTGGTGGATATGCATCTCAGTGAGGGATTCCATGTTGAGTTTTGACTGTGATGCATCCAGCAGCTTCTAAAGCTGCTTTTAAAGCCTGAGTGTCAAAATATCAGAGAATGGTTTTGTTGGTAAAGACCTTTCAGATCATCAGGTCCAACAATTAACCCAGCACTGCCAGGTCACCACCAAAACGTGTCCTTCAGCACCACAACTCCACAGCTTTTCAATCCCTCTAGGAGTGGGGCCTCCAACCCTGCCCTGGGCAGCCTTGTCCAGGATTGTACAACTCTTGGGGGGAAGCAATTGCTCTAATCATCCTAATTTTTCCTAATATAAGTTCCTATAATAAATGTAATGACCAGGAGGGGCTGGAACATTCTGTTCCTGCCTGTTCGTATCATGAGGAGAAGAAATCAAAGCTGGGGCTGGTCTCTTCTCACAGGTAATTGGAGACAGAACAAGGTGGGAATGGCCTCAAGCTGAGGCTGGGGAGGTTTAGATCGGGCACTGGGAAAATGTTTTTCATGGAGAGAGTGGTCAGGGACTGGAATGAGCTGCCCAGGGAGGTGGTGAAGTCACCCACCCTGGAGGTATTTAAGGGTAGTTCGGATGTGTTAAGGAGGCCTGGAGCACAGCCCTATGAGGAGAGGCTGAGGGAGCTGGGATTGTTTAGCCTGGAGAAGAGGAGGCTCAGGGCAGAGCTCATTGCTGTCTACAACTACCTGATGGGAGGCTGTAGCCAGGTGGGGTTGGGCTCTTCTCCCAGGCAAGCAGCAACAGAAGAAGGGGACACAGTCTCAAGTTGTGTCAGGGGAGGTCTAGGCTGGATGTTAGGAGGAAGTTGTTGGCAGAGAGAGTGATTGGCATTGGAATGGGCTGCCCAGGGAGGTGGTGGAGTCACCATCCCTGGAGGTGTTGAAGCAAAGCCTGGATGAGGCACTTAGTGCCATGGTCTGGTTAATTGGCCAGGGCTGGGTGCTAGGTTGGACTGGCTGAGCTTAGAGGTCTCTTCCAACCTGATTGATTCTATGATATGGTTTAAGGTGAATCTTGCAGAGTAGGATTATAGGTTGGGCTTGGTGTTCCTGAGGGGCTTTGCCAACCTGGATGCTTCTGTGATTCTGGAGAGGGAGGGTTTGGGCAGGGCTGTGCTGAGGACAGTTCTCCTCATGGGCTAGGGACACAAAAGTGTAGCTTGCAAAGAGGTGGATGAGTCTAAATTTGAAATTTTGGCCCTTAGTGTAGTTTTTATGGGCTTGTTCCCTAGCTGTGAAATGTGGTTTGTTGTCTCCTACCAGAGAAGCAGGAAGAGCATCATTTTCCAGGCTTCCTTTGTCCAAAGGACAGTGATCTAAGAGCTTCCCTGGAGAACTGCCTGCTCAGCTGTTTCCAGGCTGACGTCACTTCTTGTTAGCCAGTGCTGGGGAACAAGCTGTGAGGGGAGAAGATGGTCATGAATCCAACTGCTGCTGCTATCTGCAAGGAGTTCATGACCCAGGAGGCTGCTTGCAAAGAGTTTATGGCCAGAGAGGGAGACTGGAGGTGGCCGTGAGCCCTCACTTGCCATGGTGGTGTCACAGCATAGATTTGGGAAGGTGCTTGGTATCTGAAGGGAAGAGCAGTGAAGCCAGTGAAGAATCTGGAGAACAAACCCTGTGAGGAGTGGCGGAGGGAACTGGGGTTGGTTAGTTGGGAGAAGGGGAGGCTGAGGAAACACCTCATTCCACTCCAGAGCTCCCTGAAAGGAGATTGGAGCCAGGTGGGGATTGGTTTCTTCTCCCTAGTACCAGGTGATAGGATGAGAAGTCAGAGAATCATAGAATGGTTTGGCTGAAAGGGACCTTTAAGATCACAACACTTTGCCAAGGGCAGGGACAGCTTCCACCAGGCCTTGAACACCTCCAGGGATGGGACATCTACAACAACTTTGGGCAACCTGACACAGGATCTCACCACCCCCAGTGTCAAACATTTCTCCCTTCTCTCCAGTCTTATTCTCCCTCTTTTATCTCAAACCATCATCCCTTTTCCTGTCACAACAGAACCTGCTCAAAAGTCTGTCCCTAGCTTTCTGATCAGCCCCTTTAAGCACTGAAAGCCCACCAGAAGGTCTTCTGGAGCCTTCTTTTCTCTAGGCTGAACTACCCCAACTCTCTCAGCCTGGCCTCACAGCAGAGGGCTTCCAGCACTTGGGCAATTTTTGTGGCCTCCCCCTGCCTCACTCTAACAGGTCCATGTCTTTCTTCCTATAGTGAAAGAGAGCCAGAGAATTGATCAGGTTGCAAAAATCCTCTAGGATCATCAAGTCCAACTGTAAACCAAACACCACTGTGGCCACTAAACTGTGTCCCAAGTGCCATGTCTGTGACTCCACCACTTCCCTGGGCAGCCTGTTCCAATGCCTATGCTGGATTTCCACCTCTGTCAAGGCCATGGGGCTGGCCTGGGGGTTGCCCCCTGTGACAGCAGGGACGTGAGATGCTTTTGTGGTGCCTCAGTGATGGCTGCTCCAGCAGTGACCTCTCTCTCTCTGTCTCTCCTCTCATCCAGTCGGCCCAGACTCCAGAGGGCGAGTTCCTCCCGTTGGATCAGCTGGAGCTGGACGTGGGCTTCAGCACAGGGGCTGACCAGCTTTTCCTGGTGTCCCCACTCACCATCTGCCACGTGATAGATGCCAAGAGCCCCTTCTATGACCTCTCCCAGCGCAGCATGCAAACGGAGCAGTTCGAGATCGTTGTCATCCTGGAGGGCATTGTGGAGACCACAGGTGAGCAGACAAAGCAAAGGCTTCACGGGGCAGATGTCACCTTGCAGGTCTCACCCACACTTGCCTCTGATCATCCTCTAATCCAATACCATGCTCCAAAAGCTTGCTTGAGTTGTGTTTTCCTACAAAGTGCAAATGCTTGAGGGATTTTCTGTGCTGTGTCTGTTACCAAGGTGATGCAAAGAGGAGAAACCTCTGTGGTGGCTGCCAGGGATGCCGTGATGGGTTCCAGGAGGAATGTTTTTGCACCAACCAGGGTTTGCTTCCCAGGCTGTTGCCTGCTGCAGGGCAAGGCTTAGAGGGAATAGTCACAATAGCTATGATCATTTGATTGTTTATGTTCTTTACAGTGAGGGTGGTGAAACACTGGCACAGGTTGCCCAGGGAGGTTGTGGCTGCTCCTTCCCTGAAGGTGTTCAAGCCCACGTTGGATGAGGCCTTGAGCGACCTGTTCTAGTGGGAGGTGTCCCTGCCTATGGTAGGGAGTAGGAACTGGATGAGCTTTGAGGTCCCTTCCAACCTGAATCATTCTGTGATTTCTTGGGTCCATATATTTGCATCCAAGTGTTTCCCACAAGTTCCCCAAGGCAAATGGTGCATGAAGAGGAGTGTGGGCAGCAGGTAGAGGGAATTTCCCCCCTTTACTTCTGAGGCCACATCTGGAGGCCTGGGTCCAGTTCTGGGCTCCCCAGTTCAAGAGGGACAGGGAACTACTGGAGAGAGTCCAGTGGAAGCTATGAAAATGCTCAGGAGCCTGAAGCATCTCTGTGAGGAGGAAAGGCTGAGAGCTCTGGGCATGTGGAGCCTGCAGAAGAGCAGCCCCAGAGAGCTCAGCAAGAGCTAAAGGACCTGTGTGGGGCAAGAGGCTGTGGCCAGACTCTTCTCAGTGGTGCCCAGGGACAGGAATAGGATCACAAACTGAAAGTCAGAAGATTCATCCTGAAACTGAGGAGAAAGTTGTTTGTTGTAAGGGTGCTGGAGCCCTGGAGCAGGCTGCCCAGAGAGGTTCTGGAGTCTGGAGAGCTTCCAAGCTGCTGGGCATTATGCTGCTTGGCAAGCTGCTGTGGGTGCTCCTGCTTTAGTAGGAGGCGTTGCATGATCTCCAGAGGTCCATTCCACCACCCCACCACCCCCCCATGCTGAGATTTGGGGATTCAATGAAAATTCCTTGATATTTCTAGGAAAACTCCCTGCTCATGGAAGGGTTTCAGTGCTGATGTACAGATCAGGGATCTCCAGGTTGTTTGTTTGGTGTTTTTTTTTTCCTATTTTTGTCAAACACAAAATAGTTCTACAAAATTTAGGGTGATTTTAACTCATTTGATTTTTAAAACAAAGTGATGTGTTTGTGTACTTTGGAGCTTCTGTTTGTAAATATTTCAGGCTCTGAAATTATCCATGCTGGGGAAAAAAAGAAAAATTAGCAACACAGGAAAAGCCCAAAAGGAGGAATTTTCTGACTCTGGAAAGCCTAACTTATATAAGCTTGCAAATTTTGTGACCTAGTTTTTTTTTGTTTTTTTTTTTTCCAAGATGAGATGAATTTTGGGTAAAACACAGCAAAAAAATGTGCTCTATCTTGATGCAACACAGAAGGATGAAAGGGTTTGGAAGTTAAAAACTGAGGGAGGAAAAAGAGAGTGCAGAGCTAGAGGGCAGCTGGGCTGGAAGAGAAGCAGGGATGGTGACAAGGAGCAACAGCTACAAACTGGAATGTAGAAGGTTTCACCTCAACATGAGGAGAAACTTCTTTACAGTGAGGGTGGCAGAGCCCTGGAACAGGCTGCCCAGAGAGGTTGTGGAGTCTTACTCTCTGGAGACTTTCCAAAGCCACCTGGATGCATTCCTGTGTGAACTAACCTAGGGGATCCTGCTTTGGCAGGGAGGTTAGACTCAATGATCTCTGGAGGTCTCTTCCAACCTCTAAATTTGTGAGATTCAGTGATGGAAGAGGTGTAAAGACAAAGCTGGAGATCCTGCAGAAGGTGGTGAAACCTTGCTTTATGATACAAACTCTAGGGATTTATTTTAAGCTGGAGCACTTCCCACTAATGGTTTCCAGAAGGTAGCTTTAGCTGAGATGGGCTCAGGTAAGGGGAGCAAGGAGGGAATGAGCAAACTCAGCTGAAGGATGTTGTTCTTCTGCTGAGTAGGACACTAAGGAGATTAGAAGCCTGCAGACTGTCAGGAGCTATTTGTCTCCCAGCAGATTCTTTAGTGCAGTTTCCACCTCTTCCAGGCTCCAAACTTGGGGCAGAGCAGCTAGAAAGTGCCCAGTGGAAAAGGACCCTGGGGTTCTGGTTGACAGCAGCTGAAGATGAGCCACTGTGTGCCTAGGTGGCTAGGTCATCAGCATGCTGGCATGGGTGAATCAGCAAGAGTGTGGCCAGCAGATGTAGGGCAGGGATTGTCCTCCAGTATTGAGCACTGCTGAGGCTGCACCTCAAATCCTGGGGTCAGTTTTGGGCCCTGCAGTCCAAGAGGCACATTGAGGAGCTGTGCAGGTTCAGAGAAGGGCAACAAAGCTGGAGAAGGGTCTAGCCCAGATTGCCCAGGACCACACCCAGGTGGGCTTGGGTGCTCTCCAGAGGAGGAGACTTCACAGCCTTTCTGGGCAGCCTGCTCCTGGCCTCCAGCACCCTTACCACAGAGGTTTTTCCTCATCTTCGAGATGAACTTCTGGCTTCCAGTTTGTGCTCATTGCCTCTCTTCCTGTCCCTGGGCACCACTGACAAGAGTCCGGCTCCAGCCTCCTGCCTCCCCACAGGGCCTTCAGCTCCTATTGAACATTGATCAGATCCCCTCTGGGGCTGCTCTTCTGCAAGCTCCACATCCCCAGGGCTCTCACCTTTCCTTCTCACAGAGATGCTCCAGGCCCCTCAGCAGCTTTGTAGCCTCCTCTGGACTCCCTCCAGCAGTATCCTGTCTCTCTTGCACTGGGCAGCCCAGCACTGGACACTGTGACTCTCACTTGTTTGGAATAGGCTGCTGGTTTTGGTTTGGTGTAGCCAGGACGTTTGTTGGTTTATTTTGAGCTCATACATCTGAAAAGGCTTTTCCCAGGAGTTTTGATTGTGTATGGTTGGAGAGAGTGCAGTGCTGGTGGGTCTCAGGGGGCTGAGCGAGGCTGATTGATCTGCCTGTGGTTCAGGAGAGCCCTGTGGATGATGAATGTGCAGCCTGTGAGAAGTAGGTTGGAGAAAGATTAAATAAACTGTGGTGGATTTGCAAATGAGGCAAGGATACAGCTGAGAGGGTTGGAGGAGAGGATTGAGCTTGGAAATTCTTTGCAGTGGGGGTGGTGAGACACTGGAACCAGGTTGCCATGGGAGGTCATGGATGCCCCCTCCCTGGAGGTGTTCATGCCAAGTTGGTTGAGGCCTTGAGCACCCTGGTCTAGTGGAAGGTGTCCCTGCCCATGGCAGGAGATTGACACTGGGTGATCTTTAAGGTCCCTTTCAACCCAAACCATTCTGTGATTTACTTTGTCCATGTCATACCTGTTCCACTCTCTGCTGTCACCACTGGGTGTGGGTCAGGGTGCAAGTGCCTTACAAATCTCAAGAAGCATTAGAAGACACTGAGTGGTTCTCATATTTAGCCTTTATATTGACAATCACAGAATGCAGCAGGTTGGAAGGAACCCTCAAAGGTCATCTTGGCCAGCCCATTGCAGTCATCAGGGACATCTCTGAGTAGAGCAGGTTGCTCAGAGGTCCATCAAGTTTGACTTTGAATGTCTGCAGAGATGGGACCTCCACCACATTCCTGGGAAACCTGTTCCAGTGTTCCACCACCCTCGTTGTGAAGAACTTCTTCCTAGTGTCCTACCAAAATCTCCCCTGCTCCACTTTCAAACCATTGCCCCTCCTCCTACCACCACAGCCCCTCCCCAGCCTTCCTGTCGGTCCCCTTCAGATAATGAAAAGCAGCTCAAATGTCTTCCTGGTGCCTTCTGTTCTCCAGGCCAAACAGTCCCAACTCTCCCAGCCTGTCTTTGCAGGAGGGGTCCTCCAACCCTCTGATCATCTTTGTCCCAGTCTTAGAATAAATGAGGATTTTGGAATCTCCCCAGCACTGGACTGGAGTCAGATCTGTTTTCTACAGCAAGGTAGATTTAGGTTGGACATCAGGAGGAAGCTTTTCACAGTGAGGGTGGTGGAGCACTGAAACAGCTCCAGAAATGTGGAGACCTTCAAAGTCAGAGTTTAATGTGAGCCTCAGCAGCCTGCTCTAGTTGAAAGTGTCCCTGCTGACTGCAGGGGGGTTGGAGAAGATAACCTTTGAGGGTCCCTTCTAACCTGCTGTGTTCTATAATTCTGATAGTGACTTAGCCTCTTGGTTTTTCTTCATCAGGTGCTTCTGAAGACTCTCTTTTTTGCCTTCTTTGCCTTTGTTTGCTTCTTTAATCAGTTAACTTTTCCTGTGCACTGTCACCAGGGGCTGTAGAGAGTTAGTAAATATATACAAGAAATCTTGGGTTGAGTGTCTGGGGGGGACAATAATGAGTTGTGGGGGGGAGGGAGGTTTGGAGGACTCTAATGAGTTGTTTTAAGCAGGATCTTCTTGCTTAGAAATCCCACTTGGCTGATTAAAATCCCCTTTTCCTCTGCCTTCTCTCATTAAATCAGATAAAAAATGATTTCTCATGGATGCCTCCCAACTTGATTCAGTTAATTTACTGCCTCCTCACTGCAATTTTAATTTCAGGGAAATATCAACACTTCTTTCTTGCTTTTCCTTACCCTCCTTAATTACAGCTTTTAGGTTGTTTAGATAAAGAACACGTTGAAAGTGGGAAGTACATCCCTAGAGGGAAGGAAACTAGCATCTTCAGGCCCTCTGGGACCTCTGTGCTGAGCTCAGAAGAGCCTGGCTCTCCTTCCCAAGGGGCATGGCCCTTTACACCAACTCTGTCTTTTAGCAAACAGAAGTAAAATATCTCAGAGGACTCCTTGGACACTGGGGGGCTGGAGCAGGTCCAGAGAAGGGCAGCAAAGCTGGTGAAGGTTCTGGAGAACAAGGCTGGTGAGGAGCAGCTGAAAGAGCTGGGAGTATTTTGGCTGGAGAATAGGAGGCTGAGGAGAGACCTCATTGCTCTCTACAACTCCCTGAAAGGAGTTTGGAGTGAGGTGAGGATTGATCAACATCCTGTGATCCTGTGATGTCCCAAGGAACAAGTGATAGGACAAGAGGAAACAGCTTCAGGTTGCCCCGGGGGAGGTTTAGGTTGGACATGAGGAACAATTTCTTCCACAAAAGGGTTGTCAAGGCCTAGTCAAAGCTGCCCAGGGCAGTGGTGGAGTCCCCATCCCTGGGGGAGTTTCGAAGCCATGGAGATGTGGTGCTGAGGGTCATGGTTTAGTGCTGACCTGGCAGTGCTGGGTTAATGATTGGAATGGATGATTCTAAAGGTCTCTTCCAACCTTAATGATTCCATGCTCTATAAATGGACACAAGTGATCCAATAAACTTGTAATTCAAGATGGAATAAGTGACAGAAAGAAAGGAAATGACCTGAAATTTCAGCAGGAGAGGCTTAGGTTGGGCATGAGGAACAATTTATTTGCTGCAAGAGCAGTCAGCTATTGGAACAGGCTGCCCAGGGAGGTGCTGGAGTCACCATCCCTGGAGGTGTTGAAGAAATCTGTGGCCATGGCACTGTGGGACATGGTTTAATGACCATGGTGGTGTTGGGTTGGTGCTTGCACTTAATGATCTTAGAGGTCTCTTCCAACCAAAACAATTCTATGATTCTTCTATGACATTTCTCAGGAGATCATGGCCTTGGATGCTTGAGGTGACCATGGATAGTTCCTGCCTCTCCTCTGTACTTCCTGCATGACCTTCAGACTAAACCTCCTGTGTGATGAACACCCTGGGATCATCCCAACACCAGGCCTCAGGAGCTTTCCCTGGGAAGCACTGGAAGGGATGGCTATGGGCTTTGGTTTGGTTGAGTTCCATGTCGTTCAGGCTCACTTTGGTTGAGTTCCATGTTTTGCAGGTTCAATTTGATTGAGTTCCATGTTGTTCAGGCTCACTTTGGTCGAGTTCGATGTTTTGCAGGTTCAGTTTGGTCGAGTTCCATGTTGTTCAGGCTCACTTTGGTCGAGTTCCATGTTTTGCAGGTTCAGTTTGGTCGAGTTCCATGTTGCTCAGGCTCACTTTGGTTGAGTTCCATGTTTTGCAGGTTCAGTTTGGTCGAGTTCCATGTTGTTCAGGTTCAATTTGGTCGAGTTCCATGTTGCTCAGGCTCACTTTGGTCGAATTCCATGTTTTGCAGGTTCAATTTGGTCAAGTTCCATGTTTTGCAGGTTTAATTTGGTCGAGTTCCCTGTTTTTCAGGTCCAGACTGGTCGAGTTCCCTGTTTTGCAGCTTCAGTTTGGTCGAGTTCCATGTTTTTCAGGTTCATCCTGGTTGAGATCTATGTTTTGGTGTGTCAGCCACAGGGAGAGCTTCTCAGCTGAGACATTCAGAGGGCTTTTCAGAACCTGGAGATAGTTGTGATTCATGAGACTAATTGCTAATCATTTGGGATTATTTTTGGTCTGTCTCTAACCCCTCCATGATTCTGATAACCTGTAATTTGGAGGAACACTCAAAGCCTTTATTTTCCAAACCCTATTGTCCTGATTTCACATTATTGTGATGGAGGATTTTCAGCTCCCTTGGCAGCAAACCACCTTGGTGGTGTACATGAGGATAACAGGGTTTGACTCTGAATGTTGGATTCCCCTTCTGGGGCTTGATTTCAGGAGCGTGAAGCTTTTACACTTGCTGTGACTTTCCCTACTGCTGCCTCTGTGCAAAATCTGTCAGTGGAAAAACCAATATTTGTTGGGGAGGACGTTCAGCACTGACAGGCTGAGGTTGGGCTGGAGTTGGGACCTTCATTGCCCAGCTCTCCTCTCCTGCAGCTGCGGCTCAGGTGCTGCACAGCCAAAGGGCTCAGCTGGACCAGAAAGAGGAGGAACAAAAGCATTTTTTCATGCTAATGACAAGATTGAAGGTTCTGTAGCGAAAGTGTTTGGGTTTGTGAGGTAAAAGGAGGTAAAGCTGCGAGAGATTTGCTTTAGGTACTGGTTGGACTCATGATCTTAAAGGTCTTTTTCTACCAGAAGGATTCTGATTCAACCTATGGAACAGGCTGCCCAGAGAGGTGATGGAGTCACCATCCCTGATAGAGTTTCAAAGCCTATCAGGTGTCCAAGGAATGTGTGGACATGGCACATTGGGACATGGGTTAATGGCCATGGTAGTGTTGAGTTGAAGGTTGGACTCAATGATCTTAGAGGGCTCTTCCAACTGAAACAATTCTATGATTCTAGGACTCAGTTCCAGGAATTTTGGTATCTCCATCCTCTATGCACCTTGCAGCTGTTGTATCTGGCATAACTCATCCCACCTCCTCCTGCAAGTTCCCAAAGGACC
This sequence comes from Tricholaema leucomelas, assembly GCA_013400475.1. Lineage (NCBI taxonomy): Eukaryota > Metazoa > Chordata > Aves > Piciformes > Lybiidae > Tricholaema lacrymosa > Tricholaema leucomelas. Next base: position 39,826 of record WAAF01019732.1, read on the forward strand.
AGACTGCACAACTGAAAGCCTGCAGGGCTGTTTCTCCTTCTTTCCTCAGATCTCTTTGGAGATAAGTCCAAGTCCTGTGAGGGAAAGGCTGAGGGAACTGGGGGTCCTGGAGGAAAGGAGACTAAGGGGGAGACCTCATTGCTTCCTACAACTACTAGAAAGAAGGTTGGAGCCATGTGGGGTTGGTCTTTTTTTCCAAATAACAAACAACAGGACAAGAGGAAATGGCCTCAGGAGCAGTTTCTTCCACAAAATATTGTCAAGGCCTGGCCCAGGCTGCCCAGAGCAGTGGTGGAGTCCTCATCCCTGATAGGGTTTCAAAGCTGTGGAGATGTGGTGCTAAGGGCCAGGGTTTAGTGGTGACCTGGCAGTGTTGGGTTTAATGGTTGGACTTAACAAGCTTAAAAGGAAATGATTCTGTTAATCCATGCTATATGGGAAGAAAAAACGTTGGTGGCTTTCATCTAGGAGCTCTGCAGGAGCTTTCCTTTCCCCATATCTAATCTGCTGAACTGGTGACTCATCAGAAGTCCTCTCTTTGCAAAGAGGACTTGTTCACGCCTAATCAAACAGAATATCTTCTCCCTCACCAGGCCTTCTGCTGCTGCTCTTGCTGACACAGGCAGCCCTTCTGCCATTGCCCTGCACAGCTCCTTCCAGTTCTGTCCTTAAGAATTATTGGAGGGCTAAGCAGGAGCGACAGGGGAGATCATCCAGGAAACTCAGGAGCTCTCAGACTTGATCTTGAGGATAAATCTCTACCACACCTCCAGAAGTGCAACAGAACTAACAAGGGAAATGAGGCATTGGAATCATAAAATCATAGAATCAACCAGGTTGGAAGAGACCTCCAAGCTCATCCAGTCCAACCTAGCACCCAGCCCTATCCAATCAACCAGACCATAGCACTAAGTGTCCCATCTAGGCTTTTCTTGAACACCTACAGGGATGGTGACTCCACCACCTCCCTGGGCAGCCCATTCCAATGCCAATTACTCACTCTGCCAACAACTGTGAACTTCCTCCTAACATCCAGCCCAGACTTCCCCTGGCACAACTTGAGGCTGTGTCCCCTTGTTCTGTTGCTGGTTGCCTGGCAGAAGAGCCCAACCCCACCTGGCTACAACCTCCCTTCAGGTAGTTGTAGACAGCAATGAGATCACCCCTAATCACAGATTCATGGAATTGTTTGGGTTGAAAAGATCTCTTACATCAGCCCAACACCACCATGGATTTCAAACCATGTTCCTAAGTACCATGGCCACACTTCTTCTCCAGAGGAGGCCACAAAGATTAACAGAGAGCTGTAGAATCTCTCCTATGGGGACAGGCTGAAAGAGTTGGGGCTGTTCAGCCTGGAGAAGAGAAGGCTTCAGGGAGACCTGAAGTGGGCTACAGGACAGCTGGGGAGAGTTTTTTGACAAGGGCTTGGAGTGACAGGATGAGGAGGAATAGCTTTGAGCTGGAAGAAGGGAGATTTAGAATGGAGATAGGAAGAAATTCCTTCCAGTGAGGGTGGTGAGACACTGGAACAGGTTGCCCAGGGAGGTTGTGGCTGTCCCCATCCTGGAGGTGATCAAAGCCAGGTGGGATGGGAGTTCGAGCAACCTGGTCTGGTGGGAGGTGTCCCTGCCTGTGGCAGGGGCTTGGAACTGGATGACCTTGAAGATGCCTTCCAAGCCAAACCATTCAATTATCTATGTCCTTGCTGAGTGCAGAGGGGTTGGACTTGACGAGCTTTAGGGATCCCTTCCCACCTAAAGCAGCCTGGGATTCTGGTTTCTCTGGTTTATGTGGTTTATGTGGTTCCTCTCCACAGCTGACACAGCAGATCTCCTGACAATGGAGATCTTCCCTGACTCATTTTCCCCACTCAATTATTAATGGCACTGTCGGAATTTGTTGTCAGCAGCCAACTGACAGCTCTTGGAGTTCTGTTTATTTATTGCTGAAATAAAATCCAGCAGAGCTCCTGCCTCTGGCAGATGTTCTGTCAGCTGAAAACCTGGCAAGCATTGCCCAGCTGTCTTCTCCATGGATACCTGTTACTTGTCTTGGATACCTGTCTGCCCATTGGGCTTTATTTAGACCACCACAAGATGGGAGGGTCACCAAATATTTCAGCTCCATCTGAAGTGGTTCCTCCTCTACTCCCTCAACAGAGGGATTAGGAGTTGGTAGTGCATGGGAAGAATCCCCTGGACCAATACAGGTGAGGGTGTGACCTGCTGGGAAGCAGCTCTGTGGAGAAGGACCTGGGAGAGATGGGAGACAGCAAGTTCCCCATGAGCCAGAATTGCACTCATGGCCAAGATAGTTGCTGGTGTCCTGGGGTGCATGAAGAAGAGTGTGGGCAGCAGGTTGAGGGAGGTTCTTCTCCCCATCTACTCTGCCCTAGTCAGGCCACAGCTGCAGTCTTGGGTTCAGTTCTGGACTCCTCAGTTCAAGAGACACAGGAAACTGCTGGAGAGAGTCCAGTGGAGGCTGCAAAGCTGCTGAGGGGCCTGGAGCATCTCTGTGAGGAGCAAAGGCTGAGAGCCCTGGGGCTGTGGAGCCTGCAGAAGAGCAGCCCCAGAGGGGATCTGATCAATGCTCAGTGAAGACCTGTGGGGTGCAAGTGACCGGGGCCAAACTCTTGTCAGTGGTGCCCAGTGACAGGACAAGGGACAATGGGCATAAACTGGAAGCCAGGAGGATGAGGAGAAAGTTGTTTGTTTTGAGGGTGCTGGAGGCCTGGAGCAGGCTGCCCAGAGAGGTTGTGGAGTCTCCTTTTCTGCAGAGCTTCCAAACCCAGGTGGACATTGTGCTCCTGGGCAAGCTGCTGTAGGTGCCCCTTGTGTAGCAGAGTTTGGAGTGGATGATCTCCAAAGGTCCCTTCATACCTCACCACGCTGGGATTCTGTACATTGCAATCTAAGAATAAAACATGAAGTGAGCCTAAGCCCTCTCCCTCAGGCTGCAAGCCCCTTCTCATATCCTTTGTGTCCAGGCTGCTGAAGGACACTTGGTTTTCTCCTGAAGAGTTTCTCTGGGGTTAATGGCTCTGAAAAGTGGTGGTTTGCTGGGCTGCAGAGCCTGAGCAGGGATGCTGCTGGGCCATGTGCTGCTCAGTATGGCGTGCTAAGGGCTTTTTCTGCTTACAGACACAAATACTATTTCTGGCAGAGCTGTCCCTATCAAAAACCTGCACAGGGGTTTTGTCATCAGTGGGGACATGGCTTGTGAAGCCAAAACTTGTAACCATCAACCTGAAGATGAGATCTTACAGTGGCACTTCGAGAGGAGCAGTGTTCTGGCTCTGCTGACAGCGCAGAGGAGGGTGAGATGCTCACAGCATTTTCTGCTGTGCACTAAACATGGTTATCTTCACAGAAGGGACCTCTGGAGATCATCCAGTCCAACCACCCTGCCAGGGTAGGGTTGCCTAGAGAATCATAGAATGGTTTAGGTTGGAAGGGACATCAAAGCTCATCCAGTTCCAACTCCCTACCATAGGCAGGGACAGCTCCCACTAGAACAGGTCTCTCAAGGCCTCATCCAACCTGGCCTTGAAGACCTCCAGGGAGGGAGCAGCCACAATCTCCCTGGGCAACCATTTCCAGTGTTTCACCATCCTCACTGTAAAGAACTTCATCCAGGTGGGTTTTGAATGTCTCCAGAGATGGAGACTCTACCACCTCTCTGGGCAGCATGCTGCAGTGCTCCATCACCCTTAAATTAAAGAAGCTCTTCCTTGTGTTTAGATGAAACTTCTTATGGTCAAGTGTGCCAGTTGCCCCTTGTCCTATCACTGGATGCCACTGTTTTCAGAGATTTATGAACTGGAAAAGGTTGCCCAGAGAAGTTGTGGATGCTCCAAGCCTGGAAGTTTTCAAAAAGCAGGTTGGATGGGGCCTTAGAGCCAGCTAGTCTAGTAGGGAGAGTCTCTGCCCATGACAGGTGTTGGAACTAGATGATCTTTATGGTCCTTTGCAACCCAAACCCTTCTGTGATTCTGTGATTGGTTTGCTGAAAGAGTTGTCAGGCAGGGAGGTGGTGGAACCCCCATCCCTGGAGGTGTTCAAGAGATGTGTTGATGAGGCACTTGGTGACATGGGTTAACGGCCAAGGTGGTTGTAGGTCAACAGCTTGGACTTGATGATCTTAGAGGTCTTTTCCAACCCAGGCAATTATCTGGTTCTATGATTCCTGGTTTCTTTTGCCTGTCAGAAGTTTTTAACCTAAGAGACATTTTGAGGAGCTGCCCTGGCCTGGACAAGGAGCTGGACAGCACTTTGGGTCCAAAGCCCACCCACTAAACCCACACAGATAACACAGCCCCAGGACACATGTGGATGTGTCCCACTTTGGGACCTGGTTTCATAGCCATAGTGGTGTTGGATTGATGATTAGACTTGATGATCTTAGAGGGCTTTTCCAACCCAAACAGTTCTGTGATTAAAGGAAGAAGCTCAGGAAGGATTCATTCATGGGTGGGGGGACAATTGGCACCCACTGCTGCCACGTGTAAGTGCTGCAGGGCTCCTGTGGGTGACATAAACCTGTGGCAGCAGCTGTCTAAAGCCTTCTTAGGTGTCTGCTTATTTTTTTTTGCCAAGCCAAGGTGAGATTTAAGCTCAAGAGGACAAGGTTTCAGCTAAGGTGGACATATGGTTTAGCTCTCTGTGTTAGCCTAGCCAAACCATCACCAAGTGCTGCTTGGAACATATTAAATCATAATAAAATTGTTTGGCAGGAAAAAAAAAATCCATCAAGGCTGCGATGTTTCAGAGGAGTGCTGAGGAGGGAGTCATCCAAAATGCCATTAGGAGCTCCTGCATTTTATGGTGGAGAAGACTCTGCTTGCTAGGGCTCTAAACAGCCTGGAGGCTCTTCCAGCTCTGGGAAGAGAACATCTGCAGGGCCAGGCTTGGGGTGAGGGGAACTGGGGCTGCTGGCTGAACCCTAGGCTGCAGCTCTGCAGCACTGCATCCATACATTCTTGAGTCTCTGCATCCCTGCATTCCTGTGTCTCTGTATCTCTATATCCCTATTTCCCTGTATCCTTGCAGCCCTGTATTCTAACACCTCTGCCTCTCTGCATCCCTGCTTCCTTGCCCTGATTTCCTACATCCCTACGGTCCTACATTCCTGCATCTCTGCATTTCTACATCTTTGCATCTCAGCCTCCCTATATTCCTGCATCCCTGCCTCCTTGTACCTCTGCATCCCTACATTCTTATGTCCCTGCAGCCCTACATCCTTGTGTCTCTACATCCCTATATTCCTACATCTCTGCATCTCCATATTCCTACAACCTTACATCCCTGTATCTCTGAATTTCTGCTTCTCTGCATCCCTGTATCCCTCTGCATCGTTATATCCCTCCATCCCTACATGCTGTTGTCTCTGCATCCCTAGATCTTTAATCCCTGAATTTTTGCACCCTACATCCCTGTATCCATGCATCTCTATATCCTTGCATCCCTGTATTTCTCCCTCTCTGCACCCCAACATCACTTCATCTCTCTATCTTTTTATCTCTTCATCACCTGCATTTCTGTATCCCTATGGCCATAATGCTTATGGAGTTGCCCACTCTAAGCTCCAGACAGCAGGGTCCATCCTTAGGGAGTGACAAGGATTTAACCCTAAGCTGATCTTGGAGGCATCTGATGAGGGTTAGTAGTGTGGTTTCCTGTTCTGAATTCATCAAATGTAGCAGGGACCAATCCTTCAGGCCTTGCTGGTGCATCCTCAGCATAGCAGAGACATGGAGCAGTTGTGTCAGGGCCAGAGCAGGCCACAGCAATGCTGGGAGAGCTGGAAGCCCTCTGCTGTGAGGCCAGGCTGAGAGAGCTGGACTTGTTTAGACTGAAGAAGACTCCAGGGAGACCTTCTGGTGGCCTTTCAGTGCTTAAAGGGGAAAATCAGAAAGCTGGGGACAGACTTTGAGCAGGGCCTGTTGTGACAAGACCAGGGGTAAGAAGATGAATTTTGAGCCCAACCCCATACCAGAGTGGTCAGGCATTGGCACAGGCTGCCCAGGGAGGTGCTGGAGTCACCACCTCTGGAGGTGTTCTAGAAACCTGTGGCCATGGCTCTATGGGACATGGGTTAATGGCCATGGTGGTGTTAGGTTGATAGTTGGAGTGGATGATCTTAGAGGACTCATCCAACTCAAGTAACTCCGTGATTCTATGACTATCTGTCTGTGGCTTGGTTGCTTGATGGCAAAGTGGCACCTCCAGGAATCCCTTGGTTCCTTCTCTGCTTTCTGTGATGATTTGATGTCAGGTGGATGTGGGTGTCTGGCTGATTTTGGCTTCTGAAATGCTTTAGGAGCTGGAGGAACTAAAAATTGGACCAACCTTACAGTTAAGTTCTGCTTCTCTGGAGAGATTCCAACCATTGTGATGCTGGGCAGGCTGCTGTGGATGCCTCTGCTTTAGCAGGGAGCTTGGATTGGATGATCCCCAGAGCTCTCTTCCAACCCTCACCATTCTGTGAAATTATGACCTCGGAGTCTAGGGAGGTTCAAGGGTAATAAAGATGATGCCTGGAGGAAGCTGGGAATCAATAATGTAGTTCAGTTTCCTTTCAGTCTGGAGAACTTCAGTATTCCCAGCCCATCAGCTGCCTGGACTCTTTCATTTCCCTTTCATCTTGATTCCTGGAGCTGTAATTTTAGTTCCATATTAAAACCTCTTTCCAACAGTACCACAGCTTCAGTAGTCAACGTTGTGGCAGCACTGGAAGTGTAAGACCTTCAGTTTAGGAATTGTAACCCCTAGTATGAGGCAATAAAGAGATCAGAACAGGTCTAGAGGTGTGTGGTGAGACCAGGGGGCTCCCATTCTGCACCCTCTTGGCATTCTCAACATGATTTAAAATAGATATTTGTGACCTATCAAAGATGGTCTCAGCAGGGATAGAGAAACTATCAGGAGTCCTGGGTCCAGTTCTGGGCTCCCCAGTTCAAGAGAGACAGGGAACTGCTGGAAAGAGTCCAGTGCAGGCTGCAAAGCTGCTGAGGGGCCTGGAGCGTCTCTGTGAGGAGGAAAGGCTGAGAGCCCTGGGGCTGTGGAGCCTGCAGAAGAGCAGCCCCAGAGGGGATCTGATCAATGCTCAGCAAGAGCTAAAGGAGCTGTGGGGAGCAAGAGCCTGAGGCCAGACTCTTGTCAGTGGTGGCCAGGGACAGGACAAGCTGCAGTAGGCACAGAATGAAAGCCAGGAGGTCCTACCTGAAGCTGAGGAGAAACTTGTTTAGTGTGAGGGTGCTGGAGACCTGGAGCAGGCTGTCCAGAGAGGTTGTGGAGTCTCCTTCTCTGCAGAGCTTCCAAGCCCAGCTGGGCATTGTGCTGCTGGGCAAGCTGCTGTGGGTGCCCTGCTTTAGCAGGGTGGGTGGAGTGGATGATCTCCAGGGGTCCCTTCCAACCCCCACCATTCTATGATTCTAAATACAGAACCACATAAAAGCTGATAGAAATGTCAGGAATATCCAGATAGTACTCACAGGAGCTGCTGGTTTGAGGTTGCCCCAGGGCTATGAAGTAGTTAATCATGAGTTAGCTGGTGTCATCATCTGAGTTCTTTTCCTGCCAGATTGGGTTTGAATGTGCCAAGAAGGATCTGGCTGGTAAAGGAAGGAAATGGCATTAGAAAAAAAAAGAGGGAAGAGCAATAGAAGAATATTTAAAACCAAAAGGAATGAGGAGAAGAATAATTATGACAAACTCCACAGCAAAAATATTCTTCTTAACATAAATGAGCCCAATTTTGGTGCTCAAGGAACATGCAGGTTGCTCCAACTCTCTCAGCCTGTCCTGACAGTAGAGGTGCTGCAACTCTTGCATCATTTTTGTGTCTCAGCACCTTCATTACACAAAATCCCTTCCTTCTCTTCAGTCTGAACCTCTCTCTCTTAGTTCAAACCATCATCCCATGTCCTGCTCAAAAGTTTGTCCCCAGCTTTCTGATCAGCCTCTTTAAGCACTAGAAGGTCACCAGAAGGTCTCCCTGCAACCTTCTCTCCTCCAGGCTGAACAAGCACAACTCTCGCAGCCTGCCTTACAGCAGAGCCCTTTCAGCCCTGCCAGCATTGCTGTGGCCTTCTCTGGCCCCACTCCAACAGGTCCTTGCCTGTGCTGTGGACTCCAAAGCTGGCCCCAGCCCTGCAGGTGAGGTCTCAGCAGAGGGACAGAATCCCCTCCCTGCCCCTGCTGCCCACACAGGTGAGATCAGCCCAGCACACTGTTGGGGCTGGGCTGGCAGCACTGGGTGCTGGCTCATACCCAGCTTTGCACCCACCAGCACCCCTACAGGGACTGGAGTGACACTGGGAGTTGCCCCAACCCGTGTGCAGGATTTCCCCCTGGCTTTGTTAAGCCTTATTAGGCTCACACCGACCCACTTCTTAAGCCTGTCCAGGTCCCACTGGATGGATCTCATCCCTCAGGTGTGCCAACCACACCACTCAGCTTAAGAGTTACAGAATTATTTGGGTTTGAAAAGACCTCTAGGATTATCAAGTCCAACCATCAATTATCAAGTCCAACACCACCATGGCCATTAAACCATGTCCCAAAGTGCCATGACCACACGTTTCTTGAACACTTCCACAGATGGTGACTCCACCACCTCCCTGGGTAGCCTGTTTCAGTGCCTCAGTGTCCTGAGGATCCAGCTCATCACTTCTGGTGCTATGTTCCTCAATGTCTCCAGACTGTCTTTGTGTCCATCTCAAAGTTGGTTCTGTCATAGAAACATAGAATCAGTCAGGGTTGGAAAGGACCACAAGGATCATCTAGTTCTACCTGCCCTGCCATGGGCAGGGACACCTCACACTAGATCAGGCTGTCTAGAGCCTCATCCAGCCTGGCCTTAAACACCTCCAGGGATGAGGCTTCCACCACCTCCCTGGCCAATCTGGTCCAGGGTCTCACCAGCTTCATGGTTTAGAACTTAACAGAAGTTCTTCCTAGCAGAAGTTGTTGTTACATTTATAGACCCTTAGATGGGGCAACCCATCACAGCACTGCAGCTTACTCCATCTGCAGCAACCAGAGGTCCAGGTGCAGGATGAAAGGCAGAACCAAGGTCTTCTCTCTAAATATAACAACCCAAGGAGGCCATGCATGCCTCCACCCCAGAGGTGTTCATGGCCAGGCCAGATGAGGCTTTGAGCAACCTGGTCTAGTGGAAGGTGTCTCTGCCCATGGCATGGGGTGAAACTGGATGATCTTTAAGATCCTTTCCAACCCAAACCATTCTATGATTTTATCTTCCAAACTACCCTCCTGAGCCCTATTAATTATTCATTTGTCTCTGCCTTTTGCATTTTGTAGCCTGACACTTCCCATCCATCAGCTGCAATCATCCAAGGAGACACAAAGCGTAGGGCTAAGCCCATTGACTGCAGCTCTTTCCTTCTTCCTCATTATGCTGCAGATGGTTGAAATTCAGAAGCTGACATGGTAATGGGGATGAAATTTCCCACAGAGGAACATTGCTGACTTAATGTTGCGTGCTGAAGTAGCATGGATTTAGATTTAATGTTCCTTCTCAAGCGTGGAGAAGGAGTCTTCTCTGCTTGGGGCTCTTTCTGGCAGCCAGACCTGGGCAGGTTGGTAAAGCTGAGAGGAAATTCTTGTAATGCTTTATGTTAAGTGCCTCATAAATAACAATAAATGGAGGTTTTTAGGTTCTCTTTGGTGATCTGGAAGAGCTTTAGGCTTCCAAACCTGCCTGGCAAGTGTGCCTCAAGATCATTAAGTCATAGAATTGTTTGGGTTGGAAAAGGCCTTTGAGATCATTGAGTCCAACCATCAACCCCACACCACTATAGCCATTAAACCATGTCCCCAAGTGCCATGTCTACATGATTCTTGAACACCTGCAGGGATGGGGACTCCACCACCTCCTGCTGCAATGCCTGACATATACTAAGTGTCTCATAAATAACAAAACCTAGACGAGCTTAAGGCTTCAAACCTCTTTGACAGAAATGCCTGAAGATGTTGCTTGATCTATGATTGTCCACCTGTACTCAGCACTGGTAAGGCCACATCTAGAGTTTGGGGTTCAGTTTTGGACCTCTCACTCCAAGAAGGATGTTGAGGGGCTGGAGGAGGTGCAGAGAAGGGCGACAAAGCTGGGGAAGGGTCTGGAGGGAGAACAGGGCTGGTGAGGAGCAGCTGAGGGACCTGGAGGTGTTCAGCCTGGAGAAGAGGAGGCTGACCTCACTGCTCTCTACAGCTCCCTGAAAGGAGGCTGGAGTGAGGTGTGGGTTGATCTTTTCTTCCAAGGAACAAGTGACAGGACGAGAGGAAGTGGCCTCAGGTTACAGCAGGGGAGATTTAGGTTGAACATGAGGAACAATTCAGTGACTAAAAGTTTTGTTGAGTCCTAGCCCAGGGCAAAGGTGGACTCCTCATCTCTGGAGGGGTTTCAAAGTGATGGAGATGTGGTGAGTGACTTGATGATCATTTTCCAGCCAAAATGATTCTGTGATTCCATGCTGCCCATGAAACCATCCTATCACTCTAAGAACATTGGTGGGTCTGTGTTACCCAGGCAAACACATCCTTCACAGTAGCATGAAGGTAAATGGTGTTCTCTGGGTACTGTGTCTTGGGAGACCTCATCCCAAGGGGAGGCTCCTGCAGAAGGCTGAGCTTGTGTGGTGATTAATTCATCAGCAGAACTGGTTGGAATTAGAGTTGTGTTCTGAGAGAGGTATCTAATTGAGACTAAATGACTCATTAGTGTTGAGCAGATCAACCTGAGAACATCAGCAAACACAAACACAATCATTAATGACTTTCAGGTACTGAGATACCTTCTCTGCCTGCTGAGCTTGCTCCTCACAAACACAGAGGTGGCTGTGTCCCAGGTGTGCTTTGGAAAAGCTGGATGTGGGGGAATCCAAAAAGAGAACATCTATGAGGTTTGTGAAAGGTGTTGAGCTGAGTGGTCAGGCATTGGAGCAGGCTGCCAGGGAGGTGGTGGAGTCACCATCCCTGGAGGGCTTTAAGAAATGTGTGGCACTTTAGGACATGGTTTAATGGTCATGATGGTATTGGGTTGATGGTTGGACTGGATGATCTTGGAGGTCTTTTCCAGCCCAAGGAATGCTATGATTCTGTGATTCTGTGAGGTGCTGAGTGCTGCACAAGTAGGGTCAGATAGCCCTCACCTCCTGCTCAGGTGCCTGCAGTGCTGCACAGGCAGCTCCATCCCTGCTAGACTCAAGTTTGGTACATGGAACTAACAGAATTATGGAATCCCAGACTGCTTTGGGTGGGAAGAGACCCCTAAAAGTCATCTAGTCCAATCTCCCTGCACTCAGCAGGGACATCTGCAACTAGAGCAGGTTGCTCAGAGCCCCAACCAACCTGACCTGCAATGGTTCCAGGGATGGAAGAGAAGGCTTCAAGAAGACCTTATGGTGGCCTTCCAGGATCTGAAGGGGGCCTAGAGGAAGGCTGGAGAGGGACTACTGACAAGGTCTTGTAATGATAGAACAAGGAGTAATGGCTCTAAACTGGCAGAGGGGAGATTCAAACTAGATGTTAGGAAAGGGTTCTTTGCAGTGAGGGTGGTGGGTCACTGGCACAGGTTGCCCAGGGAGGTGTTCAAGGTCAGGTTGGATGAGTCCTTGAGCAAGCTGTTCTAGTGAGAGGTGTCCCTGCCTATGGCAGGGATCTGGATGATCCTTGAGGTCCCTTCCAATCTAAACCATTCTGTGATTCTGTGGGGAATCTACCACTGCTCTGGGCAACCTGGGATAGGGTCTCACCACCCTCAGTGTCAATGAAAGGCTGAGAGCCCTGGGGCTGTGGAGCCTGCAGAAGAGCAGCCCCAGAGGGGATCTGAGCAATGCTCAGCAAGAGCTAAAGGCCCTGTGAGGGACAAGAGGCTGGGGCCAGACTCTTGTCAATGGTGCCCAGTGACAGGCCAAGGGGCAATGGGCACAAACTGGAAGCCAGGAGGTTCCATACAAAGATGAGGAGAAACTTGTGAGGGTGCTGGAGGCCTGGAGCAGGCTGCCCAGAGAGGTTGTGGAGTCTCCTTCTCTGGAAAGCTTCCCACCTCAGCTGGGCATTGTGCTGCTGGGCAAGCTGCTGTGGGTGCCCCTGGTGTAGCAGTGGGCTTGCAGTGGATGAGGTCTCTTCTCCCTCTCCCCTACCCTGTGAGTTAGCATCACTGCAGCTGGAATGGGAGGGGAAAGTTGGTGGATCAGTTTGGAAACCTCTCATAGGCCCATTTCTGTAGTTCAGCTTCCAGTGGTGGCTCTTTGCCTCTCATGGGGTGCCCATGGAGATAACCCATGTGCTGCATGACATCACAGTGCAATATAAATATTTAGTCACTAATTAACCTTCTCTGGCTGCTGGAATCATCTCACTCCTGCCCACGCCACAGGAAATTATGTTCTGCTATTTTATCTTCTTGATGCTTTGAATATCAACCATGATGGAGGATGGGACCATGTGAGGGATGCAGCTTTCAATCCAACTCTGAATCCTTATCAGCCTTCCCTACCTTGGCAGCCTGGTTTATTTTGGGAGATTGATTTTAACATGGGAGAGGTTCTTTGGGGCTGCCTGTGAGGGGATGTGGAGTACCTGGTGGTATGAATGCACCAAAATCATCTCAGGAGATCAGTCAAATATATTGCCAAGGAGATAAAACCAACCCAAAAATGGTGTAGCTATGGAGAGGCTTTGTAGAGCTTCATCTGGAGGAAAGCCCAGGGAGGTTGTGGATGCCCCCTCCCTAGAGGTGTTCAGTGCCAGGTAGGATGGGACCTAGAGCAGCCTGGTCTAGTGGAAAGTGTCCTTGTCCATGGAATGGGTTAGGAACTGTATGATCTTTAAGGTCCCTTCCAACCCAACCCTTTCTCTAACTCTGTAATCAGTTATCTGTGCTGTTCTATACCAGCAGGATTTATGGACCTCCATGCAAAGGCTGGAAGAGCTGGGATGCTCCAGAACAACTGTCCATGGACAGAGACCCAGAAATGCCTCTGAGCTTTCCAAATCATCCACAACTTTAGCAAGAACACCTCAGACCTCAGTATCTCCTCATCTTGATGCAGTGCTTTGTTGATGCTGCTGCAGGTAGCTTGGGTTTGGTTTGGAAGGAACTTAAATATCATCCAGTTCCAACCCCTCTACCATGGGCAGAGACACCTTCCACTAGACCAATCTCCCCTCTTCCAACTCATACCTGGCTTTGATCAGGTGATGGGAACCACCCCGGGCAACCTTTTTCAGTGGCTCACCACCCTCAGGAAGGAATTTCTTCCTCATCTCCAGTCTAAATCTCCCCTCTTCCAACTCAAAGCCATTGCCCTTTGTCCTAACACCGCAAGCTCTTGTCAAAGTCCCTCCCCAGCTCTCCTGTAGCCTCCTTCAGCTACCACAAGGCTGCTCTAAGCTCTCCCCTGAGTCTTCTCTAGGCTGACCAATCCCAACTCTCTCATCCTGTCCCCATACGAAAGGTTCTCCATTCCTCTGATCATCTTTGTGGACCTGCTCCAATACTTCTGTGGCCTTCTTGTGTTTGGGGCAGCAATACTGGAGCAGAACTCCAGCTGGGGTCTTAGAGGGGGAAGGGCAGAGTAAAGTGGGAGAGCAGAACAGATATATCCATCTAGCCTAACCTTTATTTACATTTGAGGTGGGAATGAAGTTTCCCCCCAGGCTTCCCTCCCTCCCCGCCGTGTTCTACACGCTCCAGCGCAGGCTGGCTACAAGCTGAGCTGCCTTTGATCAGCACATCTCACTTGTTGGCTTCAGGCAGATGTTACAGCTCTCAGATCTTAGCCAGGATGTTCTCACTTCTACTCACCGTGCAAAAACCTCCACTGAAGTGTGAGTCCCAAATTCCACTGCGCACCAGAGCCTGCACTGGGTGTCAGACCCTGCTCAGCCTGGCTGGTTGGGAATGCTCCTAAAATACACAGTTGAAATGGCAAAGGTTTTTGTGGATGTCCTTAGGCATTGGTGCTGGGAGCTGTTCTTGGGTCACTTCAGCCCCATGAAGGCTCCAGGCCTGGGGCAGAGCAGCTGGAAACAGCCCAGTGGAAAAAGACCTGGGGGGAGGGCCTGGTTGAGACCAGCTTGACGATGAGCCAGCAGTGTGCCCAGGTGGCCACCAGCATCCTGGCCTGGATCAGCAATGATGTGGCCAGCAGGAGTAGGGCAGGAATCATGCCCCTGTACTGGGCACTGGTGAGGCTGCATCTNTTTCCTCTTTGAGGACATTTTAATTATGAGGCAAGAAAGGGAAAGCCAAAGCCCAGCCCTTCCCTCTACACATATGACTACTTCAGCACCCCCATGCTTCTCCAAACACCCACCCAGCCATATGCTGCTGAGCACCAAAATAGAGCACTTGGATCTGCAGGGCTTTGGCAGGGCTCAGAAGAAATCTGCAGAAGTGTCTCACATTAGAGTATGCCTGCTTGGGATGGGAACATCTTCCCCCTTCCTAGGAAACAAGCACCATTTTGCCCAGAGAGGTGCAGGAGTCTCCATCTCTGGAGACACTCAGAACCCACCTGGATGTGTTCCTGTGTTGTGACCTTCTCTAGGCGAAGCTGCCTTGGCAAGGGGGTTGGACTTGATGCTCTCTGAGGTCCCTACCATTCCTTTGGCGGCCTTCTTGGCCACCTGGGCACACTGGTGGCTCGTGTTCAGCTGGCTGTCAACCAGGCTTTTTCTCTCAGAGGACTACTTTGTTGGTATCTCCATCCAGTAAATATTCCCTCCCGGTCTAAGTGGATGGACTGCCCCGTAACTATCTTCCCTTCCCTCCTGCTTGAGCCCAGCTCCAGCAGCGCTCCTGGTGCCTCCTGGCAGGGCCCTGCCTGGAGCAGGGAATGAAAAGCTTCCATTTTGGTGCTGCTTCTTCAATAACATCCCAGTAGGAGGGAAATGATGCAAACCCAGGAACGTGGCAGATGGCTCTGCAGGAAAAAAATCTGCTCGAAGACAACAGCTGAAAGAGCTGGAATCAGCCCCGACTCCTGCATGGAGAGAGAAGGAGATGGAGCAGAGTCCTTCAGAATCATGTTTGGAGAGGCATGGCAAAATCTATGGGGTCATAAACTTTGATTCACAGCAAGCTTTGCTTTGGCCTCCATGATTGCACTTGTAAATTACCTTAATTCCTAGTGCCTGCTGAGAGAAACTCAGAATCCCAGCATGGTGGGATTGGAACAGACCTCTGGAGATCCTCCAGTTCAACCCCCTTGCTAAAGCAGGGGCACCCACAGCAGCTTGCCCAGCAGCACAATGCCCAGTTGGGCTTCGAAACTCTCCAGAGAAGGAGACTCCACAACCTCTCTGGGCAGCCTGCTCCAGGCCTCCAGCACCCTCACAACAACAACTTTCTCCTCATCTTCAGATGGAACCTCCTAGCTTCCAGTGTGTGCCCATTGCCCCTTGTCCTGTCTCTAGGCACCACTGACAAGACTCGACACAGCCTCTTGCCCCCACAGGTCCTTTAGCTCTTGCTCAGCCCCTCTGGGGCTGCTCCTCTGCAGGCTCCACAGCCCCAGGGCTCTCAGCCTTTCCTCCTCACAGAGATGCTCCAGAACCTTTCCACCCTCCACTGGACTCTCTCCACTAGTTCCCTGTCTCTCTTGAACTGGAGGGGCCCCGAACTGGATCCAGGACTCCAGAGGTGGCCATTCCTAGGCAGAGAAGAGGGGGGGAGGAGAACCTCCCTTGACCTGCTGGCCACACTCTTCTTCATGCGCCCCAGGAGACTTTCTTGGCTACGAGGGCACATTGCTGGCTCATGGGGACCTTGTTGTCCAGCAGGTTGCACAGATCCTTCTCCACAGAATTCCTTCCCATCAGGTCACCCCTCAGCTGTGCAGGTTCCCATGGGGACAGTGTTGTGCAGTGGTGCTTGGCTTTTACAGACAGGTTTGAGGACATGATCAGAACCTGGTATGATTTCTCCTAGTGGTGGGTAGGTGTGGGCCTGGTAAGCATCAAGATGAGTTGTCTGCAAGATGTCAGAAGACTATGTGTGTGTGTGTGTGAGTGAATAAAAACTGCCCTGAGAAGAGGTCTGGATGATAAGGAAAACCAGTGGTGACAGCCAAGGTATTTAAGTGTCAAGATAGGTGCTGGAAGAGCAGTCTGGATCAACTGGAAGGTATTTATAGTGCTGGAGCAGAAACAGGGTCTCCAAACTGAGGAGCAGGGCAGCAGGCTGGACTTTGCATGATGTGAAATGACAGTGTTTAGCATAAGGCTGTTGTCTGCCTCCTCAACTGATTCTAGTTCTGACCTCCTTTTGTCAGGGCCAAGCCCATTGAAAAAATGGTTAAGGATCAGTTGTTCTAGAAGGGTCTGCTGCAGAGGGACATTTGCAGGCAAACCAGAGAACTGTTCTGCTTGGAAGACCTCTAAGATCATCATGTCCAACCATCAGTTGTTTTGGTTGTAAGAGACCTTGATATGGTTGGAGTGAGGTTGGAGGAGGTGCTCCAGTACCCTCAAAACATCTTCAGATGGAACCTCCTGGCTTCCAGTTTGTGCCCATTGTCCTTTGGCCTGTCTCTGGGTACCACTGACAAGAGTCTGGCCCCAGCCTCTTCCTCCCCCACAGGGCCTTCAGCTCCTGCTGAGCGTTGATCAGATCCCCTCAGACACCATTGGTCTTCGTGGCCACAAAGGCAAGGGTATGGTGATCTGGCTCATGGACAATACATTGTCCACCAGCACTCCCAGGTCCAGGGCTCCTCTTGTCCACCAGCACTCCCAGGGCTGCTCTTCTGCAGGCTCCACAGCCCCAGGGCTCTCAGCCCTTCCTCCTCACAGAGATGCTCCAGGCCCCTCAGCAGCTTTGCAGCCTGCATTGGACTCTCTCCAGCAGTTCCCTGCCCCTCTTTAACTGGGGAGCCCAGAACTGAACCAAGGACTCCATATGTGGCCTGACTAGGTCAGAGTAGAGGGAGAAGAGAACCTCCCTTCACTTGCTGCCCACACTCTCCTCCATGCACCCCAGGACACCATTGGTCTTCTTGACCACAAAGGCAAGGCTATGGTGATCTGGCTCATGGACAGTATGTTGTCCACCAGCACTCCCAGGTCCTTCTCTGTGGAGCTGCTTTCCAGCAGCTCACCCCCCTCAACTGGTGCAGCGCTTTATTCTTCCTCAGGTCAGGACCCTACACTTGCCATTGCTGAACTTCACCAGGTTCCCTCCACCTGACTCTGCAGCCTGCTCAGGTCTGGCTGAATGGCAGCACAGCCTGCCAGGGTGTCAGCCACTCCTGCCAGTTAGGTACCATCAACTGACAGAAAGGTTTTTTTGCTCCTCAAACTCTCATTGGTTTAATAACAATTTAAAAAATGCCTTGAATTGAGGATGGGAAAATGTTACAGCTAAAAATAGATGTTCTCCAAAAGGATGGGAGGTGTTGGAGTGTAGACACCACACTCTGTCTGCTGAACACCCTCCTGCTAGGCTCCTCTGCAGTTCTCACCTTGTCCTTCCAACTTCCATTCAAAAAGAATCACAGAGTGCAGTGGGTTGGAAGGGACCCTCAAAGGTCACCTTGGGCACCCCCTCAAATGCAGTGGTGAATGTTGAGAAGCAAAGCTTGAGAGCAGCTTTCACTGCTCCTCTTGACTCTGAGCTCCCATTTTCTGGCTTATCACAGAGTTCAGGTGTTATTGGTGTTGGAGATAGAGGGTGATGCAGGGGCCAGATGTCAACATCAGGATATTGAGCTCTTCCTTAGCTCAGTGTGATAAAAGCAGCTTCTCTTCACATCTTTTGGCATGGAAATGATGAAACTTGGGGGTTTGTGCAGCTGTGAATCTTCCTTTAGTCCTGCAAGAGCAGGGGATGAGTTAGAATAGAATCACAGAACACTTTTGGTTGGAAAAGTCCTCTAAGATTGTGTCCAACAACTTTATCAGTCAAGACAGAAGACTAGTGTGGATTGAGAGCAGCCCTGCAGAGGACTTAGGGGTGCTGGTGGATGAGAAGCTGGGCATGAGCCAGCAAAGAGGCAAGGGGCAGCCTGGGCTGCAGCAAAGGAAGCATGTGAAGAGAGCTGATTCTGCCACTCTGGTGAGACCTCAACGGGGGTACTGTGTCCAGCTCTGGGACCTGCAACACAAGAAAGGCATGGACCTGATGGAGCAGGTCCAGAGGAGGCCATAAAGAGGATCAGAGGACCTCTCCTTCAAGCACAGGCTGCCAGAGTTGGGGCTGTTGAGCCTGGAGAAGAAAAGGCACCAGGGAGACCTTTGAGCTGCTCTTCATTATCTGAAGGGGACCTAGAGGAAGGCTGAGGAGAGACTGGTTAGAAGGGCCTGTGGGGATAGGACAAGGAGCAACGGTTTGAAACTGGAGCAGAGGAGATTTAGGTTGGACATTAGGAGGAAGCTCTTGGCAATGAATGTCAATCTGGAACAGATTGCTCAGGAACATGGTGGAGCCCCCATCCCTGGAGTCTTTGATGGGACCATAAGCAACCTTCATGTGGTTGGAACTGTCCCTGCTGACTGCAGAGGATTGGCCAAGATGGCCTTTGAGGGTCCCTTCCAACCTGCTGCATTCTCTGCCTGTATGACTGCATCTGTCCAGCCCAGCAGCTCTGTTGGAGGTCTGGTTGGGCTTTGCAGGCAGGCAGGCAGAGGTTGCCTGCAAATCAGCGTCTGCTAACAGCTCTGGAGAGCACTTGGTGAGGCGAGGAGCAGCAAACAGAACCCTCCCAACTCTTTTCCTTTGACAAATGGGTGGCTTTCGAATCCCAGGCGCTGTAGGCGGCGTGACTGCTTCCAAAGCAGAGCTTCAGATTTACCCTGCAAATGAATATTAATGGTAGAGACAACTTGGGAGTGCTGGAACAGGCCCATTAACATGATGAAGGCGTTGAAGGATCTGCTGGCTGCATCCTCTTATGATGAATAGAGGGAAGGTATGGACAAAAGAAACCCCAAATCCTTTCACTGCAAGGGAAGGAAATGAGAACCTAGCCTGATGTTCAGGGCCTGATCTCTTGGAGGCTGTTGGGTGTGATGAGAGAACCACAGAATTCTTTGGGTTGGAAGAGGCCTCTAAGATCATCCAGTCCAACCTTTAACCCAGCACCACTGTGGCCATTAAAACATGCCCCGCAGTGCCACACAGTTCTTGAAGAACTCCAGGCATGGGGACTCCACCACCTCCCTGGACAGTCTGTTCCAATGCCTGACCACTCTTGCAGAAAAGAAATTTCTTGTTCCTCATGTCCAACCTAACCCTCCCCTGGCACAATTTCAGGCCACTTTCATTCTATCACCTGAGACTAGGGAGAAGAGACCAACCCCCACCTGTCTCCAGCCTCCTTTCAGGGAGCTGTAGAGAGCAATGAGGTCTCCCCTCAGCCTCCTCTTCTCCAGACTGAACACCCTCAGCTCCCTCAGCTGTTCCTCCCCAGTCCTATTCTCCCTCCAGACCCTTCACCAGCTTTGTTGCCCTTCTCTGGACATGCTTCAGCCTCTCAATATCCTTTTTGGAGTGAGGGTCCAAAACTGACTTCAGGATTCAAGATGCAGCCTCACCAGTGCCCAGTACAGGGGCATGATTCCTGCCCTACTCCTGCTGGCCACATCACTGCTGATCAGGCCAGGATGCTGGTGGCCACCTGGGCACACTGCTGGCTCATCATCAAGCTGCTCTCAACCAGCACCCCCCAGGCCCCTTTCCACTGGGCTGTTTCCAGCTGCTCTGCCCCAGGCCTGGAGCCTTCATGGGGTTGGAGTGACCCAAGTACAGCTCCCAGCACAAATGCCTAAGGACATCCATAAAAACCTTTGCCACTTCAACTCTGTATTCTCCAGACCCTTCCCCAGCTTTGTTGCCCTTCTCTGGACACACTCCAACCCCTCAATGTCCTTGCAGTGAGGGGCCCAAAACTGAACCCTGTATTCAAGTGCAGCCTCAGCAGGTAGATGATCTCCTGGCAGATGTCCATCAGCACCTTTACCTCATGCTTTGGTGTGAGCCAACATGGCTGCTGGCCTCTTGTTGGGGATACAGAGTAGGATGGGATGTGGATGCACACAGCATCGTGGGGTGTTCATGTGGCTGCACGTGGGGATGAGTAGTATAGGGATGGGAATGCAAGCTGGAGATAGGGACGCAAGGGATGGGGATGCAGGATGGAAACAGGGATGCAGGATGAAGATGGCAATGTAGGATGGGGATGTGGGCACAGGATGGGAATGAGTTTGGAGATGGGGATGCAGATGAAGAGGGGATTGGAGATGAGGGCGAGGATGGGGATGAAGATGCAGATAAGCATAAAGGTGATGGGGTACAGGATGCAGATGAGATTGGGACTGGAGATGGGGATGAGGATGGGGATGCAGATGGTGATGGGGATGCAGATGCAGATGTAGATGCAGATAGTGATGTGATGGGGATGCAGATGTGGCTGTAGCTGCAGAGGTGGCTGCAGGTGCCAGTCAATCCTGTGCACTGCTCCTTTCCCCTGGCAGCATTGCTGATCCACATATTGCCCCACACCCCTCACAAGGACACCCCCGTGGCATTCCTGCAGCACACCCCTTAGGATACAGCCCAGTTCTTTTGAGTGTTGCCAACCCAGAGCAGAAGCTGTGTGAGAGGTTTGTTTCTACCCAAGAACCATCTCTCTGCAGAGCAGCACTGCCAAGCCCAGGGTGCTCCCATGGGAGCCCTTCCGTTGTGCCACTCATCTTCCTCCAGCAACGTCAGCCAGGTCAGCAAACATCAGCTCTGCTGTGCAGAGAGAGTTGCATTTTAAGCAATTTGTTATCTACAGCAAAGGTCACTGGAGTTAAGCAGCCATCTGCTTCCTGGCCACTGTGGACCCAGTTCCAGACACATCTCCTGCCATTTAGATGTGTCACTAGATGAGTTCGTTGGCTAATGAGGTCCCTCTCCGAGGTCAGGTGTGGAGAAGCAGAGGGGGGGAAGGTCTGGGTTTCGTGAGGAGGGTGCAGCTAATGAGCAGCTGCAGAGTGAAGGACACAGATGGAAGAAGCACTCACAGGAATTAGCTCTTTTTTCTTTTTCTTTTCTTCTAAAATTTGTGTTGTTTTTTTCCTTCTCTGAAGCCATTAGGGATGTGATTGCTTCCACTTCACCGAGCAAACAGTGCTGCAGACCAGCTGAAAACAGAGCAGGACGTCTAGAATCCTGTCCTGGTTGAGTCTGGGGGAGGTGGGTGGCATATTCAGACCTGAAGTGGCCCTGGGCAGCCTGAGCTAGTTGGAGATGTCCCAGCCTACTGCAGAAGGGTTGCACAAGATGACCTTTGAAGATTCCTTCCAATCTGACCTTTCCAGCTGTGAATGTTGGGTTTCAGGGTGGGCTTCTGCAGGGACCCAAGCTCAGGTGAGGCACCTTCATGGGCTGTGGCATCACTGTTGAGTGCAAAAAAACCTCATGGGTTCATAAACCTGGGTGGTGCAGCCTGGAGAAAGGAGGTTTGCTTTCTACAGCCTCCCTGAAAGGAGGCTGGAGCCAGGGAGGGGTTGGGTTCTTCTCTCATGGAGTATATGATAGGACAAGAGGAAATGGCCAGGCCAAGGTTTAGGTTGGACAAGAGAAACAATTTCTTCCCCAAAAGCTTTGACAAGGCCTGTCAAGGTTGCCCAGGGCAGTGGTGGAGTCCCCATCCCAGGAGGGATTGACAATCCCTGAATCATAGAATCAACCAGGTTGGAAGAGACCTCCAAGCTCATCCAGTCCAACCTAGCACCCAGCCCTGTCCAGTCAACCAGACCATGGCACTAAGTGCCTCAGCCAGGCTTTGCTTCACCTCCATGGACGGTGACTCCACCACCTCCCTGGGCATGTAGAGGTGGTGCTGAGGGCCATGGTTTGTAGTTGGACTCGATGATCTTAGGTTGCTTCCAACCAGAATCCACTTCTCCAACTTGTCCAAGTCCCTCTGGATGGAGCCCATCCCTCAATCACATCAACTGCAGCACTCAGCTTGGTATCATCAGCAGACTTGCTGAGGGTGCAGTCAGTCAGCTGAGCCCCATGGACCTCCCGAGGTTCTCCTTACTGGACATGTGTCCATCGCCCATTCCTCTCACCACAGCCCCCTTCTTGGTTTTCTGCTGCTTTTCAGAGTCTCCTTTCCTTTTCTCCTGGCTTAAAGGGCCTTCCTGCCAGCGAGACAGAGGATGTGTTTGCAGAGGTTGATGGAGCTTCCTCAAACCCAAATGTCAATGTAGGAGGATGAAACGTCAGGGAGATGCTATTTACAGATTGCTACAGAGACCATTTCAATAACAAAAGGGAAAAGAACCAGCAGGGTTTATTCTAGAAGCCTCCAGCAATTCCCAGTCTGACTGCTGAGGTCAGATGGGTCACCAAGATCTCCAAGTACTCCGGGGGAGGACTTTTCTCTATGGTAGGAGATAGTGGGGGGAAAAGGAAGGGCTGTGTTGTGCCTCTTACCCATGTTTCTGCTTCCCTGCTAATTTTCTGAAGCTTGGATCTCAGCCTGGCAGTGATGAATGTGTGAGCAGATCACAAAGTCACAGAACTGTTTGGGTTGGAAAAGACTCCATCCATGGAGGGGTCTCAGAGCTGTGGAGATGTGGGGCTGGGACATCTCATTTCCACTCCACTGTTACCTACAAATGTTGGACCAGATGAGAAGAGGAGGCTCAGGGGAGATCTCATTGCTGTCTACAACTACCTGAAGGGAGGCTGTAGCCAGGTGGGGTTGGGCTCTTCTGCCAGGCACCCAGTGACAGAACAGGACACAGCCTCAAGCTGTGCCAGGGCAGGTATAGGCTGGATGTTAGGAAGAAGTTCTTCACAGGAGGAGTGATTGGCATTGGAATGGGCTGCCCAGGGAGGTGGTGGAGTCACCATCCCTGATGGTGTTTAAGAGGAGGCTGGAGGAGGCACTTAGTGCCATGGCTTAGCTAATTAGATGCTGTTAGGTGATAGGTTGGACTCGATGATCTCAAAGGTCTTTTCCAACCTGGTTAGTTCTGTGATTCTATGATCCTTGGGTCCCTTCCAGCCTGGCATTTTATGATTCTGTGGTTTAGTGGTGACCTGGCAGTGCTGGATTAATGGACATGGTGATCTTAGTGGTCTCTTTTAACCAAAACACTTAGGAGGAAGGCCAAGGAGGCCTTTGAGGAAGGCAGAATTTAGACTGGAGATTAGGAAGTTCTTCCCAGTGAGGGTGGTGAGACACTGGGGCAGGTTGCTCAGGAAGGTTGTGGAGGCTCCCAGAAAAGTCATGTCAGGTGGCACCTTGAGCAACCTGGTCTAGAAAGTTGCTCATGGCAAGGGGGTTAGAACTAGATGATCTTCAAGGTGCCTTCCAAGCTAGCCAGTGCCATGGTTATAGAATCACAGAATGTCACCTTCACCACAGCTCCTCCACAGTGTAGATGTTTCAGCAGCAGTCCTTGAGAGTCACAGAATCATAGAATGGTTTAAGTTGGAAGGGACCTCAAAGCTCATCTAGTTAAAACCCTCTGCCATAGGCAGGGACATCTCCCAGTAGAACAGGTTGCTCAAGGCTTCATCCAGCCTGGCCTTGAACACCTCCAGGGAGGTTGTGGAGGACAGAATCACAGAGTGTGATCACATTCTCTGCTTCTGTCCTCCACAGTCTCCCTGGGCAACCTGTGCCCAGTGTCTCACCACCTTCACTGCAAACAACTTCTTCCTAACATCCAGTTTCAATCTTGCCTCTGCCAGTTCAAACCCATTCCTCCTCATCCTGTCATTACAAGACCTTGTCAATAGTCCCTCCCCAGCCCTTCTGTAGCCCTCTTCAGATACTGGAAGGCCACTCCAAGGTCTCCTGGAAGCCTTCTCTTCTGCAGGCTGCAGAGCCCCAACTCTCGCAGCCTGTCCTCATAGCAGAGCTGCTGCAGCCCTCTGAGCATCTTGGTGGCCTCCTCTGGTCTGGCTCCAACACTTCCATGTCCTTCTTGTGTTGGGGGCTCCAGAACTGCACACAGTACCCCAGGTGGGGTCTGAGGAGAGCAGAGTAAAGGGACAGAACCCCCTCCCTTGCCCTGCTGGCCACACTGCTCTTGCTGCAGCCCAGCTGAGGGTTGCTGTCTGGGCTGCTCTCACACTGCAGGCTCATGCTGAGCTCTTCATCAGGCAGTCTGTGGTTGTGTGGTGACAGCCTGTCCCTCTTGCTCACTGCAGGGATGACGTGCCAAGCCAGGACATCCTACACCGAGGACGAGGTGCTCTGGGGTCATCGTTTCTTCCCTGTCATCTCCTTGGAAGAAGGCTTCTTCAAAGTTGACTATTCCCAGTTCCACGCCACCTTCGAGGTGCCCACCCCACCCTACAGCGTGAAGGAGCAGGAGGAGATGCTGCTCATGTCCTCTCCTTTGATAGCGCCTGCTGTCAGCAACAGCAAGGAGAGGAATAACTCGGTGGAGTGCCTGGATGGCCTGGATGAAGTTGGCACCAAACTACCTTCAAAACTGCAGAAAATTACTGGGAGGGAAGACTTCCCCAAAAAACTGCTCAGGATGAGTTCCACCACCTCAGAGAAGGCCTACAGCATGGGGGATTTACCCATGAAACTCCAGAGGATCAGCTCGGTCCCTGGCAATTCAGAGGAGAAACTGGTGTCTAAGACCACCAAGATGATCTCAGATCCCATCAGCCAGTCGGTGGCCGACCTGCCCCCCAAGCTGCAGAAGCTGTCAGGTGGTGGCAGGATGGAAGGGAACCTTCCACCCAAACTGAGGAAAATGAATTCCGATCGGTTTACATAACCCCAACAGGGACCTGGAGCTGTGGTTTGGAGCTTGGAACTGCTGCTGCTGGGGGAGGGGGCGGCAGGAGGGTGACAAACTCCACGCTGGGTGGTGGCCGGAGCCATCCCTTGGGTGGTGGTGGTGGGGACTGAGCTGTGAGGAGGTAGCAAGGAGGGGAGGATGAGGCAAGCTGACGTTCCTCGGCACGTAGAATCACACCATGCATGCAGTGCTAGTGGGCAACCTTTGCATTTAGTCCTGTGGCATGAGTCCTACCATCCATCCATCCTGCAGAGCTGACAAACCTGGCAAGGGACCCCCCCTGCATTTCTAACCAGGGGGTGACCTGCAGGGCAAGTTCCACTTTGGGCTCAAAATGGTTCTTTTATTTATTATTATTATTATTATTTTCTGATGTAAATTGTTGCCTTTTGTTCAACCAAGTAGTTCTGCTGCATGTCCTTTTTGCTTGGCAGTGCTGGGTTAATGGTTGAACCTGATGATCTTAAAGGTCTCTTCCAACCAAAATGATGAGGAAGGCAGCCCAGGTATGGCCTTCGAGGAGGGGAGATTTAGAGTGGAGATTAGGAAGAAATTCTTCCCAGTGAGGGTGGTGAAACACTGGCACAGGTTGCCCAGGGAGATTGTGGATGCTCCCTCCCTGGAGGTGTTCAAAGCCAGGTTGGATGGGGCCTTGAGCAACCTGGGCTGGTGGGAGGTCTCTCTGCCCATAGCAAGGGGGCTGGAACTGGATGATCTGTAAGGTCCCTTCCAGCCCAAACCATTCGATGAGTTAATTCCTGAGGTGAAATCTGCAAGCCTTAACTGCTGGTTTCTACTCTGCTTTAGCACTTTCTTGGAGGTTGCTTTTCTTTTTTTTCTGGGGGGGACAGACTTTTGTCAGTGGTGCCCAAGTGACAAAGGGCAATGGCCACACAACATAAGAAGTTCTACCTGAAGATGAGAATATTCTTTGGTGTGAGGAGCCCTGGAGCAGGCTGCCCCCAGAGGTTGTGGAGTCTCCTCCTCTGGAGAGTTTCCAAGCCCAGCTGGGCATTGTGATGCTGGGCTATGAGTGCCTCTGCTTTTGCAGGGTGGGGTGGGGTGGATGATCTCCAGAGGTCCCTTCCACCTCCCCCAGGCTGGGACTGTGGGAGTTTCCTGTGTCTAGGCTACTGGAGAAAAGAAAGAACCAGAGTGTCTTTCAAGAGGTGTTGTTTAGAGAAGAATCTTGTGTGGCTGACCCTGGGCAAAGCAATCAATAAAGGAATGAAACTAAACTTACATTTTAGAGCAGATGAAGTCAAATCTTTTTAGCTCTTGGTGGTTTCTCATCTTTGGGCCAGAAAACCATCTGAGATCAACCTGAGTTCCTCATCTTGCTAGAACAGCTAACCACGAAACAAGCTGAATCTCTCCATGAAGCCAAGCAGCTCTTGATTGTGGACAAACTGCACCCCCCCAAAGCCACCTACTCCATCAATCCCCCCCCCACTCCCAGTGCCCAGATCTCTCTCCCCCTCTTGCTTTGCTGGCCTGAGGTGGGCTTGGTCATGGTGCAGGTGATGGTTGCAGGAGCAGCAGCTCCTTACTGCTTTCTCTATGGTGAAAATAATGTTTAAAGATGTTCTTACCTGAAGTTGACCCTGTGGGTTTCAAAACTGAGTACTACTTTGTATACATGTTTGGGTTGATTATCTTCTGCTCTCGTGGTTGGGTTTCCTTCAAGGCTTGGTTTGCTCCAGCTGGGTGAAGTTGGAGGTTGTCACCGTGGTTGAAGTGCTGGAGCACCTCGCTGCCAGCCTCAGAATGCTGGAGGTTGGCTGCTGAGGTGCCCGAAGACACCCATGGTTTGTCTGGTGCTTGGAGGCCAGGTTGTGCTGGCTTCTCGAGGCTCCTTCTTGATGAAGGAGGTCTGGGTGAGCACCATCAGAAAGCCACCACCACCAGCCACCAGGAAAAGGGCTCTGCCTGGCATCAGCTGCATGGAAACCCCTTGAGACCACAGCCTGGTGGACACCCTTGGGGCAGGAGGTGCACACAGAGGACAGTCATGGACAAGCTCTTCTGCCATGCAGGTTCTGCAGCATCCTGCTACCTAACCAGCAGAGTTTGGGTGGTCTTTGAAGGGAAAAAATCAGGGCTTTGCTCTAAATGTTGGCATGGAGGAAAAACTCAGAAGCTGGGTGCTGCTGGAGGGTTGGCTCAGTGCTTTCTTTGGACGCTGCAGTGGACGACCCCAGGACTTCAGACCGAGTGCCCAGGCTTCATTTCGTGGTTGCCGATGACTTCTGGAGTGGCACTGCATGCTTCCCACGCCCCCTGACTACTGCCACCCTGCTGGCCAAGGGAAGGCCTTCAGCTGCTCCTCGTGTGCTGCCCTGTGCTCTGCACCCACGCTCAGCAGATGGCTGATGTGGAAAGGTAAAACTGGACTCCTTTTGCCCCCTCTGTTGGCTGCCACTTCCTCAGGTTGTCTTCTGAAGTACCACTGCTTTTTCTACCACACCTAACTTCTACTGACAGCAAAACACCACCATGTTGGTGCATGGCTGGCACTCGAGAGCCAGGCTCACAGCCAAGAGTCCTTTCAGCAGGCTTGAGCAGATCCAGCTGGTTTCAAGAGGGTCTCCACAGCTTGACTTCTCCTCAAAAAATCCTTTGGGTTTGGTTTTTCCTGGGGGGCCGGGGGGGAACCTCTGCTTCTTCCCAGGATGCTGCTGCAGTGTGAACCAATGAACCTGCTGCCCCTTGGTGACACAGTTGAGCTGGATGATCACTGCAGGTCACTTCCAACTGAAAAGCTCCTCTCCTGTCTCTCCCTGCCTCTCTTCCCCTCTCCCCCTTTCCCTCTGCTCTTCTCCCTCCCTTCCCTCCACTTTCCCCCTTTCCTTCTCTTTCCCTCTCTCTTTCCCTCACCCTCTGCCCCTTCCCTCCCCCTCTCCTTCTCTTCCCTCTCACCCTTTCCTCTTCCCTTCCTCTGCCCCTCTTCCTCCCTCTCTTTCCCTCTGCCCTTCTCCCTCCCCCCCTTCTCTCCACTTTCCCCCTCTCTCTTCTCTTTCCCTCTCCCTCCTCTCTCCCCCTCTCCTTCTCTTCTCTCTCTCCCTTTCCCCTTCCCTCCCTCTGACCCTCTCCCTACCTCTCTTCTTCTCCCTCTGCCCTTCTCCCTCTCCTCTTTCCCTCTCTCCTTTCACTCTCTCTCCTTCTGCCCCTCCCTCCTCCTTGCCTTCTCTTTCCTTCTTTCCCTTTCCCTCTCTTCCTCTGCCCCTCTCCCCTCTCTCCCTTTCCCTCCTTTCCTCTTCCCTGTCCCCCAGCTCTGCCACCAGATTTGGGCTGTGGTTGAGAAGTGCAGGCACAAGCCAGAACCTGCTGCGTGTTGCCCATCTTTGCTGAGCTCTGCAGCCATCAGCCCATGGCTGGTGGCTCAGGGCCTGGCTGACTTTCCCTTCAGGAGAAGTAACTGTGCTGTGTCTGCAGACATGGTTAACAGGGCTCCCCCAGCCACGCCTTGGGGCCACCAGCATCCTCACTCCCCAGAACAGCCATGGGGAAGGTGCTTGGCTTCCCACAGTAGCTCAGCAGCTGCCAAGGTCTCCCTTTGAGAGAGCCAAGTGGCCTTTTTCTTTGGGAGAGTTGGAGTCTGCAGAGATGATGGAGTTAAGTGGGAGCAGTGCAGATGTGCTCTACAAACTGACCCTCAAAGAGGCGACAGGAGAAGGTGGAAAATGGACAATGTGAGTGGCTGATGGAGGTGGTGGAGTCCTCATCCCTGGAGGTGTTCGCATGACACTTTGGGACAGAGTTTGATGGCCTGTGGTGGTGCTGGGTTAATGGTTGGACTTGGTGATCTTAGAGGGCTTGTCCAACCCAAAAGAGTTCTATGAAGCATCCTCACTTTGATGAAATAAATGAGATAGAAAATCTTACATTGCAATTAACTGGAAGCTTAAACCAAAAGAAGCACCTGGCCTTGTTGGGGACAAGATGTCTGTCTGAAGCTTGAGACCTGTGTGCAGGTGACAACCTCTGCCATCAGACTGAAAGTACCACCAGGGATGAGGTCTCCAGTTAGTCCTTTTAGGATGTTCTTTGGGGTTGGACTAGATGAGGCACTTAGTGCCATGCTGTAGTTGACTGGACAGGGCTGGGTGCTAGGTTGGACTGGATGAGCTTGAGGTCTCTTCCAACCTGACTGATTCTATGATTCTATGATCTCCAGAGGTCCCTCACAACCCCTGCCATGCCAGGACCATGAAATTATGGGTAGGTTGTTTGGTGGGGTCACGTTGGGGTATTTTTTCCCCCTGCTTTGATGATGATTTTAGTCCAACCCTAAAGGCTTCTGCTGTGAACAAGTGACTGTTTGATGGCACAGCCGGTCTGTGTTCTCCTCTGCTGCTGAACCCATGCTTGAATTCTCCTGTAAATTGTAAATACTGAAATTAGAGGACAAGAAATTCATCTTCTGGCATGCAGTCCATACCTGTAGAGATGTCCAAGTTCACTTCAACTCTACCAAACCACAACCTCTTGTACTCACTGATACTGCAAGCTCAGTTTTATCTCAAGCTCTATTAAACTGCCAAAACAAAAAGGTTCAGTTCCAATGTCTTTTGTCTCTTCTCCTGTCCTCTTTTTATGGCTCTGATAACCAACCAGGTCTTCAAACTGCTGAAGAGCTTCTGACTCCACACCCAAGTTCAGACAGGGCAAGTGTAGAGTGCTGCACCTTGGGAAGGAATAATCCTCTGCACCAGTACAAGCAAGGGGGTGACCTGCTGGGAACAGCTCCACAGAGAAGGACCTGGCAGTGCCGGTGGAAAAGTTCCCCAGGAGCTAAGAATGTACCCTCATGGCCAAGAAAGCCAATGGGCTCCTGGGCTGCATGAAGAGCGTGGCCAGCAGGTCATAGGAGGTTCTCTTCTCCTTCTACTCTGCCCCATTCAGAGGTAGGAGACATGGACATGTGCTAGGCTGCCCAAACTGAGGTCCTAGCCCAAGGCAGATGAGCAGCAAGGAAAGAAATGAATGGCAGCAGAGCTGAGACCTGGAGCTGCTGGAGGCATGGAGTGACTGGGGACTGCTCTGCTATGGAGCAGGAGACTTTGCCACAGCTGCAGTCCTGGGGCCAGTTGTGGCCTCCCCCATTCAAGGGAGACAGGGAACTGCTGCAGAGAGTCCAGGGGAGGCTGCAAAGCTGCTGAGGGGCCTGGAGCATCTCTGGGAGGAGGAAAGGCTGAGAGCCCTGGGGCTGTGGAGCCTGCAGAAGAGCAGCCCCAGAGGGGATCTGAGCAATGCTCAGCAAGAGCTAAAGGACCTGTGGGGGGCAAGAGGCTGGGGCCAGCCTCTTCTCAGTGGTGTCCAGTGACAGGACAAGGGGCAATGGGCACAGACTGGAAGCCAGAAGGTTCCATCTGAAGATGAGGAGAAAGCTGTTTGTTGTGAGGGTGCTGGAGGCCTGGAGCAGGCTGCCCAGATGCAATCACTTCCCTCATCCTGCTCCTGGTCAAATAGAGAGAGAAGACTCCTCCTTTTCTGGCAGCTTGCTTTCTGGAGGGTTCTAAGTGCTCCTCAGCCTGAGTGCAGCTCTGGTGCTGTTGATGTTTACACCAGTGCCAAGCACTCTCTGATTGCTCCAGTAATGCACTCGAGTGCTTATTGCCCAAACAAACATCTGTGCCTCATCCAAAGCCTTCTCTGCTCTGCTCAGATCTCTTGTGACCCCCACCCCACTGGATGGTGCCTGGAAGCAGCATCAACCTCCTTCTCATAACCCTTTGGAGCCCAGGTGAGCTGCTTCAGGGGGTTGAGTAGGTTCATAGAACCACAGAATGCTTTGGGTTGGAAGGGACCTTAAAGATCACCTAGTTCCAACCTCCCTGCCATGGGAAGGGACAGCTTCCACTGGAACAGGTCACTCAAGGCCTCATCCAACCTTGCCTTGAACACCTCCAGGGAGGTTGTGGAGGACAGAAGCACAGAATGTGATCTTTGTCCTCCACAACCTCCCTGGGCAACCTGTGCCAGTGTCTCACCACCCTCACTGC
Organism: Tricholaema leucomelas; assembly: GCA_013400475.1. Taxonomy (NCBI): domain Eukaryota; kingdom Metazoa; phylum Chordata; class Aves; order Piciformes; family Lybiidae; genus Tricholaema lacrymosa; species Tricholaema leucomelas. The sequence continues at coordinate 70,631 of WAAF01019732.1, forward strand.
GAACAACTTCTTCCTAACATCCAGTTTCAATCTCCCCTCTGTCAGTTCAAACCCATTACCTCTCATCCTGTCATTACAAGACTTTGTCAATAGTCCCTCCCCAGCCCTCCTGTAGCCCCTCTTAGATCCTGGAAGGCCACTCCAAGGTCTCCTGGAAGCCTTCTGCAGGCTGCAGAGCCCCAACTCTCACAACCTGTCCTCATAGCAGAGCTGCTGCACACAATACCCAAGGAGACCATGAGGGCTCCATCTCAATACCTTCATCCTACAGGGTGAAGTACTGGTTGCATTGGGTAGGAATAGACCCTCAAAGGCCACCTCCTCCCACCCCCACGCACTCAGCAGGGACACCTCCAACTGGATCTGGTTGTCCAGGGCCACCTGGAGTCTGACCTTGATTGTCTCCGGGGACAGGGTCTCAACGGCATCCCTGGGCAGCCTGTTCCAGTGTTCCACCACTCTCCTTGTGAAAAGCTTCCTCTTCATGTCCAACTGATGTGGTTCATCCTCTGCTTCTCTTCCCTCCTGCACACACACTCAGCCTGCTGAGCCCTCAGGACATCTCTGCTGTGGAGAGGACACACTGGAAGAGATGTCAGACGCTGCCTGAATACACCAAACTTAACGGAGCAGCAGAAAGACCACAGTGGAAGGCTGGCTTGGAGCACTTGCAGGTCTGGGCGTCATGGAGACAACTGATTTGTCTCCTTGGTGGAGTCACCATCACTGCAGGTGTTCAAGGAACGCACAGACATGGCACCTGGGGACATGGTTTAGTGGCCACAGTGGCGCTGGGTCCATAGTTGGACTCGAGGGTCTTAGAGGGCTTTTCCAACCCAAATTGTTCTGTGATTCTCAATCTGGACAGCGAAATCTTTGCCTACAACCATCTGGGCAGGCAAAAGAAGTGCTGATGGAGCTGTTGGTGCCTCTCCTTGCTCCCCAGGCTGGTGTTTCCTTCCAGCAGTGAGGGAGCTGGAGGGTCTGGGGGGCCTCCAAGCACTGCACATGGTTGTCTGAAGGAGCTATTTCTACATTATCCTTGTTCCTTCCTTTGGTGGATGAGGAGTGAGGCTGCCAGGCATGATGCTCAGGGTTAAGTGGGTCTTGATGTTGGGGTTCAGCTTCTGTCCTACTCAATAGCACTGCACATGAGCAACCTGCCCTAGTGTCAGCCAGAGCAGAAGCAGTTCTGGTCAGGGCTGGGACCTCCCAGCTCAGGCTCTGCTCACTGAGGCACTTGCTGCAGTTCAGGGCAGCTTGGCACAGCCAGGGACTGCTTCTAGCAGGCAGAAGATGGTGGAGACAGGTCCTGCCAAGGGCTGACTGCAAAAAGGCTCTGCCTGAGACTTGCTCCTCTGCACACCAAGGCCACTGCCACAGCTTGTGCCACACCTTGGAGGTCAGCAAGGCAGAGCTGGCACCTGTGGGGAGGAGTGGATAGAACAGGTGAGCCTCAAGTGCCCAACATGGGATTCACAAAATCCCAGCATGGTGAGGACCTCTGCAGATCATCCACTCCAACCCCCCTGCTACACCAGGGGCACCCACAGCAGCCTGCCCAGCACCACAATGCCCAGCTGGGATTAGAAGCTCTCCAGAAAAGGAGACTCCACAACCTCTCTGGGCAGCCTGCTCCAGGCCTCCCGGACCCACACCGCAAACAACTTTCTCCTGGTCAGCGGGTGGATCCTGGTGGCTGCCGGTGTGTGCTCATTGCCCCTTGGTCTGTCCCTGGGCACCACTGACAAGAGTCTGGCCCCAGCCTCTTGCTCCCCACAAATCCTTTACCTCTTGCTGAGCACTGAGCAGATTCCCCTCTGGGGCTGCTCTTCTGCAGGCTTTGCTCCTCACAGAGATGCTCCAGGCCCTTCAGCAGCTTTGCAGCCTCCCCTGGTCTCTCTCCAGCAGTTTCCTTTCTCTCTTGAACTGGGGAGCCCAGAACTGGACCCAGATGACTGAGACAAAGAGCAAGAAAGACAAGAGAGAGAAGGAACAAATTAGAACTGTATATTAAAAACCTTTTCCGTGTTTTTTTCCCCTCTGGTCCCTTCAGTGCAGAGGCTGAAGTGCTGCTCAGTGAGGCAGCTGAGTTCCTCCTCCATCTCCTGAACTGGTTTTGCTCTGCTGGCCCATTTGTGGATGATCTGTTTCTATGGTGACAGATCAGAACAAAGTGCCGTGGTCCTGGCTGCCCTCAGCTGCCTGTTTGCTGCTGCAGGCTGTGTTACCAGCAGCAAAATCCCAGCCTCTTAAGTCCCTGTGGGCCAGCAGTGGAGATTTATGGAGCAGATCAGAGGCTCCAGCCCCTGAAAAAAAAAATCACCATGGCAAAGCTGCAAGTGGAAGATAGAGGCTGGGCCAGCCTGGTTGATAAGCAGCATCTTCCTGATGGCAGGGATATTGGGGTTGCTATAAGGCAAGAATAAACACCCCCCCCTCAAAATAAAAGGAGCTAAGCTTTCAATGCTGGCTGCAGAGAGTCAGAAACATCCAACTGCCACAGGCAGAGCAGGGAGGGAACATCCAGGGATGCCCTACATAGGAGTGGGAAAGGAGGTGGGCGTAGGCATGGGGGTTGAAAGTGACACTGCTGTCTGAGAGGGAGTTCACAGGGAAAAAAGGCATTTATTCCCTAAGCTGTTCCCCTTCCAGCCCTAGGGCTGAGCTCTGCCATCTCCCTGTCTGCCTCCTACCCCCTCTCCCAGTACAAAAGGGCAGCAGCACCAGTGGGAGCTGAGCAGCAACAGGGAGAATTGCCTGCAGAGTGCAAGGGATTCAGATGGAAAAGGGGATACAAATCTTTCTACAGCTCTGAACACTGCTGGCATCTGAAGGGGTTCTTAATGTCACCTAAAATCCTGCAACAGCAGGCTTTGAGGGGAGGAAAAATGGAATTCCTCTCCTCCTGGCCTCTCCTGCTTCACCTCACAGCTCAGAGACCCAGCAGGTTTCAAATGCACCTGTACCCAGGTGGGGTTGGGCTCTTCTGCCAGGCAAGCAGCAACAGAAGAAGGGGACACAGTCTCAAGTTGTGCCAGGGGAGGTATAGGCTGGATGTTAGGAGGAAGTTGTTGGCAGAGAGAGTGATTGGCATTGGAATGGGCTGCCCAGGGAGGTGGTGCAGTCACTGCCCCTGGAGGTGTTGAAGCAAAGCCTGGCTGAGGCACTTAGTGCCATGGTCTGGTTGATTGGCCAGGGCTGGGTGCTAGGTTGGACTGGCTGAGCTTGGAGGTCTCTTCCAGCGTGGCTGATTCTATGAAATGCTTGTTGAGATGCCTCCTCCCTGAGAGGAGACACCTTGGGCAGCCCCCAGGAGGAGTCTCCAGGGGTTGAGGTAGGAGTGAGACATGGATTTGTGCTAGGCTGCTCATGCTGAGCTCCTAGCCCAAGGCAGCTGAGCTGGGCAGCAAGGGAAGAAGTGAATGGCAGCAGAACTGAGAACTGGAGCTGCTGAAGGCATGGAGTGACTGGGAACTGCTCTGCTATGAAGCAAGAGACTTCACCACTCTGCCACAGCTGCAGTCCTGGGGCCAGTTGTGGCCTCCCCCATTCAAGAGAGACAGGGAACTACTGCAGAGAGTCCAGGGGAGGCTGCAAAGCTGCTGAGGGGCCTGGAGCATCTCTGTGAGAAGGAAAAGCTGAGAGCCCTGGGGCTGTGGAGCCTGCAGAAGAGCAGCCCCAGAGGGGATCTGAGCAATGCTCAGCAAGAGATAAAGGACCTGTGGGGCAGATTCCTGTCAGTGGTGCCCAGTGACAGGCCACAGGGCAGTGGGCACAGACTGGAAGCCAGGAAGTTCTACCTGAAGATGAGGAGAAAGTTGTTTGTTGTGAGGGTGCTGGAGGCCTGGAGCAGGCTGCCCAGAGAGGTTGTGGAGTCTCCTTCTCTGGAGAGCTTCCAACCCCCCCATGCCATTGTGCTGCTGGGCAAGCTGCTGTGGGTGCCCTGCTTTAGCAGTGGCTTTGGACAGGATGATCTCCAGAGGCCCCTTACAACACTCCCTGGAGACGTTCATGGCCAGGCTGGATGGGGTCTTAAGCAACCTGCTCTAGTGGGAGGTGTCCCTGCCCATGGCAGTGGGATTGGAACTGGATGATCTTTAAGTTGCCTTGAACCAAACCCATTCTCTGACTCTCTGCACCCACACCACGGTTGCCCAGGGAGGTGGTTGAGGCCCCATGCCTGGAGGTGTTTAAGGCCAGGCTGGATGAGGCTGTGGCCAGCCTGGTCTAGTCTGAGGTGCCCCTGGGCATGGCAGGGGGGCTGGAACTAGATGATCCTTGTGGTCCCTTCCAACCCCCTGACTGATTCTTATGCTTCTACTCCATGACCCTGCTGGCACTGTGATGTACTCACATAACAGGGACCACTGGATCTTTACACTTCCTTACTCCCATCTCCAGTTTTCTGACCTCCATCCTCACCTGTGTGCTGGGAAGGAAGCCTGGCAGCCAATCTTCCACATCCAGTGGGCCACTGTCTCCTCACTTTATCCCTCTCCCAGGCAGAACTCCTCTGTGGAGAACCAGGCCAATCTGCAATGTTGTTGCTACTCCTCCAAGAGCTTTTCCCAGCGTTTTGTGACTTTCTGGAGGTGGCTGTGCTGAGAGCTGACATTAATTAGCAGGAAGGCTGAGCCACCAGATGGGTTTCTTTAGGAGGCGGAGTGGAGGAGCCATCAGCCCCTCTCCATGTGCTCCTGGAAAACAAAACCAAACCAACAAGGAGCAGGGTTTTTGTCAGCCACGACCTACATGCTGCAGCATTTCAGAGCCTGATGGAAGGCTCTTTATTAATAGCACAGAAATTTTAGCCCAGATCCCTTATTTCTGGAAGTGGATTTATCCTCTCGCAGCGCTGGCGCCTTGCCCTTGACATATCGCAGCGAGGAGGCACCAAGAGCTGAAGGGGAAAGGAGAGGAATTCAAATGTCAGCCCTCACAGCAGCTTTCAAAGCTTCACTTCAGGCTTTTTTCTTTTTGTTTTGTTTGGTTTTGAGCTGTGTAACCAGGAGGGAGCTGCTGCCTGCACTGCAGCTTGCTGCAAGGCACCAGCCAGAGCAGCACCACCCCCGCGAGCACCGAGCCTTGGGTACCACAGTGGGGCTTGGGGATGGCACCCACAACCCTCAGCCTGGCTTGCTGCAGTGCTCAGTTGGGAATAGGAGGCTCTGGAGATAATCCCTCACCACCTGGGAGGCTGAGCTGGCAGCTGGCCTGGAGTCTGTGCGTGGGGAAGGCTGGAGCCAGCCCATCCTGCGGTGCCATGGCAACAGCTCCATCCTCATCCTGCTGCTTTCCCAGACCGCCTCTGGAAATTAATTATTCAGGGTCAAGCAGAAACAAAAAGGAGATGATTAGGCACGCTGGTCCCTCAGGTAGCTGGGAAGAAAGACCTCCCACAGAGCTTCCAGAAGAGACCAGGATCAGGGAATGGGTTTTCTGGCACCGTTCTTCCCAAGCAGGGTGTGAAAGGTGCTGGGAGAGAGGCAGCCAACCCCAATTCCCTGCCAAGTGAGACCTTTCCAGAACAATTCTATTTCATTAGGGATGTGCAAAAAAAAAAAGTAATCAAGTTGGGTTTGGTCTCTCAGCATCTCCAAATTGTGGCCAGGATGATTTTGGGGGTTGAATTCCCAGGGGTGCCCATAATGATTTGGGCAAAGCACAACAGATCCTGCTTGCAGCTCAGAGATTCACAGAGCGGTTTGGGTTGGAAGGCAACTCAAAGATCATCCAGTTCCAACCCCTCTGCCATGGCCAAGGACACCTCACACTAGCCCAGGTTGCTGAAGGCCCCATCCGAGCTGGCCTTGAACACCTCCAGGGTGAGGATATCCAGAGCCTTCCTGGGCAACCTGTTCCAGTGTCTCACCACCCTCACTGGAAAGAATTCCTTCCTATTCTCCACTCTTAACCTTCCCTCTGCCAGCTCACAACCACTGCTCTCATCCTGTCACTACAAGCCTTTGTCAAAAGTCCCTCCCCAGCTTTCTTGTACCCCACTTCAGGTGCTGGAAGGCTGCTCTAAGGTCTCCCTGCAGCATTCTCTTCTCCAGGCTGAGCAGCCACAACTCTCTCAGCCTCTCCTTACAGAAGAAGGTTCTCCAGCTCTCTGCCCATCCTCATGGCCTCCCCTCACCAGATCTCTACAGAATTTTGTCCTCTCACGTTGTCAGCATCATTAAAAGCCTTTCCTGTCACTGAGGGATCCTGACTCTTGGCATCTGTGTTGCTTTGCTGGGAGGAGCTGGAACAGGTTTGCCCAGGGAGGTTTTGGATGCCCCCTGCCTAGGCGTGTTCAAGGCCAGGCTGGATGAGGCCTTGAGTGACCTGTTCCAGCTGGAGGTGTCCCTGTCTATGGCAAGGGGTTGGAACTGGATGACCCTTGAGGTCCCTTCCAACCTAAACCATTCTATGGGGAATCTACCACTGCTCTGGGCAACGTGGGATAAGGTCTCACCACCCTCAGTGTCAGTGAAAGGCTGAGAGCCCTGGGGCTGTGGAGCCTGCAGAAGAGCAGCCCCAGAGGGGATCTGAGCAATGCTCAGCAAGAGCAATCTGTGCTAGTGCCCACAACAGGGGGGTTGGAACTAGATGATCCCTAAGGTGCCTTCCAATCCAAACCATTCTCTGATGATTTGCTGAGGTTTGAGCTTTGCTGGTTTTGCTTTCATCTTTCATTTTTCCACCCCTTTAACCCAGGCTTCAGGGCAGCAGGGCCAGTTTGAGATGTGTTAGAAGATGGTGCCAAGGAGAGGCCAGGAAACCACATCCCTGCATGTCACATCCACTGGTTCCTGGAGCACCACCAGAGATGGTGACTCCAGCACCTCCCTGGGCAGCCTCTTCCAGTGCCTGACCACTCCTGCAGCAAAGAAATTGTTCCTTGTGTCCAACCTAAACCTCCCCTGGCACAATTTCAAACCACTTCCTCTCCCATCATCTGACACTAGGGAGAAGAGCAACTCCCACCTCCTCTCGGGGAGCTGTAGAGAGCATTGAGGTCTAAACTAAACACCCCCAGTTCCCTCAGCTGCTCCTCCCCAGCCCTGTTCTCCAGACCCTCCTCCAGCCTTGTTACCTCAGGGATCAGCCTTGCTGTCCCTCAGGGATCAGTGCTGGGCCCCATCCTCTTTAACATCTTCATAGATGATCTGGATGAGGGCATCGAGTCAGTCATCAGCAAGTTTGCAGATGACACTAAGCTGGGGGCTGATGTGGCTGGGTTGGAGGGCAGAAGGGCTCTGCAGCGGGACCTTGACCGCCTGGACAGATGGGCAGAGTCCAATGGGATGGCATTCAATGGCTCCAAGTGCAGGGTGCTGCACTTTGGCCACAACAACCCCATGCAGAGATACAGGCTGGGGTCGGAGTGGCTGGAGAGCAGCCAGACAGAGAGGGATCTGGGGGTGCTGATTGATACCCGCCTGAACATGAGCCAGCAGTGTGCCCAGGTGGCCAAGAGAGCCAATGGCATCCTGGCCTGCATCAGGAATGGTGTGGCCAGCAGGAGCAGGGAGGTCATTCTGCCCCTGTACTCTGCACTGGTTAGACCACACCTTGAGTACTGTGTCCAGTTCTGGGCCCCCCAGTTTAAGAGGGACATTGAGATGCTTGAACGTGTCCAGAGAAGGGCAACGAGGCTGGTGAGAGGCCTCGAGCACAGCCCTACGAGGAGAGGCTGAGGGAGCTGGGATTGGTTAGCCTGGAGAAGAGGAGGCTCAGGGGAGACCTCATTGCTGTCTACAACTACCTGAGGGGTGGCTGTGGCCAGGGGGAGGTTGCTCTCTTCTCTCAGGTGGCCAGCACCAGAACAAGAGGACACAGCCTCAGGCTGCGCCGGGGAAAGTTTAGGCTCGAGGTGAGGAGAAAGTTCTGCACTGAGAGAGTCATTGGCCACTGGAATGGGCTGCCCAGGGAGGTGGTGGAGTCGCCGTCCCTGGAGCTGTTCAAGGCAGGATTGGACGTGGCACTTGGTGCCATGGTCTAGCCTTGAGCTCTGTGGTAACGGCTTGGACTTGATGATCTGTGAGGTCTCTTCCAGCCTTGGTGATACTGTGAGACTGTGATACTGTGATACCTGCACTGGGCTGGCTCCAGTAGTTCCACATCCAGAAGTCATTAAGGAAGAACCATCCCATCCCTGCAGGAATTACCTCTGATTGCAGGGTGATGGAGCCCTGAGCAGCAGGCTCAGCCTTCTCCTTCCTGCAGCAGCCTTTCCTGGGTTTATTAGAGCAGAAATAATGAAAACCTAAAACCCAATTAAGTTTAATAAGCTTTTCTAGGTTTTTTTTTTTTGGGTTCCTTTCCTGAGAGCTCAGGGCCACATTAACTGCCAAATTAGAGATTCATTCTGGTCAGTGAGCTGCAAATGTTTGGGCAGCAATAAAAGCCCTCTTTTGCTAAAGAGAGAAGGATTCTTCCACCAGGTAACTTGGTCATCATCAGACAGAATTAATTTAGGTTAATGGTCTGGAACTGGTGCCTTCTAGGGGCTCTGCTGGACCTGCAGACCAAGGGCTTCTGGCACAGGATGAGTCCTTCTGTGCAGGCTGCAGTGCTCAGGGTAGAAACTGAGCTTTTTATTCTGGTGAGACCACAGCTGGAGTGTTGGATCTAGTTCTGGGCTTCCCAGTTTAAGAGAGAGAGGGAAATACTGGAGAGAGTACAGTGGAGGCTACAAAGCTGCTGAGGGGCCTGGAGCATCTCTGTGAAGAGCAAAGGCTGAGAGCCCTGGGGCTGTGGAGCCTGCAGAAGAGCAGCCCCAGAGGGGATCTGAGCAATGCTCAGCAAGAGATAAAGGAGCTGTGGGGCAGACTCCTGTAAGTGGTGCCCAGTGGGCAATGGGCACAGACTGGAAGCCAGGAGGTTCCATCTGTGTGTCCATCAGATCAAGGGAGGTTCTTCTCCCACTCTGATCTGCGCTGGTGAGACCCCATCTTGAGTACTGTGTTCAGTTTTGGGCTCCCCAGTTGAGGAGGGACAGGGATCTGCTGGAGAGAGTCCAGCAAAGGTCTACGAGGATGATTAGGGGACTGGAGCACTGCCTGATGAGGAGAGCTGAGGGACCTGGGGCTGCTTAGTCTGGAGAAGAGAAGACTGAGAGGGGATTTAATCAATGTTTATCAAAATCTGAGGGCTGGGGGTCAGGAGCGGGGGACAGGCTCTGCTCACTGCTCCCTGGGGTAGGACAAGGAGCAATGGATGGAAGCTGCAGCACAGGAGGTTCCAGCTCAACACAAGAGGGAACTTCTTTACTCTAAGGGTCACAAAGCACTGGAGCAGGCTGCCCAGAGAGGTTGTGGAGTCTCCTTCTCTGGAGCCTTTCAAGGCCTGTCTGGATGTGTTCCTGTGTGCCCTGAGCTAGGTTGTGTGGTGCTGCTCTGGCAGAGGGGGTGGACTCAATGATCTCTTTGGGTCCCTTCCAGCCTCTGGCATCCTGGGATCTGAGGATGAGGAGAAAGCTGTTTGGTGTGAGGGTGCTGGAGGCCTGGAGCAGGCAGCTCAGAGAGGTTGTGGAGTCTCCTTCTCTGGAGACCTTCAGCCCTAGCTGGGCACTGTGCTGCTGGGCAAGCTGCTGCGGGTGCCCCTCCTTTAGCAGTGGGGGTCGGAGTGGATGATGTCCAGAGGTCCCTTCCAACACTCCCTTCCATGCTGGGATTCTGTGTGATCTTTTCTCTGCCTGGGTGCTTGCAGGTGCTGGAGGCTGTGGTCATCTCCCTCAGACTATTTATAAGTCAGACAAAGGTTCACTCCGGATGCCACGGTGCCGTTTCTGTCCAAGCAGATCCATTTAAGGCTTAATTAGGAGAAAGAAATTCAATCTGGCACAACAGAAACAGCAGCAGGAGAATCTAAATATAGCAAGCAGCAGGGCCCTGGTGCCTCTCTTTCTTTTTTTTCCCAAGTGGTTTTTAACAGAGATGCTGTCAGTGCTGGAGGGAGCTGGGCTGGTCCCACAGCCTCCCTCCCCTGCAGAAGCTCAGTTGAACTTGATGCATCCAAGGGAGCTGAAGATGAACAGAGCTGGTAAGAACATGGTGAATAATGGATGTTCTGGAGAGATGATGTGTCCTGGAGGAGTTGATCAACCTAAGTGTGCAGAGAAGGCTGTAGGAGGCAGCCTAGATAGCAGAACTACAGAATGGTAGGGGTGGGAAGGGACCTCTGGAGATCATCGAGTAAAAGCCCTCTGCCGAGCCAGGGTCACCTACAGAAGGTCACACAAGAACACATCCAGGCAGGTTTGGAAGATTCCCAGAGGTGGGGACTCCACAACCTCTCTGGACAGCCTGCTTCAGGGCTCCATCACCCTTGAATTAAAGAAGTTCCTAATCATCTTTAGAGGGAACTTCTTATGGCCAAGTTTGCGCTCCTTACTCCTTGCCCTGTCGCTGGGCATCACTGAATCTGGTCTCATCCTCCTACCACCCACCCGTTAACTATTGATCAGCACTGAGGAGATCTCCTCTCAGCCCTTTCTTCTCCAGACTAAACAGCCCCAATTCTCTAAGTCTGTCCTCACCAGAGAGATGTTCCAGTCCCTCAGCATCTCTGCAGCCCTTTGTAGATAGCTAAAAGGGCTGTAAGGGGGGGACTAGATGCATGCAGGGGCTGAAGGAAACCTGCATGACATGGGATGACCAGGGACTTGAATAGGAGATGGAAAGATGCTCTTTAATCACAGAATGGCTTGGGTGGGAAGGGACCTTTAAGTTTCATCTAGTTCAGTGCCCAACAAACTGGAAGCCAGGAGGTTCCCCCTGGTGATGAAGAGGAACTTGTTTGGTGTGAGAGTGTGGTGTGTGGAGTATTGAATCCAAAACAGACCGAAGAGAGTCCAGTGGAGGCTATGAAGATGCTGAGGAGCCAGAAGCATCTCTGTGAGGAGGAAAGGCTAAGAGCCTTGGGGCTGTGGAGCCTGCAGGAGAGCAGCCCCAGAGGGGATCTGATCAAGGCTTAGCAAGAGCTAAAGATCTGTGGGGGGAAAGAGGCTGGGGCCAGACTCTTGTCAGTGGTGCCCCCCTAGGGACAGGATAAAGGACAACAGGCACAAACTGGATCCCAGGAGGCTCCATCTGAGGATAAGGAGAAAATTGTTTGTTGTGAGAGTGCTGGAGGCCTGGAGCAGGCTGCCCAGAGAGGCTGTGGAGTCTCCTTCTCTGGAGAGCTTCCAACCCCATCTGGGCATTGTGATGCTGGGCAAGCTGGAATGGTTCCAGGGATGGGGGATCTATCCCCTTTGTGGGTAACATGGGCCAGGGGCTCACCAAATGCCCTTTTTTTCCCCCCCAGTAATATTTATGCTTTCCTTTCTCTAACTCCATTAATAACTTCAGAATAGTTCAGGTGAGCAAAGCAAACCACCCAAGAGAGATGTGTGAGGAGCACTTGCCTGTGTCTGGAGGATGCTGATGGAGCTGCACATCCCTGGCCTTGTTGATGGCCAACCCCAGCTCTGCTCACAGCTGCTGGGTGATGGCTGACTCTTCACCTAGGACACCTCTGCAACTGCCTCCCTCCTTTGCAAGACAGGTTCTGCACACACAGGAGCAGGCAGTAGGGTGGTGCTGGGCTGGGGAGGGTCTAGATCACAGGATCACAGGGTGTTAGGGGTTGGAAGGGACCCAAAGAGATCATCGAGTCCACCCCCCCTGCAAGAGCAGGACCACACAATCCAGCTCAGGTCACACAGGAACACAACCAGACAGGCCTTGAAATCTCCAGAGAAGGAGACTCCACAACCTCTCTGGGCAGCCTGTTCCAGTGCTCTGGGACCCTTACAGTAAAGAAGTTCCCCCGTGTGTTGAGGTGGAACCTCCTGTGCTGCAACTTACACCCATTGCTCCTTGGGTCCCTTCCAACCCCTGACACCCTGTGCTCCTGTGTGAGTCTGTGATCAGAGTTGGAAGGGATCACAAGGACCATCTAGCTGCAACCCCCCTGCCATGGGCAGGGACACCTCACACTAGATCAGGCTGTCTGGAGCCTCATCCAGCCTGGCCTTAAACACCTCCAGGGATGAGGCTTCCACCACCTCCCTGGACAACCCATTCCAGGGTCTCACCACCCTCACGGGGAAGAACTTCTTCCCAACATCGAGTCTGAATCTCTCTCTTGTCCTACACTGAAGCAGCAGAGCTCAGGGCTGCTTGCTCAGGCTGCTGCTCCTCCAAGGAGAGGGCAGATACCAGAGCAGGCAACAAAGTCCTGCTTAAGCCAGCCCCAGGTTTAATTGGCCTCTTTGCAGCTTCACCTCTGAGCTGAGCTGAGTGACAAATGCCTCACAGAACTTCATTAGATTCTACCTCCCGCTGAATGCACAAAGATGGGTCTGAAGGTGTGTGGCTGATGATGAGCAGGAGGCAAAGCTCAGCTGGGCAGCAGGGCACCTTCCCCAGCACCCTCCACACATCAGCACTTGCTCTGCTCCTCCAAATCAACAGCAGCAAATATCATTAGGGGAGAGGTGAGGGCTGGTTGCCAGGGAACGCCGATTCCAGCGCAGTGGTGACTTCATCTGGGCCACCACTGAAGTGCTGCAAGTGGGGGCTCGCTGATTATTTACTCTGCAGGGCTGAGAAGGACATCAAATCCCTTCCTGGGAAGTCAGGCAAGGTCAACAGCCCTGAGCTGCAGACAAACACTGATGGAGATTTAAGTACAAACATGCAGGACTATGTCCTGGAAGAGCCTCAGCAGCAGAGCCCAATGAGGTAGTTGGAAGCAGATGACCTCTCAGGTCCCTTCCAATCCAGACCGCTCTGTGATTTGCTCAGAGAAATTACAGCTCTGGGGAGGGAAGGAGAGAGGAGGTCAAAGCCAAGCAGAGGTGCTGGCTGGACTACACCAAACTACAGTTCCCTTGGGCTGGCAGATTCAAGAAGAACTCTTCAGCCTCCCCAAAAGAGACCTTGATGGTCACATCATCAACTCCCATCCCTGGAATAACAGCAGTGATTGCAGAAAGAGCTCAGACAAATCTTCTCAGGCTGCTGGCTGTGGGCCACTCAGAGCCTTGCAAGGGTTTGGAGTCCTCTGGTTTGGGATTTTCTGAACAAGCTGTAGACTCTGGCACTAAGTGCTTCACCCAGTGTTCAAGCAAAGCCTGCATGGGGCACTTAGTGCCATGGTCTAGGTGACTGGATAGGGCTGGGTGATAAGTTGGACTGGAAGATCTCAGAGCTCTCTTCCAACCAGGCTGATTCTATGATTCTCCTCTAGAAAGTTATAAAAGAAGCCCTCAGAAGCAACAAGTTGAGAGGGGTTTGTCCCCATTTCTAGTCACAGGATTTACTTTCCCACTTTAGTCCTACCCATAGAGGCATCCTTGGGGGTTTAATTCACAACCCCAGAAGGGTTTTCAGAAATAGGGAGATCAGGGTAAGGATGAAGAGTTGGTTGGAGGGGAACCTCATGAAGTTCAAAGGCAGGGTAGGGTCCCACATGTGAGGAGGAAGAACCCTGCACCAGTAAGGGTGAGTGGGGGAAATGCTGGGAAGCAGCTCTATGGAAAAAGACCTGGCAGTGCTGGTGGGCAACAGGTTCCCCAGGAGCCAGCAACCTGCCCTCCTGGCCAAGAAGGTCAGTGGGCTCCTGGCATGCATTCAGAAGAGTGTGGACAGCAGGCTGAGGGAGGTTCTCCTTCACCTCTACTCTGCCCTGCTGGGTCCAGCTGTGACATCCCCAGTTCAGGAGAGACAGGGAACTACTGCAGAGAGTCCACTTATGGCACCAAAGCTGCTGAGGGGCCTGGAGCATCACTGTGAGGAGGAAAAGTTGAGAGCCCTGGGGCTGTGGAGCCTGCAGAAGAGCAGCCCCAGAAGAGATCTGCTCAATGCTCCACAAGAGCTAAAGGAGCCATGGAGGGCAAGAGGCCGGGGCCGGACTCTTGTCAGTGGTGCCCAGCTGGAAGCCAGGAGGTTCCACCTGAAGCTGAGGAAAAACTTGTTTGTTGTGAGGGTGCTGGAGACCTGAAGCAGGCTGCCCAGAGAGGCTGTGGAGTCTCCTTCTCTGGAGAGATTCCAAATCCACTCTGATTGAGCTGCTCTATTCTCCTTCTCCAGGAAAGGTGAAGTGTTTCTGCTCCAGGAGGTGTTCTGGACAGGAGCTGTCTCCCACTGAAGAAGCCAGCACCAAGACTCTTCCATTACTCCACAGAACAGCTTGGTGATGAAATCAGTCTTTGAAGTGAACTTTATGAAGGCTTTAAGTACTTACCACCTGGTTTCTTTAAGACATTCCTAGGAAGGATCTAAAGTTGTCTGCTGAGAAGACCTTGCCTTCAGCAGGAGACAGTGCAGCATACAAACCCACCACTTGCACAGCAGCCATCTGAAACATAACAATGCCTCTTGCTATTAAAGGGAACTTAAACCAAGGAGGTGGAGCTCAAAATCATACAATTGCTTGGGTGGAAAAGCTCTCTAAGCTCATCCAGTCCAACCATCAACCCAACACCACCATGGCCATTAAACCATGGCCCAAAGGGCCTCATCCACAGGTTGAAAGGAGAATCTAGCTTGATGTTCAGAGCCTGATTTGTTGGAGGCTGTTGGGTGTGATCAGAGAGCCACACAATTCTTCAGGCTGGAAGAAACCTCTAAGCTCATCCAGTCCAACCATCAACCCAACACCACCATGGCCATTAAACCATGGCCCAAAGGGCCACATCCACAGGTTGAAAAGAGAATCTAACCTTATCTGTTGGAGGCTGTTGGGTGTGATCAGAGAGCCACACAATTCTTTGGGCTGGAAGAGACCTCTAAGATCACCCAGTCCAACCTTCAACTCAACACCACCATGGCCATCACACCACGTCCCAAAGGGCCATGCCCACACCTTTTTTGAACACCTCCAGGCATGGTGATTCTCCACCACCCATCCCTGGGCAGCCTGTTCCAGTGCCTGACCACTCCTGCAGCAAAGAAATTGTGTTCCTCATTTTCAAACTAAATCTCCCCTGGCCAGTTTCAGGCCATGCCAGCTTCACATGGCATCTGCTCCCACAGGAAGACTAAATGTGGACCTAGTCAGGTGTTGCCCAAGATGACACAGCTGCTACCTGGAATTATGGCTGGTTCTGTGCCAGATGGTGAGACCAGCAGGGACAGCCCCACTGGGGAGTCCAATAGAGGATGAGGCCTCTTTGGTACCAGGCTCTTGAGGGTCTCCCATCCAACCACTCTTCATGCAGATGAAGGATGCTCCAAAACTGACTCAACAACCAGGCTGCTTTGTCTCCACGGGGCAAGGAGAAGAAGGGTGTGGTACTCTAGAACCGCAGTTTGGTGATGTTGGAAAGGACCTCTGGAGGTCATCCAGTCCAAGCTCCCTGCTAAAGCAGAGGCAGGCACAGCTGCTTGCCCAGCATCACAAGGTCCAGGTTCCCCTCTGGCCAACCACCTTGCCTGTCCCAGGTCTTGGCACCAGCTACATTCTCCTTCCATGGTGGAGGATCAGTCATTTGGCCCTGAGTTCCTGCACTTGGCTGGGCACTGAGCAGATCTGCAACTGAGAGTACTCTAACTCCAGGTCACAGTGAGAGAACTTAATCAGAGGAACACCAATCTGTGCCTTCAGAGAGGGGAAACACTGGGAGCAGGCAGAGAAATCTCTCACAGACTGATGAACTCTGTGTTTGTTTCCCATGAAGTTTGGGCTGGCTCTTTGAGGTGACCACCATTGGTTGAGAGTCATTTAGATGCTTCCATTCTTTCATGGATCTTGAAATGCTGATCAAATACAAACCTTGCTGGGATTTTCCTTCCCCTTTTTCCATCCCTACAGGGTAAAACATTCCAAGGGGTTGGAACAAGATGGTCTTTAAGGTCCCTTCCAACCTAAAGCATGCTGTGAACTCCTAGATTTGAGCTCTCCACAGCCCATTCTTCATTTCCATCTTCCTCCTGCCTTCACAGCTCAGAACACTTACAAAATGAAAGCCTTCAGAAGGGACTGCAGAAAGCCCCAGAAGCTGTTTCTATAGAGACAGCTCTGCTTGGGTTCAGCGAGAGGCTTCTACAAAGAAGGGACAAGGACAAAGCATCAGGAGAAGGGGCAGCACCAAAGCTGCTGAGTGATTGTTCTGAGCTTACAGAGGAAGGCTAATTAGAGAAGAAATGCTTTGTGAGGAGGTGGCACCCAAGCCCTGCTGCTGTTGGCATGAACAATTAGAGCTAAAGGCAGGCACAGAAGTTGAGGTGGGGACATGAACAGCATGGCCAGCAGGCTGAGGGAAGGTCTCCTCCACCTCTACTATGCCATAGTGAGGCCACAGCTGGAATACTGGATCTAGTTCTGGGCTCCCCAGTTCAAGAGAGACTGGAGAGAGTCCAGTGGGAGCTATGAAGATGCTCAGGAGCCAGAAGCATCTCTGTGAAGAGGAAAGGCTGAGAGCCCTGGGGCTGTGGAGCCTGCAGAAGAGCAGCCCCAGAGGGCATCTGAGCAATGCTGGGGCCACACTCTTGTCAGTGGTGCCCAGGGACAGGATAAAGGACAACAGGCACAAACTGGAAGCCAGGAGGTTCCACCTGAAGCTGAGCAAAAACTTATTTGTTGTGAGGGTGCTGCAGGCTGCAGCTGCAGGCTGCCCAGAGAGGTTGTGGAGTCTCCTTCTCTGGAGAGCTTCCAACCCCAGCTGGGCATTGTGCTGCTGGGCAAGCTGTTGTGGGTGCCCTGCTTTAGCATGGAGTTTGGACTGGATGATCTCCAGGTCACTTTAAGCTCCCACCACACTGGGATTCTGAGCAGAGACGCTGCAGGTCCTGGCAGTGTGTCCAGTTGCCATGGGAACACCCTTGCCTACCAAGGATGTTCCATTCAGGTGAAGCTCTGCAGCGCATTGTGCTCCCCTGTGCAGTGGCACAATTCTACCTGTGAGGTAATTCCCCACACCTGTGCACTTCCCAAGTCTCCAGGTTGTGGTTTCCAAAGCCATCCTTCACAGCTCCCAACCCATATGC
Source organism: Tricholaema leucomelas (assembly GCA_013400475.1). NCBI lineage: Eukaryota > Metazoa > Chordata > Aves > Piciformes > Lybiidae > Tricholaema lacrymosa > Tricholaema leucomelas. Next base: position 87,601 of record WAAF01019732.1, read on the forward strand.
CTGCAAGGACCTTGCCACAGGAGAAGTTTCTACTCCCCCTGGCCCCTCATTGCACTCTGGACCCAAGCAAGGCAAAACTGGGACAAAACTCAGCGGTCAAGTTGGCAAAGCCAAGAGATGTAGCTAATGCAAAGTGCTCCTCAGCCTTCTGCAGCCACACCTCAGCTCCCAGAATCACAGAATCACAGACCTCCAAGTCCATCCAGTCCAACCTAGCACCCAGCCCTACCCAGTCAACCAGACCATGGCACCAAGTGCCTCATCCAGGCTTTGCTTGAACGTTGCACCATAAAGCTTCACAAATGAAGACACTTGGAGGTAGGTGTTGGCTCTCCCAGGTAAATGTCCCACCTACCTGTGACCCTCCAGAAGAGCCTGGGATGGAAGGCTCATTGCCTGTGTTGAACTGCCCCTCCAAACACAAGTGTTGTCTTTAAAGCATGTGCATGTCCCTGATTTCATCCCCTGTGGCTGGTAGCCTTCTGCCTGCCCACCAGAAGGTCTGGCAGCATCTGCTGCGAGGTCTGTGGCTTCACAGGAGCTCCCCTAACTCTGATGCACACAGAAGTATTCCATTAACAGTCTTCTGCTGGGCAGGTCCCACACTGGGAAGCAGGTGGGGGGCAAAAAAATTAGGAAAGAAAAAGGGACAACCACCCATAGGGTGACAGGAGTCAACCACCTGATAGCAACATGACCTGGCACTGGTTGGATTTGATGGTCTTGCTGCCTGAAGAAAAGCCAGCAATGTGCTCAGGTGGCCAAAAAGGTCACCAGCACCCTGGCCTGGATCAGCAGGAGTAGGGCAGTGATTGTGCCCCTGTTCTCAGCACTGATGAAGCCACACTTCAATCCTGGGTTCAGCTTTGGGCTCCTCCCTCCAAGAAGGACATTGAGGGACTGGAGTCCGTCCAGGGAAAGGCAACAAAGCTGATGAAAGGTCTAGAGGACAGGGCTAGGGAGGAGCAGCTGAGGGATAGTTCAGCCTGGAGAAGAGGAGGCTGAGGGGAGACCTCATTGCTCTCTACAGCTCCCTGAAAGGAGGCTGGAGTGAGGTGGGGGTTGGGCTCTGCTCTCAAGGAACAAGTGATAGGACAAGAAGAAAAGGCCTCAAGTTGCACCAGGTTGGACACAAGGACCAATTTCTTCCCTGCAAGGGTTGTCCAGGCCTGGCCCAGTCTGCCCAGAGGCACTTGTTCATAGACCCACAGAAGAGGTTGGGTTGGAAGGGATCTTAAGGATCACCCAGTTCCAACCCACTGCCATAGGCAGGGACACCTCCCACTAGCCCAGGTCGCTCAAGGCCTCATGCCACCTGGTCTTGAACACCTCCAGGGAGGGAGCATCCACAGCCTCCAAGGGCAACCTGTGCCAGTGTCTCACCATCATCACTGTCAAGAATCTCCAGACTCAGTTTCTCCTCTTCCAGCTCAAAGCCACTGCTCTTTTTCCTAGCAGTCCAAGCCCTTATCAAAAGCTCCTCTCCAGCTTTCTTGCAGCCCCCTTCAGGTACTGGAAGGCTGCTTTAAAGTCGCCCTGGAGCCTTCTCTTCTTCAGGGTGAACAGCCCCAACTCTCCCAGGCTGTCCCCACAGAGGAAGCTCTCCATCCCTCTGATCATGTTTATGGACTCACTCCACCAGTTCCATGCCCTTCTTGTGTTGGGGCCCCCAGAATTGGAGTCTCACCAGAGCAGAGGGGCAGAATCACCTCCCTCATCCTACCTTAACCTCAGGTGCTGCTCTTCCCATCTGTGGTTCTCTCTGCCTGTGATTTATTCCTAAAAGCAGCAGCTCTGTCCTTTGCTGCTCTGTTTGTTGAAGAGGAGCTGCCCTAGGAAGTCCCAGTTATTACCATCACCTCCTTTCATTTCCTTGCCTACCTGATGCATCTGCAACTCATTAGCAGGAGAAGCCCTTGGTAACACTTGATGTGCCACCACTCATGACCTGGTCTCCAGAGACCCTCTCTAATTGGTACAAGAAAGTTTCTTCCTCCTCCTGAGTGGAATCCCTCAAACTGCATCACCATTAAGGCAAGGTGTTAAAAAAAGCTCACCCAAGCAGGAAGCAGAGAACCTCTCAGCAGCCATTAAATGAAAACACCTTAATTAAGGCAAGAAATAAGCTATTATTAGAAAGAGATTTCTTATTTATAAGCAGCATAAAAAATTAATGAGGAGAAAGTCAGCAGTTGTCCAACTGAAGCTAAACCAATTAGGTCAAACGAGACCAAACTGCACAGCACAAGAAGAAGCAGCTTCACGAAGAAAGACTTGGCAGTGCTGCTGGACAACGAGTTCCTTGTGAGCCAGCAAACTGCCCTGCTGGCCACTGCTGTCCTAGGGGATGGACATGGCACCCTGGGACATGGTTTAATGGCCATGGTGGCCTGATGATTTGCCTCGACGATTTTAGAGGTTCTTTTCCAACCCAAACGATTCCAAGACTTGGTAAGAGTGTGGCAGGGTCATTCTCCTCCACCTCTGTGCTGCCCTAGTCAGGCTACATCTGGAGTCCAGGCTCCAGTTCTGGGCTCTCCAGTTCAACAGAGACAGGGAACTGCTGGAGAGAGTCCAAGGGAGGCTGTCTGCTGCCCTCTGCTTTTGGGCTCCCAACAGCTTCTCCACCTGAGCCCCAACACATCCCACGGCACACACCAGTGACCCCCTGCATCAGTACGGCTGGGAAGCAGCTCCGCACAGGAGCTGGGAGTGCTGGTGGACAATGAGGTTCCCAGGAGCCAGCAGTATGCCCTTGTGGCCAGGAAGGCAAATGGTCTCCTAGGGTGCATGAAGAGTGTGGCCAGCAGGTCAAGGGAGGGTCTTGTCCCACTCTACTCTGCCTTAGGAAGGCCACCTCTGGAGTCCTGGGTCCAGTTCTGGGCTCCCCAGTTCAAGAGAGACAAGGAACTACTGGAAAGAGTCCAGTGGAGGCTATGAAGATGCTGAGGGGCCTGGAGCATCTCTGTGAGGAGAGACCTGAGAGCTCTGGGACTGTGGAGCCTGCAGAAGAGCAGCCCCAGAGGGGATCTGAGCAATGCTCAGCAAGAGATAAAGGACCTGTGGCGGACAAGAGGACTCTTGTCAGTGGTACCCAGTGCCAGGATAAAGGACAACAGGCACAAACTGGAAGCCAGGAGTTTCCACGTGAAGATGAGGAGAAAGTTGTTTGTTGTGAGGGTGCTGGAGGCCTGGAGCAGGCTGCCCAGAGTGGTTGTGGAGTCTCCTTCTCCAGATGCATTCCTGTGCGACCACTCAGTGATGCTGCTTGAGCAGGTGGTTGGAACCTGATCTCCAGAGGTCCCTTCCAACCCCCTCCACGCTGTGCTTCTGTGAAGTGCATGGTCTGATTTACACCCAAGAAGATGTTTTGCTGGTTTATGCAAGAGGGGTAATTATCATCTACTTGACCAGGAAATTACAGGCTATTAGGAATAATCTTCTTCATTTAATAATTAGAAGCTTAGCCCAAGCTCTCGATCCAGCGGTGGTAAGGGTTTGTCTAGCAGATTATGGGCTACAGTTCATCAGCTGCAGCTATCTGGTCTTCATCAGAAGGATAATGACCCTTTACAACCAAGAGTTACAATTCCCTCGATAAGGTCTATTAGCTCCAGCCCATAACTGCTGGCCTATTACTGTCCTTTTGTAGATGGAAATGACTATCAACCGAGTAAATAAGAGCAGATGAAATCCAGGAGCTTTTGGACTCCAGGGAGACCTTCTGGTGGCCTTTCAACCCTTAAAAGGCTCTAGAAGAAAGCTTGGGGACAGGCTTTTTGTCAGGGTCTGCTGTGACAGGACAAGGGGTGAGGGAGATGCAGACTGGAGAGAAGGAAGAGATTTGTTACACTGAGGGTGGTGAGAGCCTGTCCCGCATTGTGCAGAGAGGTGGTAGATGCCCCACACCTGGAACCACTCCAAGTCAGGTTGTCTGGGGGCTCTGAACAACCTGCTCTAGCTGCAGATGTGAACCACTCCAGGACAGGTTGTCTGGGGGCCTGGAGAGAAGGAAGAGACTTGAGACGTTGAGCACGGTGAGAGCGGGTGTCTGGGGGCTCTGAGCGGTGGTAGATGCCCCACACCTGGAACCACTCCAGGTCAGGTTGTCTGGGGGCTCTGAACAACCTGCTCTAGCTGCAGATGTGAACCACTCCAGGTCAGGTTGTCTGGGGGCCTGAGCAACCTGCTCTAGCTGCAGATGTGAACCACTCCAGGACAGGTTGTCTGGGGGCTCTGAGCAACCTGCTCTAGCTGCAGATGTGAACCACTCCAGGACAGGTTGTCTGGGGGCTCTCAGCAACCTGCTCTAGCTGCAGATGTCCCTGCTGACTACAAGGAAGGTTGGACTACAGAATCACAGAATGTCTAAGTTTGGAAGGGACTCTCAAAGGTCATCTAGTCCAAGCCCCCTGCAGTCAGCAGGGACATCTCCAATTAGAGCAGGTTGCTCAGGGCCCTGGCAAATCTGACTTTGAATGTCTCCAGGGATGGAGTCTCTACCACATCCCTGGATTAGCTGAGCTTTAAAAGGTCCCCTTCCAGCTGAACCAATCTGTGATTCTGTGATTTTATTACTAAAATAAGCTCCTGAGATGTGCAGCTCCTGCTCAGATCCCTGCATGTCAAAACATCATCAAACAGCACTTTTCACATCAATACATAGATAACAAAGCAGAACATCCAGGAGCAGAAAACCCTTTTCATCCTTCTTGACGTGTCTAGACATCAATCCAGACATCATCCTGTGCTGATGGGAGTGCTGAGATGGGAGACTCGTGGGCAGGGCTAATTTCAGGTGTAGGTTACAGAAGCAGGTCCCTCAAATGGTGAGTGAGACACTGAAACAGGTTGCCCAGGGAGGTTGTTGATTCCTCCACCCTAGAGGTGTTCAAGGCCAGGTTGGATGAGGCCTTGAGCAACCTGGGCCAGTGGAAGGTGTCCTTGCCCATGGCAGGGGGGGTTGGAACTGGGTGATCTTTAAAGTCCCTTCCAACCCAAACCATTCTATGAATCTATGAACCAATTCCCTTAAAGGGCTGTCAAGGTCTGGCCCAGGCTGCTCAAGGCAGTGATGGAGTTCCTATGCCTGGAGAGGATCCAGAGCTGTGGAGATGTGCTGCTGAGGGACATGATCCATTCTTTCACTACAAACTCTTCTAAGCAGACCCTCCCCAGCCTTCTGGTAGGTCCCTTTCAGATACTGAAATGCAGCTCTAAGGTGTCCCCAGAGCCTTCTCCTCTCCAGGCTGAACAGCCCCAACTCTCTCAGCCTGTCCTTGTAACAGAGGTGCTGCAGCCCTCTGATCATCTTTAATGCCCTCCTCTGGACCCTCTCCAGCAGGTCCATGTCTTTCTTGTGTTGGGGTCCCGTAGCTGGACACAGCACTGCAGGTGAGGTCTCCCCAGAGCAGAGCAGAGTGGCAGGAAGCCCTTTCTCCATCTCTGGCCACCCTTCCTCTGCTGCAGCCCAGGCTGCCACTGGCCCTGTGAGCTGCAAGTGCCCCTTGCTGGCTCATGCCCAGCTTCTCACTCACCAGCACCCCCAAGTCCTTCTCTGCAGGACTGCTCTCAACCTCATCATCCCCCAGTGTGGACTGATTGAGAGTTGCCCTGCCCCAGCTGCAGGACCTTGCCCTTTGCCTTATCGAACCTCATGAGGATCTCCTCAGCTCACCTCTCCAGGCCCCTCTGGATGGATCTCATCCTTCAGTCTTATCAACCACACCACTCAGCTTGGTGTCATAGAATCAATCAAGTTGGAAGAGACCTCCAAGATCATCCAGTCCAGCCTATCACCCACCCCTGTCCAATACTTGCTGAGGGTGCACTCAGCCTCACTGCCTGGATCTTTGCTGAAGATACTGAACAGCACAGGTCCCAACACAGACCTTTGAAGGACACCACTTGTCACCCATCTCCACCTGGATGCCAAGCCATTGACCATGAACCTTTGGATGCAACCACCCAGCTAATCCCTTATCCACTGCACAGTCCACACATCAGATCCATATGTCTCCAGCTTAGAGATAAGGATGTTGTGGAAGACCGTGTCAAAGGCTTTATGAAAGCCTAGAGATGACACCTGTTGGCCTTCCCTTGTCCCCTGGTGTAGTTACACCATTGCAGAAAGCCACCAGGGTGGGCAGGCAGGGCTTGCCCATGGTGAATCACACAACCATAGAATGGCCTTGGCTGGAAGGGACCTAAGAGATCATCACCATGTGAGTGGTAAGGGCCCAGAATGGGTTGCCCAGGGAGGTGGTTGAGGCCCCAGCCCTGGAGGTGTTTAAGACCAGGCTGGATGAGGCTGTGGGCAGCCTGCTCTAGGGTAGAGTGCCCCTGCCCATGGCAGGGGGGTTGGAACTGGCTGATCCTTCTGGTCCCTTCCAACCCTGACTGATTCTATGATCTACTCCAACCTCTCTGTCAAGGGCAAGGATGCCTCTCAACTAGACTTGGCTGCTCAAGGCCATTAATTAAGCTCCACTGACTACATCCCAGATCCATTCCATTCCATCAAGCTGACCAAAACTTTAAGCTCCATCAAAGCAGGAAAGGAAAAGAAAACCCCAAATAAACAACCAAGCCAAACCCCTCCAACAAACCCAGACAAAATCTCCACCAAACACTTGTACAAAATAATCAGAGGTCCTCAGGAGAGCTTGAATGTGGCCTCCAGAGAGCTACACACAGATCCCAGGCAGTTAATGAGCCTCTAGAAGGGACTTCAAATCAAAACAACTGCAGAAAGAGAGATGACAACATCCAGGTCTGCATGCAAAGGGAGCTTTATCTGCATTGCAGATAGCTCTTGAGCATCAGGTGGAGACTGAAACGTACTTCACCAGATTGGATCTCCTCTAGCCTAAAGAGTGTTTTCATTTGCCACATCAAGCTGGTAATTATGTTTTCCACTCATACCTGGAAATTTCAGCAAATACTCCAGGCAAGCTCTCTGGGGTTTATTTTTTTTCTGGATTGGAATGATTTCATATGCTGAGAACTAAGGAGATTTCTCCACCTTTTAGAGGAGCTGCATGGCTGAAGATGAAGCAATTCTTCAAAGCAGGTTAGAGAGGTTATCTGAAGCAAGAAATTTTATCTAGTAGGAGAGGTTGGAACTGCTCAAGGTTTTGGAAAGACATCTTTCACATGCACACTCCTGGGGTCAGACAACAAGGGAAAAGGCAGCCAGGATGCTGCTATGGACACATGCATGGGAAGGTTTTAACTCCACTCATAGAATGGATGAGGGCACAGAGGGCACGGTCAGCAAGTTTGCTGATGCCACCAAACTGTGTGGAGTGGCTGCCACAGCAGGAGGCTGTGGTGCCACTCAGCCAGACTGGGACAAGCTGGAGAGGTGGCCAGGGAGACATAGAATGAAATTCAGCAAGGGGAGAATCTGGCACCCGGGAAAGAACAATCCCAGGGAGCAGGACAGGCTAGGGACTGACCTGTTGGAAGGCAGCCAAGGGGAAAAGGATCTGGGGGTCTTAGCTGATAGGAGGTTGCCCATGAGCCAGCAATGAGCTCTGGTGGCCAGGAGGGCCAATGCCATCCTAGGGTGTATCAGAAGGGCTGTGGTTAGTAGGTCAAGAGAGGTTCTCCTGGCCCTGTACTCTGCCCTGCTGAGCTGCATCTGGAGTTCTGGGTCCTCCAGTTCCAGAGGGACATAGAACTGCTTGAGAGTCCAGCACAGAGCCACAAAGATGAAGAAGGGAATGGAAGATCTCTGTTATAAGGAGACACTGAGGAGCTGGGGCTGTGCTGCTTGGAGAAGAGGAGACTGAGAGGTGACCTCAGCAATGCTGATAAAGTTGTGCAGGGTGAGTGGCAGGAGGCTGGAGCCAGGCTCTGCTGGGTGATGCCCAGTGACAGCACAAGGGGCACTGGGTGGAAGCTGAGGCATAGGAAGCTCCATGGAAACATGAGGAGGGTTTTTTTCTCTGTGAGGGTGACAGAACCCTGGAACAGGCTGCCCAGGGGGGTTGTGGAGTCTCCTTCTCTGAAGATACACAAGACCTGCCTGGATGTGTCCCTGTGTGATCTGCTCTAGGTGCTCCTGCTCTGGCAGGGGGGTTGGAGGTTGGACTGGATGAGCTTTGGAGGTCCCTTCTAGCCCCTGACATTCTGTGAGTCTGTGAATGGTTTGAGTTGGAGTGAACCTTAAGGATCATCCAGTTCCAACCACTCTGCCATGGGCAAGGACACCTTCCCACCTCAGCAGGTTGCTCAGGAGGTGGTGGAACTAAATCAGTATCAGATCCTTCAGCCAAGGGGTTCAAAGTGTAAGAAGGACACCAGGAGAAGGACTTGAGTGTGTCAGTTGATGAAAAACTCAGCATGAGTTGACAATGGTTGCTTGCAGCCCAGAAGGCAACAGTGTGCTGGGCTGCACCAAAAGACACAGGACCAGCAGGATGAGGGAGGTGATTCTGCCCCTCTGCTCTGATCTGCTGAGACCCCAGCAGGGGCACTGCATCTAGGTCTGGTGCCCCCAACACAAGAAGGCCATGGGACTGATAGAGTGGGTCCATGGAAGGCCACAAAGATGATCAGAGAGCTGAAGGAGCTCCCCTATAGGGACAGGCTAAGAGAGTTTGGGCTGTTCAGCCTGGAGAGGAGAAGGCTCCAGGGAGACCTTAGAGCAGCCTTCTAGTACCTGAAGGAGGCTACAGGAGAGCTGGGGAGGGACTTTTGACAAGGGCTTGGAGTGCTAAGAAGAGCAGCAATGGCTTTGAGCTGGAGGAGGGGAGACTGAAGATTAGGAAGGAATTCTTGACAGTGAGGAACAGGTTGTCCAGAGAGGCTGTGGATGCTCCCTCCCTGGAGGTGTTCAAGGCCAGGCTGGAAGAGGCCTTGAGTGACCTGGGCTAGTGGGAGGTGTCCCTGCCCACGGCAGGGGGGTTGGAACCAAATGATCTTCATGGTCCCCTCCAACTCAACCCAACCCACTGCATGAATCTCTGACCATGGACACATGACTTGCGCTGGGTGTTTTCTAGGACAACCTATCCCTGCGTGAACCTACCAGTGCAAGCCAGGCTTGGGGAATCTGTGGCCTGATTTATGATGTCATTCCTACATTTTTAGAGCTGGGAGAAATCCCAAAATACATCTTCTGTCATGGGAAGCTGATTTATGAATTACAGACAGCTCTGCCCTTACATAGCCAAGCGTTTCCTAATCCCTCCTGACAGGCTGTAGCTTAATTCTACTACATCAAGGATTTTGGAGGGAATTAACTCTTAAAAGCCTCAATTCCTTTCCTTTTAATTCTTTACTTTTGCTACATGCATTAAACAACCTTCCTTAGCAAGCTTGGGTGAGATCTTCTAGTTGACATCTTATTAATTAAAGCTGGAAAAGGGTCTGGAGAACAACCACAGAGTCATAGAATTGGTTTGGTTGGAAAAGATCTCCCAGATCATCAAGTCTAACTATCAACAAGTCTTACAAAGAGCAGCTGAGGGTGTTCAGCCTGGAGAAGAAGAGGTTGAGGGAAGATCTCATTGCTCTCTACAACTCCCTAGAATGAGGCTGGAGCCAGGCAGTGGTCAGTCTGTTCACCCAAGAAATGAGATGGCCTCAGGGCCAGGCTGGATGAGGCTACAGACAGCCTGATCTAGTGTGAGGTGTCCCTGTCCATGGCAGGGGAGTTGGAAATAGACAGGCTGAGAGAGTTGGGGCTCTGCAGCCTGGAGAAGAGAAGGCTTCGAGGAGACCTTAGAGTGGCTTTCCAGTATCTGAAGGGAGCCTACAGGAAGGCTGGGGAGGGACTATTTACAGGTCTACTAATGTCAGGACGAGGGGGAATGGGTTTAAGCTGGAAGAGGGGAGATTTAGACTGGATGTTAGGAGGAAGTTCTTTACAGTGAGGGTGGTAAGACACTGGCACAGGTTGCCCAGGGAGGTTGTGGATGCTTCCTCCCTGGAGGCGTTTAAAGCCAGGCTGGATGAGGCCTTGAGCAGCCTGCTCTAGTGGGAGGTGTCCCTGCCTATGGCAGGGGGTTGGAGCTGGATGATCCTTGAGGTCCCTTCCAACCTAAACCATTCTATGATTCTATGATCCTTGTGTTCTCTTCCAACCCTGATTGATTCTAGGATTCTATAGTAGGGAAAAGAAAAAAACCTGGAGAAGAGCTGCTCACTTAATTGTACAACTCCATCCTAACTTGCATTACCTAAGAGTTTGTCCCTATGATGCTGTAACTCAGAGCAATTCATGATGATAAAAATAGTAGGAGTTGGCTTCCCAGCTTCCCAGTAGCATCAAAGTGGCACCAGGGGAGGTTTAGGTTGGAGATGAGGAACAATTTCTTTGCTGCAAGAGTGGCCAGCGATTGGAACAGGCTGCCCTGGGAGGTGGTGGAGTCACCATCTCTGGAGGTGTTCAAGAACTGTGTGGCCATGGCACTTTGGGACACGGTTGAGTGGCCATGGTGGTGCTGGGTTGGTGGTTGGACTGGGTGATCTTGGAGGGCTTTTCCAACCCAAATGGTTCTCTGGTTCTATGACTGCTGGTGGTGCAGAGCCCTAGGGTTGTCTGCAGTGCCTGCAGTAACCAAGCAGAGGTTTAATCTCTGGTAACAGAGCTAGGCTCTGGAAATGACCTTTGATTCACGTTCACAGATTGCATTTGGTTGCAAGAAGCCCTCAAAAGTCATCTTGCTCAATCCCCCATGCAGTCAGCAAGGACATCTCCAACTAGATCAGGTTGCCAGGGGCCATATCAAGCCTGATCTTCAATGTCTCCAGGGACAGATCCTTAGCATCTTCCAGGGGTGGCTCTGCTGTGATCATAAAATCACAGAACCTCTAGGAAAGGCTTCAGGAAATGGCCCAGGTGAAGGACATGGGACATGGTTTAATGGCCATGGAGGTGTTGGGTTGATGGTTAGACTGGATGATCTGGATGATCTTGGAGGTCTTTTCCAACCCAAACAGCTCCTGGGTCCACAATGCTCTGCAAGGCAGAGAGGAGAACAGTGAGGACTCACATCATGGACTTCAGTCAATGAACTTAAAGCTCTCTTCCAACCAAAGCATTCCCTCGTTCTGTGTCTTGTTTATACCTCTCATTGCTCTAGTTCAGCTCCCTTTTTACACCACCTTACAGAACCATTGGTAAGATAATGAAGTCTGACCTCCTACCCAACACCTCCACAACTCAAAGTGCCACATCACGGTTTGACGCCCACGGTGGCGTTGGCTTGATGGTTGGACTCAAGGTCCTTAGAAGGCTTTTCCAACCCAAACAAACTCTATCATTCTGTGATAGATTCTAATTAAGCACATTCCTGAATTGAGTATATCAATGAATTGAGTTCATTAATCAATTGACTATATTAATGAATGATGTATATTAATGCATTAAGAATATCCATGACTATATTAATGAGTGAAGTATATTAATGCATTAAGTATATTCATGACTTAAGCATATTCATGACCATATTAATGAATTAAGTATATTAATGCATTAAGTGTATTCATGACTTGAGTATATTAATAGCACTAATGAATGAAGTTTATTAATGCATTAAGTATATTCATGACTTAAGCATATTCATGGCCATATTAATGAATGAAGTTTATTAATGCATTTAGTATATTCATGACTTAAGCATATTCATGACTATATTAATGAGTGAAGTATATTAATGCATTAAGCTTATTTATGACTTAAGCACATCCATGGCCATATTAATGAGTGAAGTATATTAATGCATTAAGTGTATTCATGACTTGAGCATATCCATGGCTATATTAATAAGTGAAGTATATTAATGCATTAAGTGTATTCATGACTTAAGTATATTAATGACTATATTAATGAAGTATATCAATGCATTAAGTGTATTCATGACTNAGTATATCAATGCATTAAGTGTATTCATGACTTAAGTAT